>JAJHJA010000351.1:0-339977 GCA_021202915.1 Heliconius himera
TTGAAATATGTATTACAATTTAACAATTTTTTTTATCTAATAGTTACAACTGTTCATGTATTTTGTAAATCAATGCAGCAGCGTTATGGACAAATAGCAATAGAATTTATAGTACTTGACTTTTTCAAAATATTTCGATATTTTTCTACGATAACATGTTCAGGCAATGGTTAATTATAAAACTAGATAAAATAAATATATTTTATATATTAAATATAATTTTTATATTACAAATTGCAATCCCTATGAGGCCAGTTGTGGCGCAATGGCACAAAGTGTGACTGTAAAACCGACTGGTCGTGGGTTCGATCCCCACACGAGGAGATGAAATATTTACTTAAATTTATATTTCCATTTCTCCGCTCTGGTGATGAGGTTAAAACGCGGCGTTGAGTTCTACCACTCAACACGCAATGCCTCCAGAATCTGGCAGAAAGTGGGGAACGGAGTGTCTTAACACTAGTTTCCCTCTGCCTACCCTGGTGTGTGGGGGATACAGCGTGAAGCTGATTTATTTATTTATTTTTTTAATTACAAATTGCAATCCACAAGAACGGGTTCGAATCCATCTGGGTAAGTAATTACAATTTATATTTTAATTATTTTCATTTCTTCGCTTTGGTACCCAAAGCACTGCGATGATTTCCGATTACGATATAATGTCTCAAAAATTGAGTAGAAAGGGGAACGAGGTGTCTTAACACTGGCTTTCTTTTACCTTTCTAGAAACATACAGAAAATAGAGTGAAGCTAAAAACATTAACTATACTATAATTAGATGTACTATATAGGTGCATTACGTAGTTAGTTTTTATGTATTAAAACATAAAAATTTTAACATATTTATTACTTTCATCACATTTTAAGTAAAATAGATAAGAGGCCAGTCGTGGCGCAGGGGCACAGATTGTGACTGTGAAATCGACAGGTTGTGGGGTCGATCCCCACTCGAGGAAATGAAATATTTATTTATATTTATATTTTCATTTCTTCGCTCTGGTGTCGAGTCAAAGCGCGGCGTTGAATTCCGCCACTTAACATGCAACGCCTCCAAAACTCCGTGGAAAGTGGGAAACGGGGTGTCTTAACACTAGGTTCCTTCTGCCTACCCTGCTGTGTGCGGGATACAGCGTGAAGCTGAATTAGATAAGAGCCATTATCTAACCAATATGTTCATCCGTACCTTTCTAGTAAGTACGTACTATGCGTTACATTACATAATGAGCTAACCATCCGCATTTGAGGCCAGTGGCGCAGGGCCACAAGCGTGCGACTGTAAATACGACAGGTTGTGGTTCGATTCCCACTCGGAGAAATAAAATATTTATTGTTTTCATAGAGCGTACAGTTCCATTCAACACACAATTCCTTTAGAATGCGGGTGGAAAGTGGAAAAAAACTACATGTACCTACTTATTCGACTTTTTCGACAAAGGATTTGAGTCCAAAATTATCCATAATAAGGCATAATACTCCTTATATATTAATCAATTGTAGATTTTTCTTTTTTTTTTTTAAATAATATAGTATTTTCGGGACTATGAAGAAATAAAATTTTAAATTTACATCGGCTTTCGCCATGTGAATTTATAAAGCAATCGCTTTGCTGGACAAATGTGTAGTCATCATATATAGAAAAAAAGTTAAAAAAAAAACCGTTGACTACGTGAAAGTGACCGACCAAACCGGCTTCGCCTTTCCAGATCTCGCTGAACAATATTTATACAACTCATATCTAATATCTATTGGTACTGTTTGGATAATGTATTAAATGGGCATATTCGCTGTTTTGGCCCAATCATGGGCGTTGGATTAGGGGGGAATGTCAGTGCCCACCCCAAAATAATCTGGTCTGGTCCACCCTAAAATTTTACTTACTAAAAATGTTGTTCCAGGCTTAATTAAATATAAATAAATTACACAAAAATTTTCAAGTCAAGGCCACCGGTATATATATATTAGAGAAACCGGTAGAAATATATTTATTTACTGCTATTGATACTTCTTGTTTCAAATAGAATTGTAATCATTTTTACATTAGAATAGTGCATGCACCAGGCCGCCGTTATCGTTCTAATATTTTTAAACCAGCTTCACGCTGTATCCCGCACACAGCAGGATAGGCAGGGAGAACCTAGTGTTAAGGCACTACGTTCCCCACTTTTGTGTCAAATTTTGGAAGCATTGCGTGTTGAGTGGCAGAACTCAACGCCGCGTTTTAACCTCGTCACCAGAGCCAAGAAATGGAAATATAAATTTAAGTAAATATTTCATCTCCTCATGAGGGGATCGAAGCCACAACCAGTCGGTTTTACAGTCACACTTCGTGCCGCTGCGCCACGACTGTCCCCAAATTATATTTTTTTCGAAACTACACTATTTAAAAAAAAATTGCCATTTAAAAGGTATTGTGGCAATTTATAAAGATGCTTTGTATTGTATTTTTTCATTTTAATTTTATTATATGTAAAAAGCCAGAGTGCGTCACAGGATATAAATAGATTCCGGATTGTTTATTCAAAATTACACTAGTCACCTTCACAAATTTGCCTTTTAGTTAACGTTTTTTTTATTTTCTCGACCAATTTTATTCTATGCTCATCCTTTTATAGTAATTATGATGATTGATCACTTTATTTTATATATGAAGCGAACGTGTGAAAATATTTGTAATATGTTAGTTAGTTTTAGAACAAAATGATACTAGAAAATTGTTTAGTTAGGTGATAAGGATGAATTTATATTAATTTTTAATATAAAATTCAAATATAAATCAAATCAGCTTCACTCTATATCCCGCACACAGCAGGGTAGACAAAGGGAAGCTAGTGTTAAGACACTCCGTTCCCCACTTTCTGCCGAATTCTGGAGGCATTGCGTGTTGAGTGACAGAACTTAACGTCGCATTATCATGAAATTCAAATATAAATACTATAAATTGCTGCGTGACCCCACAAACAGATATATCACTTTCAGAAATATGTATCTAAATTCCAATAAACTCAAAAACTACTTAACTGATTCTGATGTGATTTAAATCTTTAGCTGGAATATATCAGATTTAAATCCAAAATAATTATCTACTACTTAGTATGACTATTAATTTCCTACATCTACAAATATACATACAGACCTACGATATTTACAACACTTGCTTCGAAGCCTAAATAGATCATCATCATTATATTGAAATATTATCCAGTTAAAAATATACAGTATATTTGGGGCCAGTCGTGGCGCAGGGCCACAAGATGTGACTGTAAAACCGACTGGCTGTGAGTTCGATCCCCACTCGAGGAGATGAAATATATACTTAAATTTATATTTCTATTTCTTCGCTCTGGTGTCGAGGCAAAGCGCGGCGTTGAGATCTGTCACTCAACACGCAATGCCTCCAGAATTCGGCGGAAAGTGGGGAACGGAGTGTCTTAACACTAGGTTCCCTCTGTCTACCCTGCAGTGTGCGGGATACAGCGTGAAGCTGATTACACATATATATACCACGTACTATAGCTAGCTGCCTACAAATACCTACAAAATTTTATGCATAAGAAAAAGTAGTCGACCCTACACGTATTACATTTCGCAATGACGTAATTTCATTTTGCTTTTTTAAAATATCACACATTTTTAATAGTATTCGAAAATATATATATAAATGTTCAATGACGATTGCGTTATTTGATAAAATAAGAGTTTTGTAAATTCTTAAAGTTTTACTTATTAGTGATTTCTTAATTTTATTCAGGTGTATTTTTATTTAAAAAAAATAACTAAGATTTTTTTATATGTAAATTTTCTACTTTATTTAGGTCTATTTCTATATAAAAAAATAACTGCATGGTCCCGTTGGGCTAAAGCATTAATCAATTAAATTTTCGCTATATAAAAACGATAAAATTATACATCCTAACAGTTATTTATGCGCAGAGTGAAAAACGGAGAGATCTTTCACTGAATTCTCTCTTGAATGCATAAAAATAAAAAAATACTGATAGGATATATGCTATTTGCTATAATTAATACATTTACGTAGTAAATAATATTTTTTTTATAGTCTATAGTTTAGCATTTTTATGAGTGTATAAATGTAATTCTCAACTTATTTTAATCTTTAAAACATCCTACAATGTCAATATCGTACAAGATTTAATCAGGTTTATTCTGAAACTGGCCTCTAAAATATGATAATGAAGGTGATACAGTCGAAATATAATATGAAACCTAAAAATCGTGATTAAATCTTATTTTTTTTTACCCATTGCTATACATACAATTAAATTAATATATAAACAATTTAAAGTAACAAAAGCTACTTAGGAAAATAAATTTTATTGTATATTTTTAAATAAAATAAAAATAAATCAGCTTCACGCTGTATCCCGCACACTGCAGGGTAGACAGAGGGAACCTAGTGTTAAGACACTCGGTTCCCCACTTTCTGCCGAATTCTGGAGGCATCGCGTATCGAGTGGCGGAACTGAACGCCGCCCTTTTGCCTCGTTATCAGAGCGAAGAAATGAAAATATAAATGTAAATAAATATTTCATTTCCTCGAGTGGGGATCGAACCCACAACCAGTCGATTTTACAGTCACACTTAGATGCATGGTTAACATTTATGAAAGTTGATAAGAGTGATATTTTTATGGCGAAAAACCAATAAACTATAACAAGGTGACGTGAAAATGACGCAAATGGACGTTTTCACAGCTGTTAAAATATTTATAAAGATAATAATTATTTCTAAAGTAGTATTTATATTGAGGCCGGTCGTGGCGCAGCGGCACGAGGTGTGACTGCAAAATCGACTGGTTGTGGGTTCGATTCCCACTCGAGGAGATGAAATATTTACTTAAATTTATATTTCCATTTCTTCGCTCTGGTGTCGAGGTTAAGCGCGGCGTTGAGCTCTGCCCCTCAACACGCAATGCCTCCAGAATTCGGCAGAAAGTGGGGAACGGAGTGTCTTAACACTAGGTTCCCTCTGCCTACCCTGCTGTGTGCGGGATACAGCGTGAAGCTAATTTAATTTTTTTATTTTTTTAGTATTTATATTTAATGGTAGCGTCCCGATCGCGGCTTCGCCCGCTTCTATTAAACAATTATATATTTTCTCATCTGAATTACTTTCACGATCCAATAACATTATCATTTTAAAGACAATATCGATATATTGAAAATTAAAGTTTAATCCAATTCAATAAAATAAGTATTTTCGTAGGAATATTGTCGCACGCATTTCATAGGACATAACTTTTTTATTTATGAACTAATTTAAAATAATAAACACTAAATGTTAAAGGACGCTTGCCGAAATACAATAGTGAAAATTGCACTCAAATCGATTAAGTAAATTCTGAGATTAGCGTGAACAAACGCAGAGACAAAAAGACAAGCAGACAGATACATTTATTAAAATGTCCTGTAATAATAGATTTTCTTATATATCTAGACTGTACAGACAGCGACGAGTTACAGTTTCATTATAAGTATAGATTTCATTTTTACAATATTGTTGTACTAAAATTTATTTGACGATTACATATGTAGTTACTGTTAAAACTGTGTTTTTTATATTGTAAAAAAATACCCCGCAAACAGCAGGGTCGGCAGAGGGAACCTCCGCTCCCCACTTTCCGCCAAATTCTGGAGGCATTGCATGTTGAATGGCGGAACTCAACGCCGCGCTTTGCCTCGACACCAGAGCGAAGAAATGAAAATATAAATGTAAATAAATATTTCTTCTCCTCGAGTGGGGTTCGAACCCAGAACCAATCGATTTTACATACTTTGTGCCCCTGCGCCACGACTGGCCTGTTTTTTATATTGTGTTATTCCTATATTCGTACAATAAATGGCAAAAGTAGTCTATTGTTTAATTTGAATAATTGCTTACGTTGTCGTTACGTAAACGTTGCAAGCGTCGAAATTGATATATAGTTTACTAAACTTACTATACTGTTAACCGACTTCCGCAAAAGGAGGAGGTTGTCAATTCGACAGTATTTTTTTTAATGTTTGTTATTGTGGTATCCCATGTGGTGTCATTCTCCATTTGGTCCATTTCCTAAAATTGGTAACAATGAGAATATAATATCAAATATCAGCTTCACGCTGTATCCCGCACACTGCAAGGTAGGCAGAGGGAACCTAGTGTTAAGACACTGCGTTCCCCACATTCTGCCGAGTTCTAGAGGCATTGCGTGTTGAGTGGCAGAACTCAACGCCGCGGTTAACCTCGACACCAGAGTCACAACCAGTCGGTTTTACAGTCATACCTCGTGCCGCTGCGCCACGACTGGCCTCAATGAGAAAATCACATTAATCTTAAATTAGCATTAAGTATGTGTGTGACAAATGGACGAATGAATCGATATCACCCCAATCGATTCCATGATTTCTTATTGGAAAGGATGCACTTCAGGATTTGACTTATTGAAAGTTTGGTTAGGTTCTGATTAGAGATTTTCCAGTTAAAATTGAAGAAGTCGTTTTTTTTGTTATATAATATAATCTGCTCGTGGTTGTATCACACGGCTGTGGCTGTTCCACTTATTCGAGTTCTGGTCATCATTCACCCGCGTCTTCGTTCGCGTAGACCACAAAATGCTCTTATAAAAGTTATTTGTTTTTTTATTTTTTATACATAATATATTTAGGAGGCCGTCGTGGCGCAGGGGAATGAGGTGTGACTGTAACGCTACGATTGTGTAAATGTAAGTGTAATGCGATCCCCATTCGGAGGAATGAATTATTATTTATTAATATTTTCATGTTTTCGCTCTGGCACCAAGGCAAAAGCGCGGCGTTGAGTTCCGCCACTCAACACGAAATGTCTCGAAAAACTCCGCAGAAATGGGGAACACTGTTGCCCACATATCTGTCTTAGCATGAGGTTCTCTTTGCCTACTATACGAGATACAGTGTGAAGCTGATGAAAAATGTATATATCTACTATAGTCGTCTAAAGTAAAAAAATGCACATTTACCTTAGAGGCCGGTCGTGGCGCAGCGGCACGAGGTGTGACTGCAAAACCGACTGGTTGTGGGTTCGATCCCCACTCGAGGAGATGAAATATTTACTTAAATTTATATTTCCATTTCTTCGCTCTGGTGTCGAGGTTAAGCGCGGCGTTGAGTTCTGCCACTCAACACGCAATGCCTCCAGAATTCGGCAGAAAGCTGGGAACGGAGTGTCTTAACACTAGGTTCCCTCTGCCTACCCTGCTGTGTGCGGGATACAGCGTGAAGCTAATTTTTTTTTTTACCTTAAACAAGATCGAGTTTATTATATATTCCAAATATTTTACCTAAAGGAAACCTATCCGCAAATTTTAAAATCCATTAATGCTTTTATAACATTTATATGCAAATGATACGTTTTTTATTTGGTCGGTCGAAGGCTGTCAACTATTAACTGATGTAATTTTATGTTTATACAGTACGAGTAGGTACATTTTAAAAATAAAAGAAAAAAAGAGAACATAGTGATCATTTACTACACTTACTAGTGTAGATAGAGTATATAGTACTATAAAACCTCGTGCCCCTAACGTAAGATACTCTGTTCCCCATTTTTTGTACAATTTTTCGAGGCATTGCGTGTTGAGTGGCAGAACTCAACGCCGCTCTTGCCTTGGTGCTAGAGCGAAGACATGAAAATTTTAATAAGTAATACATTAATACTCTGAGTGGGGATCGAACCCCCTACCTTCGCGTTACATTCAGACTTCATTCCCCTGCGCCACGACGGCCTTCTAAATATAAAATAAAAAATAAAAAGACTATCGCTAGGAGTTCAATTCGGTCAAGCGCGAGTCGGACTGGCCCACCGATGTGTTCCGTATCAATTTGAGATTTGATTGAAAGTCAACGCACGTCAAGTAAGTTGGGACGCATAATTTATAAAAGTTGACAAATTTAAGTTTCCGATCGTATTCGTACGAAATAATCTACAAATTTAAGTTTATAATGATTTTTTTACATTTTTCTCTTGAACTGTGAGTTCTCACTTTGTGCCATATTTAAAAAGTATAGGTCCACGGAGAGAACCGTATAGATTTTGCAGCAAAAACAATGCATAAACGATGATATATTTGATAATTGTTGGTAATTTGATATAAATTTTTCAGCTTGATACTTCCACGCGATCTCGAGATAAAAGGACTTAACAGACGAGCGGAAACAAAGGGATCCTTTAAAGGTGTCGTTTTTTCCTTAGAGATACGGAACCCTAAAAACATGTAGGTACTTATATTTTTATTCAATATATATAGTGTTTCTTTTTAAACAAACGTCGATAATTTCAACTGTTTATATGACATTATAGCGAAGGACGTCGCATTATCATTCAAATTCTGACAAACTTGTTATGGTTGTATTCGTGTTGTTCAAACACCAGTTTACGTCACGCACTTCTTGTTTCAAGTAAGATAAATAAAAATGTTTTTAAATGGTTAAAACCATGTGAAGATATTTAATAAAAAATATATAATAATAAGGAGGCCAGTCGCGGCGCAGGGCACAAATTGTCTGGCACTGGTGTCGAGGCAAAGCGCGGCGTTGAGTTATGCCACTCAACACGCAATGCCTCCAGAATTCAGCAGAAAGTGGAGAACGGAGTGTCGGAAGCTGATTATTACTATATGTTTAAAAAGGATGATACACTTACGCCCAATATTAATAACCTATCTCCAAGGTCAATCTTAGATTGTTTTATACATCTATCCAATCTAGAGATTGGATAAATATATGAAACAATCTAAGATTGACGTTGGAGATAGGTTATTAATATTGGGCGTTAGCGTCACTAAGCACTGGCAAGCCTCAATTTGAAAAATCCAGTCAAATGCTTTTACAATGGACCCTGTGATTGCATGGAATCTAACAACTATGGAAGTATTTAGAGATATTTTCTGGACGAGTCTTTTTTAATTACACAGGAATTTTTATGTTAGTAAAGTTACTGGGGTGGGCACGGACCACCCTATTCTCTACGCTAACAACTATTATACTTCAAGTAAACTAATAATATTACCTATCTACTAAAATTCGATTTTTTAAAATAATTATACATATTTAAGAATATGTGTATTATATTTGAATTTACTATATACTTAAATAATAAAAAATCTGCATTTTCCAGGCAATACAATACTAAATACTGTGCCACGGTCGCAAATGTTTTTCTTCAAATATTTTTTCTTCCAATATAATAGCTGTAGATAATTGCTGCACCTGCGTGACTGAATTGAAGACTCGGTTTACTATTGAAATAGAAATGATCATTTTCAATATTTGTATAGCATAAACTTTATTTTTTCAACTGAGTTCTCTTAAGCTGGTCATATTGATCTTTGTTTAAGAAGAAACCAAAATCAGGAAATCAGGAGAATTAAAATAAAAAGTCATCTTCATGCTGTATGCCGTAGAAGCAGCAGGTAGGCTGAGACAACTTAGTGTTCAGACACTCCTTTCCCTACTTTCTGCCGAATTTTTCGAGAGAGTGTTGAGTGGCGAAACTCAACGACGGGCTTTTGTGTTGGTGCCATATCGAAAAAATCTAAATATTAAAAAATAATTATTCATTCTTCCGAGTGGGGATCAAACCTACATTCGTCGCGTTACAGTCACACCCTTGTGCCCATGCGCCACGGCGGCCTCAGGAAAATAGATTTGACTATTAGTAAAAAAAATAATATTTTGCTTAATAAATAATTTTGTTAATCACAGATCATGTAATAAAGGTTAACGATGCTAATATTTACTTATCACCAAAATAAATTAGGCCAAAACACGTACAAAAACTTAGTATATCCTCTTATAATTTTGGCACTGCAAAGTAAACCGCGAAGGTAAACTTAAATAGATACACGCCCATCTTTAAATGTCAAGGCGATCTAGAAGGTAGCGTTGTCAATATGAGGAGCCGGTGTTAAGTTTTTAAATATATCTTACTTTTTTAATTATAACTTTTTTTTTCTTTAATGTTTTTTTTGTGATAGTCATGGCGCAAGGGCACGGGCGAGCGACTTTAAACGCGATAGGTAGTGGGTTCGATTCGAACTCAAAGTTGCGCGAAACCAGAGCAAAGAAATAAAAATATAAATTTAAATAAATATTCCTCGAGTGGGGATCGAACCAACAACCAGTTGTGGTTACAGTCACGCTTTGTGCCTCTGCGCCACGACTCAATTGAATGATTTAATTTATTTTTTAATAAATTTTTGTTTTTGATAGCATTTCAAAGCAATACTATTTATAACTTCTAATAAAAATGTGTATTTTTACATATAATGTCTTTCGCATATTGCGAAATGTACAGATAAAAACTGACCTAAAATATCTACCTAATATATTTAAATAATTATTATAACCTAACCTTTTTTTAATTGTGAGGATACCCTATTACGAGAACGTCGCCCGAGTAGGGACTCAATCGGGTTATGTGGGACTCACGGACCTGAAGATGAAGGCCGTCCACCACTACTCACTTAAATCCTCCTCATCCTCCTAATCCTCCTCCACGACCGCCACAGGCCGGGGCTACGGGATTCAACGGATTCTTCCAAAACAACGTATTATAACCTAACCTGATACATTTCTTTGTTCTTTACTTTTTATTTCCCGGGAACGGAATACGAACCAATTACTATCGGAATTGTTTATTTAATTAAGATAGATGCATTTCACTTACAAAATAAAAATATCTCAAATAAATTCTATAAATAATTAATTTTTATCATAGAAAGTTTGATATCAAACTATCACTTTATTATGACTTTGGAATGCAATTATTGCCAATCTGTTTGAATATTATATTTTTTAAAAATAATCTTTTTAACCTGTGATTTTAATCTTATGTAAATATTAATTTTTAATTAATATTTATTTATTTTAAATATAATTAAATTTTTTAGAAACGAATAAGTGTAGTGTCCAAGTTAGGACGGATATGATTTTTAAATGTATAATGTTTTTGTAACTGCTGCAATAGTTATAAATAACAGACACTAAATTAAAATTAAAATTTTATAAATTCAATCAGCTTCACGATGTATCCAGCACACAGCAGAGTAGACAGAGGGAACCTAGTGTTAAGACACTCCGTTCCTAATTTTCCTTCCGTTGCTTATTTTCTGCAAAATTCTGGAGGCATTGTGTGTTAAATGGCGAAACTAAACGCTGCGCTATGTCTCGAAACCAGAGCAAAGAAATTAAAATTTAATTTTAAATAAATGTTTCATTTCCTCGAGTGGGGATCGAACCCACAACCAAACTTGAGCTTCTGCGCCACGACTGGCCTCTCTGACACCAGATATATTTTGCAAACTGGTTTGAACCAACGATTTATAGTCAACATTATTACTACGCCGCGTTGAGTTCTGCCACTCAACACTCAATGAGTCTAGAATTCGGCAGATAGTGGGAAACGGAGTGTTTTAACACTAGGTTCCGTCAGCTTACCCTGCTGTGCGCGGGATACAGCGTTAAGCTGATTTATTTTCATCTGCATCATAATTAAAGGTTACATTGACTTTATATGAGAAAGTTCAAGGTGCGTCCAATAAAACTGTATAAATTGCGAAATATTTCCATCATATACATTATTACAGGGCTTCGTGTGAAATGGAAGCTATTTTGACAGCATTCGTTATAATATTACTATAATTTTATGAGGTTTTGTTTGATATTTAGAAGCTAATATAATCGTGTTGGGCGGCCCTGACTCTAAAAATAACGAAATTAAATAATAAATAGGTATATAAAAGTCAATAATTTCTGATATATTTTTTATAATTGTTATTCCACACTTCGGAAAGAAAAATATTTATTTGGAAAACGTATAAAAATTTGAATGTAGCGGGACTCGAACCCTCCTGGAAACCGAACGTATGGCTCAGTGGTCAGAGCGCCTGGTCGGTTTCCAGGAGGCGCGGGTTCGAGTCCCGCTAGGTTCAAATTTTTATACGTTTTCTAAATAAATATGTCAATAATTTCGTTGATATTATTATTTAATTGTTATTTGGTACTTCAAAGTAATTTAATGGTCCCAACGGTCCCATGATTTCCTGAAAAAAACGTATTTCTTCATTTACTTAAAAAAATTGCCGTTTATATCGCAAAAAACGCGTATTTCTTCTCCTTGAATTTCAGAAAAAGTTCGAGACCTCCATTTTCTGTTCACCTTCGGTGGCGGAGTCCGACTAGTGCTTGTTCGGTTTTTAAAAATTAGGATAAATATTTGTTATTTTAGATTAGTGCTTTTATATTTTATATTAGTATATTTAATGTAGTGTTGTATTGAATGCCTAACAAGTCGTTTTTATATGACATAACTGGTAATTAAAAAAGGAATATAAATTTAAAAATGAAAGTATACACAATTTTTACTTTTACTTACATTAAATTATATTTCATGTATAAATGGAATAGATAACTTTCAAAAATTATATCATTTAATTAAAATAATAAAGAATTCGAATAGAATGTTTCAAATTTAGAATAAATTTATTATGTCATTATTTAAATATTAATTAAAATACTATGAAATACATTTTGAAATTTTGAAATGTAACTTTCTGATGCGCTTGCGATTTAATATTCTATGGTATTGATCTTTATTAGTATTCCTATTCACTTTCATTTCATTAAAAAGCATCATAAAAATGAAAAATTCGTATATTAATTTAAAGAAAGCTTTAAAAAGCAAAATTTTCTATACACTAGCGAAATTAAAATAATAACTCTGACCAATAATATAACTAATCTGATAATCATAAAAACCACCACCGTGACCAATTTTCTAATTATAAAAAAGCCGCACAAATTCAGGAGTTACAGTGCCACAGACATACACACAGCCTCGTTATACTTACAACACCCGTCTTTTTACATGGGAGGTTAAAAAGATTGATATTTATCAGCAAATAGCGACAAGACACCCATCTAATCGAAATATATTCGGAATAGCTACCCTTCCGTGCCACAAACGATTTCGTGCTCGAGCAGTGAACGGCAGGCAGTTTAGTAAAGTGTTATCAGACTTCGCTAAACCCATCAAAGGTGGCGTCAAACAGGTAATAGTAGAATAAAATTTATATGAAAATTTCAGGTGCTATTATGATCTGATAGTGCCTTTAATAAACTTTGAATTAGCGATTGTGTTTATTATAAGGATTGATGTTTCCTGTCTTCAACGACAGTGAAGTAGGTACCTACTGGGAATTTTATGTCTGCTTAATGAAAAGTTAACAATATTCGAATGTTTAATAGATTCGAATACGGCAGAAAGAGGGTAACAGGAGCGGAGTGTCTGACACTAGGTTCCGAGATTCTCTTCGCCTACTCTAATATGTGCGGGATACAGCGTGAAGCTGAAAAAAGCTGTACTAGTGATAGGATCACAAACAGGAATTTAGAAAAATAATGCAAAATCAAATACGCTTTTTTGATATCACATAACATACACGCTGTACCCCGCACACTGCACAGTAGGCAGAGGGAACCTAGTGTTAAGACACTCCGTTCCCCACTTTCCGCCAAGTTCTGGAGGCATTATGTGTTGAGTGGCGGAACTCAACGCCCCTCTTTGCCTCGAAACCAGAGCGAAGAAATAAAAATATAAATGTAAATAAATATTTCATTTCCACGAGTGGGGATCGAACCCACAACCAGTCGATTTTACAGCCACACTTTGTGCCCCTGCGCCACGACTGGCCTCAAAGTATAATTCATTAAATAATATCTTTAAGTTGATCGGAGAATCCGTAACGAAATGTCGCATTTACAGTCAGATACTAACTATCCTGCCGCACCACAACGACGTTCACATATTACATATAAATATACTCGTATGTATGTATGTAAGTTGATTACTTAAATTAGCATATTATGGATATTGCGTAAATTTCCACATTTTTACCAAAAATATAAGTTGAGATAATTTTTTATATCGCCACTTAGGTACATTACCATACCGTTTTATTTGGGCTACACTAACATACTTATGGTAAACTGCATTTTTTGACTATATATTGCTCTACACTATATACGGAGTGGATAGGAAATAACATAAAAGTTTAACTTAGTAGGTACCTGAATGCTGCTGCCGTTTAGGTTATTTTGATTAAAATTCTACAATTTTTTATTTTAGTGTGTATTATAAAAGATGATGAAGTTAAAGAAAGAAGAGGCCAGACGCGACAGTTTATGGGTTCGAATTCCACTCGAGGTGAAATATTTTCATCTCCTCGCTCTGATACGACGGGGACGACGAGATAAAGCGTGGCGTTGAGTTCCGTGACTACACACAATGCTTCTAAAATTTGATGGAGAATAAGGAACGGAAGTGTGAACTGTGAATTAGGTTCCCAAGTTTCCTCTGTCAATCCAGCTGTGATACACAAAAATAACATAAACGCTGTATCCCGCACACAGCAGAGTAAGCAGAGGGAATCTAGTGTAAGACACTCCGTTAACCACTTTCTGCCGAATTCTGGAGGCATTGCGTGTTAAGTGGTACTCAACGCCGCGCATAGCCTCGACACCAGAGCAAAGAAATGGAAATATAAATTTAAATAAATATTTCATCTCCTCGAGTGGGGATCGAACCCACAACCAGTCGGTTGTACAGTCACATTTTGCGCCGCTGCGCCACACTGGCCTCTTAAAATTATCATTTTCCTTTTTTATTATTAAGAACTAGCGGCCCGCCCACGGCTTCGCCCGCTTAAAATACATGATTATTGATTTAATAAGCAGAATTGATTGACAACTATAATGACTTCAAATATGATTTTTTTACGACATTATCGTCAAAGAATTTTTGATTGTTTTAAATAAAAAAATACGACCCTTGTTGATATTTGATATTTATAAAATATACATAAAGCTAATTATTTATTACTCGTATGTATTTTTGTAACTTTATGTTCTTTTTACCTATATAATACACTCTGTTAAATGTGCTGATATCAGTGAATAATTTAATTTACTCATTCAGAAACAGCCTTAAATGTTAAATTATTGATTTGAAGGATTCATAATATTCTTTATAAAATAACTGTAATAATTGCATATTAACTCCTGTACAGTTTTTAAATTAGTTACATATATTATATGAACGAACCAACCAAAAAATCTTTGTATTTACTTGATATTTCTTTCAAGATCGTTCTTTATCTCTGTGTTGAATTAATTACGACTTAAACTTAACTGTTATGATTAATGAAGGTAATCTCCACTAACAATTCAATTTTGTTTACTTTATTGTATAAAATATTATATAATAGTGCTTCAAAGATATATATTTTTATCAACAATCATATAACCCAGACGTTTCGAACGTCATTCTTTAGCCAGGGTCATACCAGCGCGATTTCTATATAACATTCGCTGGCAAGCTAATGCCTTGAGTTCATTCAAATGACGATAACTTTTTTTTTAATGAACCGATTTTGATGAACCAAACTTTAGAACCTAAATTGAGTTAAAACAAAACAATTGGTGAAATTTTCAAGTAAATCGGTTCAGTAGTTTCAGAGAAAAATGCGGACAACAATATGTCGACAGACAGACAGACAGACAAGAAATTCAAAAAAAATCTTTTTGCTTTCTATTAGTCTTTTTAAGTGTCCCTCTATCCATTTCAGTCAAAATTACTAAATGTACAGACAAAATATTTTTACTGTCTTATTATATATAGAGATTACACTGTAAGCAGTTAGGTACATAATTTAAATCGATTCTTAATCCCTAATAAACACAATATCTTAGTTAAATACAATATCTTAATTAAAATTGCAGTGCAAGCAATAGGTGATTAAACACAAATCCGCATCGAATATAAAACGATTCGTCATTCGGTTAGTTTCAACAGAATTAACTACTACATAGATAGATAAGCTATACGGAAAACTCTAAATTCTATTCGATTACTACACGCCCAATCGACACTCGTTCGTTGCCCGAATAAGTAAATAGTTTGAGCAACTAAGCGACGTTTTAAAATCGATGTTGAATTTGTCGGGGGGTTTCGAAATAAGGTCAGAGGTCATGAGTTCAACACCATGTACTTACATAAGGTATTAAGGGCTTTTTTATATTTACATTGTATCCCGCATAGAGTACAGGGTAGGGCAGTTAAGACACTCTGTTTCCTATTTATCGCCCATTTTTCCAGAAATTGCAACTTGAATAGACGGATCTCATCTCGTACATACATTCAGACGCTTTCCCACTGTACCACAATGGCCTTGGCTTATTCTTTTTTTGCCAACTAGCTTATATATGCACATATATTAAATAAACCGGCGTTGAGCTCTGCCACTCAACACGTCCTCCAGAATTCGGCAGAAAGTGGGGAACAGAGTGTCTTAACACTAGGTTCCCTCTGTCTACCCTGGTGTGCGGGATACAGCGTGGGGCTGATTTTATTATATAAAATAAAACCGATTGGTATTTGATCATGAACATTTTGATTTGATCATGATCATGAAGTACTTGGATTCAGAATTGAATCAATAAAGATGATAATATGTTGTTATTTTATGTATTTTATTTGATAATTACGTTTGTAAATTACAGCTTTAAATTTTCATTGACATTTAGGTAAATATAACAAAAAAAAGGAAAACATAAAAATAAAAGTACAGTGCAATGAGTTAAATTCTAACAGCTCGCAGGTATGTACATAATACATATGTATATTTATTATTTTCATCAAATATTTTTATTTTTTAAGCGTCATGCTGTTTTCTGCACATGACAGGGTAGAGGGAACCTGGGAACCTAGTCTTAAGACACCCCGTTTCAAGTTTCTTACGTTATTTTGTTATCCACTTTCTGCTAAATTCTCGAGGCGTGGCGTGTTGAGTGGTAGAACTCAATAGAGTAGAGAGGAAATATTAAATATGTTATTCCTCCGAGTGGGAATCGTACTCACAACCGTCGCCTTTACCACAGTCACACGCATGTGCCACTACGCCACGACAGCATCAAATATCAAAAATAAAAATTATCTCAAATACTATAGTATAGGTATTTGAAATATGTTTTGCTTAACAAATTTAATTTTTATAGCTAATATTTAATATCGTTTCACTTTTAGAATCTTGATTGGTGGATATTATAGATATTTATTTATTAATCCGGACTGAAGGTAATAACAAGTGAAAGCAATCATCAGATGTTGATGTTCATACATAATTAAGGTCTATAAAAGTATATAGATAAATGAGTATATTTTTTTCTTTTCACGCTGTATCCCGCATATAGCTGGGTAGATAGGGAGAACATTTATCATGGGGAGTGTTCTGAAGAACTGTTTGACCTGTTACCGCCGAATTTTCTAATCGCACAGTACGTCACAAGCTAAAATATCATCCACACCACCAGGATACATGGCAATCTATTACTGTGCAGTTTCGTAGAAACTTCCTTGCACGCTCCACGGAACTGTGGAATGGCCTACCCGCGGCAGGGTTTCCAGGTCGATATGACATGGGTACCTTCAAAAAGGGCATCTATCTCCACCTTAAAGGCAATGCACCTGTAGCTCCTCTGGTGTTGCACGTGGTCGTGGCCGGGAGTAATCACTTACCATCAGATGCCTTGTCCTTTTCCATAAAAAAAAACTTAGTTGTAAGACACTCCGCTCCCCACTTTCGCACGCTAGTGCCACTGCGCCATGACGGCATCAAATCCGTATAAATGTTCTGGGAAAGGTTTCATTTATCGTTATAAGTAGCTTCATATCGATTAGGTTTTTAGTTGTGACATATTTTTAACCGACTTCTATAAAAGTAGGAGGTTATTAATTCGACTATACTATATTTTTGTTATGTTTGTTGCCTTTAACTTTATGAATAGGCGAACCGATTTTTATGATTATTGTTTTAGTTGAAAGCTAGTGCTTTCCGTGTGGTCCCTTTTTAATTGGGTCCATTTCTGATAATATTATCCATGAGAAAATCACATAAGTCCTAAATTGGTATTATTGGCAACGATACATTTCAAGGATTTTGATTCGTTCTGGTTCGGTTGAAATTGTTTTTTTTTTTGTTTAAAAATATTATTATATCGACACTACCGTTTTATATCGATTCGACAGTTACTACTTTAAATGTAAATATACTTTTTAAAATAATACTTAGTACTAATATTATAACTGTGAAAGTTTGAAAGGATGAATTTTTGTTCCACTTTCACGCAAAAACTACTGAATGGATTTTGATGAAACTTTACAGTAATTTAGCTAATCCATCAGAATAACACATAAGCTACAATGTATATCAAGATTTTGTATATTTTGGCTTTAATATAACAATAAGTTTAAACTGTATCCCGCACACAGCAGGGTGAGCAGAGGGTCGGGTCGTGTTAAGACACCGTTCCCCACTTTCTGCCGAATTCTGGGGGCATTGCGTGTTGAGTGGCAGAACTCAACGCCGCGCTTTGCATCGACACCAGAGCTAAGAAATGGAAATTCAAATAAATATATCATCTCCCCGAGTGGGGATCAAACCCGCAACCAGTCGGGTTTACAGTCTCACTTTATGCCGCTGCGCCACGACTGGCCTCATATTTTTTATATATATATTTTTTTTTCATAGATTGATGGAAAACATACACTAAAATCGAACCTGCGATACAAACTAGTAGCAGCTACTTTGTAACAGAGTAAAAAGAAGACGTATGTTCTTTCCAGTCCGTCGCGTAATAGCCCATCAATATTTCTTTCCGGTTGTAAATTATATGGCATGGGGCTTATAGTAATTGTGATAACTTTGTATCGATACGATAACCGCTTTTCACTTTTAAAGCTTAATTAGTTTCATGTTATATATAGATTGTTACAACAATATTTATGTTTATCACTAATCTCAGAAATGATAAAAATTAAAAAATATTATGTAAATGAAATTATTAAAATTAAAATATGATGAAAATATTATGAAAATTTGAAAGGGGTGGGATTTAAACCCGCACTTCCTGGAAACTCAACTAACCATCCGTTTTTCTTTCCTAAGCGTAGAATAACACTTTAAAAATATTTAAAATATTATAATATAGTCAGAGGCCAGTCGTGGCGCAGGGGCTCAAAATGTGACTGTAAAACCGACTGGTTGTGGGTTCGATCCCCACTCCAGGAGATGAAATATTTACTTAAATTTATATTTCCATTTCTTCGCTCTGGTGTCGAGACAAAGCGCGGCGTTAAGTTCTGCGACTCAACACGCAATGCCTCCAGAAATCGGCAGAAGTGGGGAACAGAGTGTCTTAACACTAAGTACTCTCTGCCTACCCTGCCATGTGCTGGTTACAGCGTGAAGCTAATTTATTTTATTTATTTTTATGATATAAGCATATTACTATGAAGTACATGTCAACCAGGAAAAGTTATAAAATATAATAAATATTAACAAACTATGATATATATCCACTTTCATACTTGTTGTCTTTAAAAATATTTACTTACCTCTATGAAGGTCGAATATCTGATCGCGGCCGTGAAATTTAGGACAAATGTACCTACACTTTTCACTTCATTTTTATATATATATACAGTTATTTTACCTTACAATAAGATTTGATACGCCTGTTTACATTTGAAACGCATATTAAGCAATGGATGGCTAATTTGCGTTGCTTGTTTCGTATTACAATAATTAACAATATGTAGTTCATTTGCATTGCATTAAAGTTTTGACGTCCATTTTAAGACAAATAATAATGTTTTTTTTACCTCACGCTGTTTTCCGGCGATCTAGTGTTAAGACACTCCGTTGCCATTACGGCACTTACTTTTCTCCATTTTCCACCGAATTATGGAGAGGCAGTGCGTGTTGAGTGGCGAAACTCAACGCCGCTCTTTGTTTCGTTACCAGAGCGAAGAAATGAAAATATAACATCTTTAATTTCCTAGAAATATCCGTATCCCAATACGAACCCTGTCGCCTTTATATGCTTTTGCAATATATTTTTATAGTTCAAATGTAATGTTAATTTTATAATATCATTGTGGTATACTTGATATAAGTCTCCGCTCAGTTGGTACTTGTGGGTTAGTGTCGAAGAATGTTTTGTCTAAATATAAGTTATAATTATAATATAGAACACAGTGAGACTCTTCCACCCTTAACAGAATGTGAATAAAAAAAATAAAAATTATAAACAGAATACAAAATGTTAGTTCGTTTATGTTTATGCAAATTTTTCGAAAATTTTCACACTCGCAGGAATGAAATATTTATTTAAATATGAATTTTCTCTTCTTCACTCTGGTGTGGAGGCAAAACGCGGCGAAGAGTTCCGCCAATCAACACGCAGTGCTGATTGGCGGAACGTGCATCTTATTCTTAATACCAGGTAATGTCTGGCTACCCTGCTGTGTGCGGGATACAGCGTGAAGCTAACTCATTTTTTAAAAAAGTCATTGTAACATTAATACCTACCCACTACAATATTTTAAAAGTAAAAGATAATTCGGCGTAAATAATTCCTAAATATCAGGAAAAGCAATATATTTTCTATATTATTATGTTTTCCTGCTAAATTAAATGGCAGTTTAATATTGCCGTCACACTTATTTTTCAATTTATAAGGAGAAATCTCAGTAATTTACTTATTATTTATTTATTTACTTTTAAAGTATTTATACTGAATCCATGTATTTAGTTGTAAGCAATATACTATGTATGTTTATCTAGGGCTAATTTTATTATTACATTTTTAGAGTCCATTCATGACGTGAGGTTGTAGGTTCGATTCCTACTCGAGCAAATAAAATACTTAATATATAAGATTTCCATTTCATGGCCCTGGACGTTACCAGGCAAAGCGCGGTGTTGAGCTCCGCCACTTAACACTCAATGTCTCCAGAATTCTGCGGAAAGTGAGGAACAGAAGTGTCTTAAAGAGAATGGAGTATCTTAGCACTGGGTTCCCAAGTTCCCTCTACCTATCCTGCTATTAAATATAGACATGATTATCTTTACTGATTTATTGGGCAACAACAAAGATTTAAAGAGTTTCCTTATTATTATTGATTTTCTAAGACATTTCCGTAACTTTTTTGTAATGTAAAAGTAATGATGTTACAGCATCGATTACTATTATATTGCTTATAACTTCCTCAATTAACTTATTCTCCTATTAATTTCTTCTGTTTATTTCATATTATTATCTTATACTTATTCATAAAAAAAATACCAAATTCTTCTTCTTCAGATTCACGCTGTATCCCGCACACAGCAGGGTAGGCAGAGGGAACCTAGTATTCAGACACTCCGTTCCCCACTTTCCACTGAGTTCTGGAGGCGTTGCGTATTGGGTGGCGGAACTCAGCGCCGCGCTTTGTCTCGACACCAGAGCGAAGAAATGAAAATATAAATGTAAATAAATATTTAATTTCCTTTTAAGTGGGGATTGAACCCATATTCAGTCGATTTTAGGGTCACACTTTGTGCCCCTGCGCCAGTACTGGCCTAAAAATCGAAATATTTAGTACTTAACGCCATCAACTGTTGATTTTATCTTGATAACGTACTAAGAAATCATTATAAAAGCTAGTTTTAGATCTATCCAGTACCGGAAAGTAAACTTTAATAATACTTGTGTTGGAATTCTTATATAAAATCAGGCTAATGATACCAATTTTCTCTTGTGTAAAATGACATCATATAGTTCCAGATATTTCAAAGAAAATGGCGATATTATCGTTGTTTTATCAAAATGTATATTTACTTACTATATATACTGTAAGGAATTGGAAGCGGTTAACGTTTTAAAAAAAAAA
Organism: Heliconius himera; assembly: GCA_021202915.1. NCBI lineage: Eukaryota > Metazoa > Arthropoda > Insecta > Lepidoptera > Nymphalidae > Heliconius > Heliconius himera. The sequence goes on from JAJHJA010000351.1 coordinate 21,802, forward strand.
CACTATCTATATAAACACACATCGTTTCTAAACTATTTTGAAAGGGATACTATGTAATTGCAATAAGTGATATGTATCATCTACTAACAACACTTCACACGATTTTCCTTCCAATAGGGGTCGTTGCCGACAAGCAAGTACCCCCGATTGACACAATTACACTGCTTTCATCACCTTTTTCACCAACTACTACCCTCTTTTAGGCGAGTTCGCTAACAATACTATATTGTGATAAAAATTAGCTTCACGCTGTATCCCACACACAGCAGGGTAGGCAGAGGAAACCTATTGTTAAGACACTCCGTTCCCCACTTTCTGCCGGATTCTGGAGGCATTGCGTGTTGAGTGGCAGAACTCAACGCCGCGCTTAACCTCGACACCAGAGCGAAGAAATGGAAATATAAATTTAAGTAAATATTTCATCTCCTCGAGTGGGGATCGAACCCACAACCAGTCGGTTTTGCAGTCACACCTCGTGCCGCTGCGCCACGACCGGCTTCGATTCTCCTCGATTTTATAAACTTACTATTTCTATTAAGTTCTACTGGATTTGTTAGAATTAGAACGTCTCGTTAAATAATTCATTGGACTCCGTTTGACCTTAGCGCTGTGACTGATTACGTTTGGAATGCACTGACAAAAGATTAACTTGTCAAACATACAAAAATAACCTAACCTAAGAATGTAATAAAGGCATTAAATCTTCTTATTTTAAACAAATTGATATGGTTTTATATTTTTTTAGCATTACTCTGCAAATAAAATTTATTATTTATAAATATTCAAAAACAAACATATAAATATAAATGTTATATAAGTAGATATATATATTATATATCATATTTAATGATGCCATTTAATCTCCCAAAATGGTTCTATAAAAGTTGTAATTCTTGTCAGCTTAGAAAGATCCTAAACCAAAACTTCAATAATATTTTTTTATACACATACACATTATATAGTTACAACTAACAAGTACTATAACGTCGTTATTGTAGTATTGTTAAAAAAATTAAATTAGCTTCACGCTGTATCCCGCACACAGCAGGGTAGGCAGAGGGAACCTAGTGTTAAGACACTCCGTTCCCCACTTTCTGCCGGATTCTGGAGGCATTGCGTGTTGAATGGCAGAACTCAACGCCGCGCTTAACCTCGACACCAGAGCGAAGAAATGGAAATATAAATTTAAGTAAATATTTCATCTCCTCGAGTGGGGATCGAACCCACAACCAGTCGGTTTTGCAGTCACACCTCGTGCCGCTGCGCCACGACCGGCCTCATAGGACCGGTAGTATTGTTAATAGTTTATTTAACTTTTATAACATGCTCAGTCAACCAATGTATGGTGCAATTTTTCATGGGAATCAAACGACACGCCCTTGAATTTTAACATTGATTACGTTTCACTACATTTATTTTGGGATCTATATAGAAATGACAATACGACAATTGTTACGATAGTCTATTATAAATACTTATAGGTGGAGATCCCATCGCTTAAAACTGTAGGGATCAGATTTTCTAATGAAACTTATATTTAAGAATGATATATGATAGTAGAATAGATTACACTAGGGTTGCCTAAAAGAATCCTGCCGCAATCACCTTTAATTAATGTTTTTCGTAACTCGTTTTTGGAGAAAATTGCACTCATATGTTTTTTATGTGAATCGTACATCATTTGAAAGAAAATCGCATAAGGAATTGGAAAAACAATGGTTGCCAGCTCTCAGTCTGCCGCAAGTCCAGGGTTGCCTGGTTTAAAGAGGTCAGTTAATGTGAATATTTGCACTCATGTGTTTTTTTAATGAATTATATATCAAATTAAAGCTTATTTTTTTGTCATCACTAAAACACATGGTCGCCTGGAAAATGGCTGCCGCAAGCAAAGGTTGCGATCATTTGAAATATTTTATTCTGATTCCGTTTGACTGAGAATAGACGATGAAATACGCGATTTGCCTTATGTTTTAAAGTAAAATATTATATAATAGAAGGTCTTAAAATTAATGGTTATTCTAGCTATTTACCTGTTAAATGATGGTTATAATCATATTAAGAACATACAAAAAAACTATTTAAATATGAAATCATCCTTATTTTTCAAGTGAAATAATGAACCCATGATATTAAGTCTTTGCTAAATCTATTTTCTAAATACTAATACTAATTTAAATTATCATTTTAAAACGACTAAATTATCTAATTAAACAAATGCTTACAAATATCAATCTATTATAAGGTATTAATTACATCATGTTTCCTTAAGATAATGAAGGGCGACAATTATTGCGTATGTTTTTTTATTAATTAAGAAAATATGGAAAATAACATTTCAATATACTCTCTTTCTCTGTCCTCTGCTCGTTTGATTTTTTTTCTCGTTTTTTTTTTGATAACGGTTGCCGCAATCTTTTTTTTCTCACGCAACTTTTAAGAATTTGCATTGAAAGAAATATATATGATAGAATTATAATAAACAAAATTAATTTATCAAAAATAAATTCTAAGAAATTTCGACAGTAATGCCGAATAATAAACGCTATTTAAGGTTTATGACCAGGAGTCGGCAAATATCAATTAGTTGTCTACTTTTTACTATAGATAAACATTTTGCGGCGGTATACAAAGCAAACAAAATGCAATAATTTTATTTTCGTAGATGTATTGTTTCTAAATGCAATAACAGTGCAGATGGCCAAATGAGATGTTTTTGAACATATTACTTAGTTACTTGCCTTTCGTTTTGGAGTGAAGACGTTTTTAGTTAACATGACAAAAATGAAGATCTGTTTTTTGTGCGAAAATGTGTGTGGAATTTAATAATGAGTCTGAAGTGTAAAATTATGTTGTTGTTTCGCCAAAAAATGAATTTTATATACAGTAACATTTTCTTAAATAGTAACACAATGCACGGTTATCACTTACAGTGTTACAAAAAGTTCATTGTTGTAAAACAAAAATATAAAGAAGAACCCCACTCGAGGAGATGAAATATTCACTTAAATTTATATTTCCATCTCTTCGTTCTGGTGTCGAAGCAAAGCGCGGCGTTGAGTTCTGCCATTCAACACGCAATGCCTCCAGAATTCGGCAGAGAGTGGAGAACGGAGTGTCTTAACACTAGGTTCCCTCTGCCTACCCTGCTGCGTGCGGGATACAGCGCGAATCTGATTTGATTTTTATTTTTTATTATTTTCTAATGCAAAACGTAAGTATAATTAATGTTTGATAAGTATAATTAAATTTAATGTTTAATATTATATATTTTTCTCTGAGGACGAAGAGAGAGATTGAGAGTTTATAACGAGGTAATTTTCCATATCTTCTTGATTAATAAATAAAATATCTGCAATAATTGTCAACCTACATTATATTATGAAAACATTATGTTATTAATATCTTATAATAGAACGATATTTGTAAACGTTTATTTAATACTAGTGGGCGCGCGCAGCTTCGCCCGCTTTTTTGAACCCTTACGGGGTGAATTCTAAAAAACCATGAAACATGTGTTCAATGAAATATTTTTAGTAGTCTGAATTTCAAATATTATAAAAATCGGTGCCGATTAAAAAAAAACATACAAACTTTCAGCCCCTATTTTATTCCTTTAGGGTTCAATTTTCTTAAAATCCCTTATTAGTGGATGAAGAAGATTATGAAAAAAACATCTGTCCAAATTTCACGTTTCTACCATCAGCGGCTGTGCGTGCGTCTTACCTCAGTCAGTCAGGTACTTGTTTTATATATATAGATGATAATTTAGTCGTTTTAAAATAACGATTTAAACGAGTATTTATATCTAGAAAACAGATTTAACAAAGACTTAATATCATAGATTCATTATTTCAATGGAAAAATAAGGATGATTTCATGTTTAAATAGTTTTTTGTATGTACTTAATATGATTAAAATCATCATTTAACAGGTGAACAGCTAGAATAAATATTAATTTTAAGATTGACCTTCTATTTTATAATATTTTACTTTAAAACATAAGGCAAACCGCGTATTTCATCGTCTATTCTAAGTCAAACGGAATCGGAATAAAAAATTTCAAATGATGGCAACCTTTGCTTGCGGCAGTTATTTTGCAGGCAACCATGTGTTTTAGTGATGAGAAAAAAATAAGCTTTAATTTGATATATAATTCATTAAAAAAACACATAAGTGCAAATATTAACATTAACTGACCTCTTTAAACCAGGCAACCCTGAGCTTGCGGCAGACTGAGAGCTGGCAACCATTGTTTTTCCAATTCCTTATGCGATTTCCTTTCAAATGATGTGCGATTCACATAAAAAACATATGAGTGCAATTTTCTCCAAAATCGAGTTACGAAAAACATTAATTAAAAGTGATTGCGGCAGGATTTTTTTGGGCAACCCTAGTGTAATCTATTTTACTATCATGTATCATTATTAAATATAAGTTTCATTAGAAAATCTGATCCCTACAGTTTTAAGCGATGGGATCTTAGGCCATTACTTGTATGGATAAATTCCATTTAAAGCAACACTGTAAACTTGATTATAATATCCCTTATTTGGCCATTCAAAATGTCTGTTTATATATTTTTTAATTCATTTATTAATTAGGTAAAAATCCAGTAATATTTTGTTAGGCGTTCAATGACAGTGACTTTGGCGTTAATAAGCGCGGGAAAACAATTGAAGATTTTTTCTTTTTTTTGCCCCTGAAATAAATATTCAGCCAAGTTTGATTTTATAATTTATTTAATGTAATATTGAGAACAAATTTAAATATTGTTTTATAATAACGTCTTAGACGTAAATTTTTCTTTTAATTTTTTTTTGAACTATAATATGTAAATTATTATTTAGTACCTGTAATTAATTAATGGAATCATTGATGATTTAAAGCATTACTGAGGTAAAATTATATGTTTTTGTAGATGTCTGTTAGTCGCAATAAACATAATAGAATTCGATTTTTTATCTGTTATCAAAGAAAATATAGAATATACGAGTACATACTCGTATATTCTATATTTCCTTAAAAATGTTCAAAAGCTCAAAGTAGAGTAATAAAGTATGTTGCAAAAAATATTTACAAATATACTAAAGTTTCTAAAATTTCATGTTAAACAATTATCACATGAGAATGAAACTTTTGGGCCGTCACGTAAAGAATTGAGATGTGATCTAAAAAATTACAATTTTTTTTTATTTTTAGAATAGCAAATAATAAATTAATTGACATTCTGGAAGTGGAGAAAAATGAAAAAAAATAAGATTTAGATCCTTAATCGATTAAAATCATAGATGTGACAGCAGATTGACAATCACGCTGATTGTCTAATGATTTTTTGCATTTTTGCTTCTGTTTGTCATCGCAAAATCAGGCCATTAAATAAAAAACATTAAAAAAAAACGTTTGCTTCTGTCATTACGTTCGTGTCATAACGCATCGACATTTTGAATGTTTTCCCGTTTGTTTGATATTTTCAACGACTACTGTTTTGTTTTTCTCGGATTTTGACTCTGCCTACTTTGTACGACCCTCGCTTCCCCACTGGACTCTGAAATATTTTGGATCTTACGACTGCCACGCTATGGATATGAATCGCTGTGTGAATTGTGGGATAGCCAATGGACACTGCAATACCCTAGTCCGACGACCTTTAGACGATGAAAACCACCACAACCTTGTTACTTAGAGGTGTGATATAATCCCGACATATAAGCAGGAAAATATATTTCTGTTACATTTTAGTTGACAGCTTTCGTAGAGGAAGGGAAGCTATTGCTATGAAATACTGCAATTGTATTGTAGGAAGACGAATGGTAGGCTGCTGTGCTCATGTTATGAGTATTATATATATAAGGTACCATACCTTAGTTGGGCTAGATACCAAAATAATTTAGTTCCACCTGCACTCTTCTTAGATGACATTTTAATAATAGATAATAGAAGAAGAATAAAATATTCATTAAAATGTGTTTTATTTATAAATAATAAACATTAATGCTTAAACAACTCAGTAATCACATATTTTATAGAAGTTGATATTCAAAAAATTGTGCTGCGAAAATTGTGTTAACCTCACTTTTATCAAATCTCTAATAACTCGGCTCTGCCAAAATTTATATAGTTTTCAGGGAGGGAATGATGTACCTAAATCTATTAAATCATACCATTTTCATATCTTTACATTCTGGGCCCAAAAATGTATGGAATAGTTTCAGTCTCCTATATGTTAAAATTATCAAATAAATTTATATTGATATTTATAGTTAAAACTTATTACTTAGTATGCGTGAGGGAATTACCTCGCGTGCGCGATTTTTTCATTAAAACAGCGAAATCTTATAATGATATAATAGGGACATATTTAGGCATTCAAAATTAACTATGCAATTATATATTTTTTTAAATAATTTACGTATTTTTTATATCGCCATTGTGTTTATATTTTCATGGAGTCCGACCGGTTCCACGCCGCTACACGCAAACGCACGGACCGATGTACTTTTACGTAATACCACATCGCGTAACAGGGACGGCGAAAGTCTTATAAAAAGTTGAATAAGTAGCTAATAATCGCATACACACATCAGTGTACGAATAAAATGCTATAAAACTAGACATAAATCAAAAAAAGTATATGAGAAAGCTATTAATATTGAGGGTATCGTGGGCCGTGGCGCAGGGGCTGTAGACGCGACTGGTTGTGGGTTCGATTCTACTCGAAGGAATTAATAATTGTTTTTAATATTTTCATTCCTTCACTTTGGTACCAAGGCAAAAGCGGTATTTTTTCTGCCACTCAGCACGCAATGCTTCGAAAAATTCGGAAATGCGGAAAGAAGGAACGGAGTTAATACTAGGTATTCTCTGCCTACCCTGATGCATGCAGGATACAGCGTGAACCTGATTTAATTTAATTTATTATTTATCTATATATAAATAAAAGAAAAACTATATGAGAAATCTTTTAAGCTGTTATACGGCATGATTTCTGCTTTTGCGGAAAGTATAATTCAGTTCAGCTAAACTTTATCTTAACGTATGTTTATTAACTAAGATAGTATTATATTATTTGTAGCAACAGGTTGTGGGTTCGATTCCCATTCTGGCACGGCGATGAGTTCCGCGACTCAGCATATAACGCCTCCAGAATTCGACGAAGTTAGGAGGTTAAATGTTTTAATGAGAACGTAGTGTCTTAACACTCGGTTCCCAGGTTCCCTCTGCTTATATTGTTACATAGCAATATATATATCAAGCACATGCTTGATACAGCGTGAAGCTAAAATAGCAAAAAAAAATGTATTTCTCTTTGTATTGTAGCACTAACGATAGCTTTTTCATAGACAATTTTTAGTACCTGTATAAAAAAAACAACGCGTCGCGTGGCGTCGCGACGCCATTACATTTTTTTTGTTATTATTTTTAATATTGTAAAGTAAAAAAAATTGCTATTGAAAAGTATTCCTTGATTTAATTCTTTATATTTATGTGGCGCCGCATTCACATAATTTCAATATGAATGCAAGCTGTAAGAAAAACGTCAATTATTTATTGTAGGTAAAAACCGGTTAACATGAGGGCCTGTTAATGCAACTTTGTATTTTATTGTACCTAATTTAAGTTTAAAAATAGAACTTCTTTCCGTATATTTTTTAAAAATTGTCCATCTAAGTATTGACGTTAGGTCATGTCGTATCACCTTGTTTTCTTATATAACAAACCTCTTACCTTAAATATTATATACCTGCTTATAAAATATTTTAGATTAGAACAATGTTTTATTGGAAAAGAGTGTAGAGTCTAAAATTTTATTTTATTAAAAAATATTTTATTTTATCCGAATCGTACAGAAACGTAACTATATAAGGTCAATAATATCTTCGTAATCACTTTTTTAAGTTCGTTCTACATAATTTATCAAAAAACTAGAAAGGAGGCCAGTCCTGTCGTGTATGAATGTAAACGCGAATTCGAGGCAAAGCGTGACGTCGAGTTCCGCCACTCACGCAATGCCTTCAGAATTCTGCGGAAAATGGGGAATATAGGATAGGGAAAGTAAGTTAGGGAAGGTATCTTAATACTAGGTTCCCCTGCCTACCCTGCTTTGTGCGGGATACAGCGTGAAGCTGATTAAGTATTTCGATTTTACTTTTCTTAAGTTCGTTCAACATACGAGTATATCTAACAAGGAATTTGTTTTGTCATCTGTCCTCCTTAGAACGGATCCAATTGACTTTTATACATTGATTAGTCACTAAGTTAAACCTGAGGATTTCTTAATATGTAGGTCTAGATTTAGTGTCCACAAATAGTGTCTCCGTCTGCATAATGCATTGAAATTAGCAATTTTGTATAAATAAACAAAAGGCATTCGTGATCAGCATTTTAATTTTATAGTGTAGTAATAACGAAGTATAGCAATTTATTTTAAATAAGATTGCAATTGTACGTTTTGTTTTTTTTTTTATTATTTGTTTATTTTTTTAACACTGTATCCGCTTTTAGCTGGATAGGCAGAGGGAACCTAGTGTTAAGGTTAACCTTTGTCACTATTTGTCCAATTTTTGTGATATTGCATGTTAAATGTCGGAACTCAATGTCGCGCTTTTTCTTGTTAGTGTAACGAGGAAATGAAAATAATAATTCCCTAAGTGGGAATCAAACCCACAACCATTTCGTTTATAGCCGTATATTATCTTGCTGCTACTTTAATATTTAATTATTTTTATTTAAAAGTTATCGTAGGTTCCAGACTGGTTTAGGGCTTCAAATGGAGAAGTTTCTCTACTCTTAATACATATATACTTTTATAATACCGCCTTCCGTTCGCCCTATAGAAATTGTGGTTGTGACAGGAAGTGAATGTATAGCTTTTCTTTTCAACTAGCTACAGCCCCGGTAGTATATGTAATCTAATAGGCGTGAGTTCAAATCTTGATATGTTGTATTTTTTTACAGAATATGGCATATTATATATAATTATGTTTTTATTTTACTAATATGAAATGTTATACATTGACATAGTCTGTTACGCTTTCACGCCAAAACTACACTACCGATTATTATGAAACTTAGTACAGATATTTTCGGAGATATTCGAAAGGACATAGGATACTTTTTATTAAAAAAAAATATTCTTTGGCTATAATATAAAAAAAAAGTTTAAGCTAACGAAACCGCGGTTGAGGCTGTAGTATTGTATAAAACAATAAATTACTCAACAAATTTTAATGTGGTTTTCACGAATAGACAGAGTGATTCAACAGAAAGGTGTATATATATCCTAAATAGTTAGAAAAGCAAAGAGCCTAGAAGAGTAAATATAAGCATTGCTCACACCGGCGAAGCCACCAGCGGAACGCACTGGACGCTCACAACTTAGTTTATAAAACTATAAGAATTTCAAGAAAGTGTATTAAAAAAATACGAACTATATATTTACATTCCTTGTACGCTACGCAGTCAATTAAAATTATGATAGATAAGATGAAAATATCGGTATTCTTTTTATATGTTGATATTTTTAAATTAATGGATGAATCGCACGTTTCTTCTTTTAAAATAGTTTCTCACAATTGTTAGAATTCTTGTATTCCTATTCATTAACTCTGAAATTACTCATACTTCCCAAAACGAGACACTTGAGACACGCATAGAAAGTTTAGTGACACATTATTCCGTTTTTAACTGTAGGTTAAAAAAAAAGAGGCAATTTAAAGATACCTGGACTTTTTTAGGAATTAAATATCTAGATAATTAATCTCTAGTTATAAGCCTTATTTAAGTAACAGAAAAATATAAAATTGTTGATTAGCTGATAATAATGAAAAAGTTAAAAAAAAGTACGTATCACGTGTCTGTATTGTTTAGTTAAAATTATTAAAAAATAATAATAACAATAATAATAATTATTATTATTAACTTTAGGTTTATTAGAATGCTTCTTATATTGCTAGAATTCGGACTCTACACTCTCTCTCTCTCTCTTCTTATATATTTTTTAAACGTGACATCTCTTGAAAAATTATATTATTTAATTATTAACAACGTAGTTTACAGAGTAGTTACAATAATCTTTACTTATTAGATAAAAAATTATAGTCTACAAATGTACCTAAACGACGCTTTGTATGGGCACGTACAAACATGCTTTGGTAACTGTTGGTTTGCACTTTAGATATGTTAGAGTTATTAGCGGTGGAACTAAAAAAAAAAATCAGCTTCACGCTGAATCTTGCACACAGCAGGGAACCTAGTGTTAAGTCCGATCCCCACTTTCCGCCGAATTCTGGAGGCATTGCGTGTCAAGTGGCGGAACTCAACGCCGTGGTTTGCCTCGAGACCAAAGCGATGAAATGAAAATATAAATATTTAATTTCCTCGAGTGGGGATCGAACCCACAACTCGATGAAGGAGATCCAATGGTTAATCACCGAAGTTGTTGAAGAAGTCGAGGATGATTGTATTAAAAGTCAGACTCTCTGAAACATTCTAAAAATATATATACTTAGAATGTTTTGTATCATACGTAACTATTAGACATGAGGCCAGTCGTTTCGGAAGGGGCACAGAGTGTGACTGTATAATCGACTGGTTGTGGGTTCCATTCCCACTCGAGGAGATAGAATATTTACACACATTTATATTTTCATTTCCTTGCTCTGGTGTCCAGGTAAAAACGCGGCGTTCTGTTCTGCCACTCAACATGCAATGCCTCCAGAATTCGGCATAACGTGGGGAACGGAGTGTCTTAACACTAGGTTCCCTCTGCCTACCCTGCTGTGTGTGGGATACAGCGTGAAGCTGATTTATTTTAAAAACGTATTTTCAATTTTGACAAAAATTCAAAAGTAAAGTTAATTTGTTAATTAAAATACAGATTTCGTAATTTTTTTCTTACACACGTTAAATAACTTACTTGAATTTCATAAGTAGGCAAACGATAATTTTATCACCAATGATTGAAAACTTACGTCAATATATCACATCACTGACACGATAAAATGAAGAGAGCGGGAGGTTACATCACTATGTTCTCTTCATGTTTCCGTATGTATATATAATATCTTTATTAGGCCGTTGTAGCGCAGGGACTGTATAGGCGAAAGTTGTCAACAACAACAAAGTGTTGATAGATACTTCCTCATTCATTTTTGCCCCCATAAATAAAAAATCTATCTTGCAGTGACACTTGGTTGTGGGTTCTATTCCGACTCGAGGGGAATGAGTTATTATTTTTTTATGTTCATTTCTTCGCTCAAGGCAAAAGCACGTTGTTGAGTTCCGTTTCTCATCACGCTATGGAGTAATTTAATACTAGGTTCCATTGCTTACCCTCCTATAAGCGGGATACAGCGTGAAGCTAAAAAAATAAAAAAAAACAATCAAATTAATATCACCTTAACTAAGATAAGGTACCTACATCGGTGTATTGACCACAATGTTTACATTACTGACCGCATTCTTAGCAAGTGCAGTGGTTACGACAAACGCTCCCTTTTAACTTCAATACGACTTGCGATACGATATTATATTTATATAGATATATTAAATGTATTGAACTTTTTAATTGTATACAGAAAAAAATATATAATAGTATTATTATATATTTTTTATTAATATAATATAATTAATTATACTGATCAAATACATAGTACATAGATATTTCTCTATCTTTTCAGTAATTTAGGTGAAAAATGACAAAAAACAGAATGAATGAAGATGTGTGAAAATATTAAAAAAAAAACAAAAAAACAATAAAATGTAGATTTTGTGTAATAATTGCAATTAGAAATAATCACAAATAAATTATTTTATATTTAAATTTATTATGTAAAAAATATACTTACGATTTTCATAATTTCCTTCACGTATTTAATTGATTTCACCTGTTAATATTACATCAATATTTTTAAAGATTATTTCTTTAACTAATATTATGCAATTATTACTATTATATAATAACAATAATTAAATAATTTCTCACCTTCGTAATATTTTTTTTTGTTATAAAATAATGTAGTTTTTTTTATAAAGGTAAAGTTGAGTTGTCTGATATCATCTTATGGTTGATTAGATTCCGTCCTGAGAAATTCTATTAATATTTTTTTTTTGATAAACAATGATATTTTTACTTAAAATAAGAAATACTAGTGAAATTTGCAGATGAAATCAAAGTTTATAAATAGTCTCTCTGTATACATTGACATATTTAAATGTTTTTTATTTTATTTAAAGTGCAATTACGTCATTGTTGCACCAAATGGGAGATGTAGAATACAATAATATCTTTGATTTTCGCAATTTTTTTTTCATTTTATATGAAACTCTTACTATATATAGTCAATTATTCTCAATTTTTCTGTCTCCTTTCTGGTCAGTTTCTACGAGGAATCTAAAGTGCTCTACTCAATGGAGAACATTCTTCTACTTCTTCTTAGTTTCTGTTAACTAGAGAGGAGAAAATCCTACTTTTGAATGCTCAATATTGTCTAAAATTGAACTTAAAACTATTCCACTTAAAACCTAACCCATTTATGAGAAATGTGCTGTGTGCTGTGCCAATACAGTCAATATTTAATCGAATAAAAAACGCATTATCTAATACCGATGTATCTAATAATAAAGTGAAATTTATCGCGTGTTTATAAATGAATATACATATATGTACAACAGCGTGTATTCTTCCCACGGAGAAAACTGGTCTTAATACATTTTCTTGGCCTCTATTCACATTGTTAGAAATCTAAAATTATTATTTACTTTGAATTTAGTTTTAGGTAATTTATTTTTAGGTCAATGGGCCACTCTCTGACTATAAACACGTGGGGGCTTGTGGGTTCCTAATTGGGAAATTAGGAACCCACAAGCCCCCAACGTGTTTTGCGAAACTAAGCGTCAAGACTTTCCCACTTTGTCCTATGGGGGTCCTATCGGGATTTCGCAGTTTGATATTTAATGTCTTGAGTTGTCTTCGAATTCATGTGGAAAGCGGAGAGTGGAGTGTCTTGACACTAGGCTATAACTCCATATCCCACTACCATGCCGTGTGAAATACGTGCGTCAAGTTCAAAAAATAAATTACTTTTTTCTTATAGGTTTTGTACATGTTTAGTAATGATTTTTTTTGTATTTCAGGTAAAAAAATCACCATGTATATCAAAACACCTTTAAAGTAAGTTTATCACTTATACTCGTATAAATAGATATTATTATCTTTCAGATATTTGATGTTATAAGTATTGGTTAAATTTTCTTTAAACTTGGTAATCTTTTTAGAGGGAACTTGGGAACCTTGTGTTCAGGTACAACGTATTTATTAATATATATGAATAGCATATATTTCCAGGAAGAAATATATTATACTAGCATGATTAGGCAATTCTCTTTCTACAAATTTGACTGACATTGACATCAGTGAATGGTGTGACGGTAAAAGTTTTCTTTTATATCGAAATTGTTCTTTACAAGTTACTTTTAGTTACTTACAAGCTGACTGTTTGCGTATAAGTGCTAGATTATATCCAAAGGCGACAGTCGATCTTGGGATAGGATAGGAATCAAAAAATCAGCTTCACGCTGTATCCCACACAGCATTGTAGGCAGAGGGAACCTAGTGTTAAGACACTCCGTTCCCTACTTTTCGCCAAGTTCTGGTGGCATTGCGTGTTGAGTGCCGGAAGTCAACGCCGGGTTTTTGCGTTGGTGTCAGAGCGAAGAAATGAATATATTAAAAAAAAATGTATTAAAAAATATCACAATATCCTTTTAATTAAACTCGAATCCACGACCTTTGCATATCCCCCAATACATTTAAACTGCCCCACGACACGACAAAGTGTTTAAAAATAAAATAATAAAAAATTTGATACTTAAAGAAAAAAAGAAAAGAAGCAAATAAACATTAAAATCGTTCTAGTTTAAGTAAAATTCAGAGCGTAACAAATTAAATTATTTTATTGTCATGCATGCAGAACCATGGGCTGTGTATAGTCTTATAGAAGGTTCATTTTTTTTTTTCAACTTTACACTTATTACCGCACACAGCAGGGTTAGCAGAGGGAACCTAGTGTTAATACACTCCGTTCCCCACTTTCCACCGAATTTCCGGTGCATTGCATGTTGAGTGGCGGAACTCAACGCCGCGCTTTGCCTCAACACCAGAGTGAAGAAATAGAAATATTAATTTAGTAAATATTTAATTTCGTCGATTGGGGATCGAATCCACAACCAGTCGCGTTTGCAGTCACACTTTGTGCCCCTGCGCCACGACTGGCCTCAGTATATAAATAATAGTAATTTTCTAATTGTAAAATCATATAAGCAGTATGTGAGTCAATAGAGTAGGGCGACATGTGAAATTGGCCGTGTGTTCGTGTCACCCAACGAGACAGCGTCAAGCGATGGGTGGCGATGCGACCTAAAGATAGATGGGTTTACAATGGCGCATCAAAATGGCGTTTTTATATTGTAATAAACATTTTATTAATAATAATAGGTCGCGTAGAGGCCAGTCGTGGCGCAGCGGCACGAGGTGCGACTGTAAAACCGACTGGTTGTGGGTTCGATCCCCACTCGAGGAGATGAAATATTTACTTAAATTTATATTTCCATTTCTTCGCTCTGGGGCCGTTCAAGTATTACGTATGCACTGTAGGGGGGCGGGGGGGGGGTCTTGAGTTTGCTTATTTTTGACGTTTTCAATGAAGTATTTTTAAGAAGATTGCTTATTTTTGATAACATAGGGGAGGGGGGAGGGGGGGGGGGTCAATAATTGCAAAAAAACTGCTTACGTAATACTTGAACGGCCCCTCTGGTGTCGAGGTTCATCGCGGCGTTGAGTTCTGCCACTCAACACCTAATGCCTCCAAAGAAAGTGAGAAAGTGCGGAACGGAGTGTCTTAACACTCGGTTCCCTCTGCCTGCCCTGCCGTGTGCGGGATACAGCGTGAAGCTAATTTAATACCTTGCGTTGTCTTTTATTACTATTATTAAAAATACCCTTTGACCTGTTACTAACATGGGTTTATATTTTAGGCCGGCTGACTTTAAGGTATTTCTTTTAGAGATAATAAAGCTCTGGTGACGATGAAAAGCGTGGCGATGAGTTTCCCCACTGAATGCAATACTCTCAGAATTCGGTGAAAAATGGGGAACAGAGTGTCTTAGCACTTACACTAGATTCGTGAAGCGTGCAAGGAATAAAAAAAATGGTAGAAAGCAAGAAAATGACCGTGGTAACACATATTTCAAGACATTACGCTTATGTGTGACAGAATGGGTAGACGAAAATAATTTAAACAAAATCATTTCCCCAATTGGGGTTTGAATCCACAACCCTTGCGCATACCGTCCGACGCTGTCTCACAGCTATACGACTGCCTCAATCCACTCCTCCAAGTTAAATATATTTAAATACTCAATTACAGAATTAATAAAATTATGATAAACAAATAAAAGTAAAAATGGTAGCTTTCTCTAGGCCAAACCTGTTATCGCATTCACTAGTTGTATGCCATTTAATATGTAGGTAATAAAATTGCTTCGTTGCACGTTGTTAGTACTTAAAAATCAGATGAGGGTTGTCAGAATTTATTTAGAGAAGAAGCGGAATTTTTAAACATTTAAAACAAACAAAGAGAAATTAAAATAATATTCAACATTTAATGTATTTTTAACAATTTTTAAAGTGTTATTCCACACTTAGGAAAGAAAACATAGAATTGAACGTAGCGGGACTCGAACCCGCGCCTACAGAGATGCTAACAACATAAATAAGTTGTAACAAGCGTATAAAAATTTCGACGTAGCTTGATGAGAACGTATGGCTTAGTGGTCTGAGCGCCTGGTCGGTTTCCAGGAGGCGCAGGTTTAAGCTGCAAAGTATTTATTGTTAGTAAAATGGGGAAAACCCTTTACTAAAGTTCCCAAATTGAATTGCTAACTATCGAATTAACAATATAAAATCTAATCCATAATTCACTATATTTAGATGTTTTCGTCTATTCTGTAAGGTAGTTAAGCCTTAAGAGTTATTATATATAACTTAAGAATATATTTTATTTGTATTTCTATTAAATTTTTAGTATTTATTTAGAAACTAGCGGCTCGCCCACGGCTTCGCCCGCTTAAAATACATGATTATTGATTTAATAAGCAGAATTGATTGACAACTATAATGACTTCTATTATGATTTTTTTACGACATTATCGTCAAAGAATTTTTGATTGTTTTAAATAAAAAATACGACTATTGTTGATATTTGATATTTATAAAATATACATAAAGCTAATTATTTATTACACGTATATATTTTTGTAACTTTATATTCTTTTTACCTATATAATAAACTCTGTTAAATGTGCTGATGTCAGTGAATAATTTAATTTACTCATTCAGAAAAAGCCTTAAGTGTTAAATTATTGATTTGAAGGATTCATAATATTCTTTGTAAAATAACAGTAATAATTGCATATTAACTCCTGTACAGCTTTTAAATAAATTACATATATTATTTGAACGAACCAACCAAAAAATCTTTGAACTAAACTTTAGTAGTTAAGTTCAGTTAAAACAAAACAAATTTTCAAGTAAATCGGTTCAGTACTTTAAGATGCGGACAAAAATATGTCGACAGACAGACAGAAATACAAGAAATTAAAAAAAAATCTTTTTGCTTTCTATTATTAATTTTTAAGTGTCCCTCTATCCATTTCAGGCAAAATTACTAAATGTACAGACAAAATATTTTTACTGTCTTATTATATATTGAGATTAAAAGAGCTAAAAATCGGGACTTCAAACTCTGGCAACACTTCTCTGGATATTACTAGATTTCTTTATTTGTCTATATAGTAAAACTTACAAGCTCCTGTACTGATTTCTATCCACACTTCATTTAGTCTATACTCTGTATCGTTGCACATTTAGTTTTACCTTCACGTTATACTCTTATCGTCGATTGAACCTAGTGTTAACTCCGTCCCCACTTTTCGTCGAATTTTCGAGACATTGCCTGTTGAGTAGCAGATGTTAACGCTGTCATTTATATAGAAAATGTAAATAAGTCATTCTCCTGACTAGGATTCGAACTCACAACCGTTACGATTACAGTAAGATGCTACTGGTGCCGCTGCTCCATGATGATGTCAAATAATTTTCTTCAAATTGTTTCGTGTTAAAAAAAGGAAAAACGTAAACATATGCTTATATATTAAAATTCCTAAATTTCAGTTTATTAAAATCAATTAAGTTACATATGTATCTTACATGATATATGAGTTAGGTTAGGTTGATTTGCTTAAAATAGGCATAAAATTTAAAAATAATATAGATAATTTTCACGCGTTTTCTTGACCTTGAGATAAATTTTATCCGTATGGAATGGAGTTCTATTTCTACCATTAGATTCTCTCTGCCTATCCTGCTGTTTGCGGGACACAGCGTGAAGCCGATTTCATTTTGAATTTTAATTTTTATATAAATAATAATTATTAATGAGTTTGTTTTATTTTATAAATCAAACTTTATATTACGATATTAGGTCCTAAACACAGATGTAAAAGTGACTTACGTAACAGCGAAAGGAAGGAAAGGCTATTTGTTTTGTTTGTTACGTACAAAATGTAATTAGATCTGTACGTAACTAGCTTTAATTTCCAAATCCAATCAGCCCCATAGAGAACGATAGAAGCGATGTTATACAACAGAAAAAAAAATCAAATCCGCTTAGTCGCTAAAAAGATGTCTGGATACAAACAGACAAACAATATTTATATAAAATAAAATAAATAAATCAGCTTCACGCTGTATCCCGCACACTGCAGGGTAGGCAGAGGGAACCTAGTGTTAAGACACTCCGTTCCCCACTTTCTGCCGAATTCTGGAGGCATTGCGTGTTGAGTGGCAGAACTCAACGCCGCGCTTAACACACACACCAGACACCAGAGCAAAGAAATGGAAATATAAATATTTCATCTCCTCGAGTGGGGATCGAACCCACAACCAGTCGGTTTTACAGTCATACTTTGTGCCCCTGCGCCCACGACTGGCCTCATATTTATATGTAAAACACTATACTTTAACATTTTTACATACTTCTTTTTCATTGTACCAATAAAATATTTTTAAATTATGAATAGTTATGTAAACTTGTAGAAGTAGTATTATATAATAATCAAATTTTGTTAGCTTTGGCTGTTAATTTTTTTTTAGCTCAATCTATTATTAATAGTTGTCCGATCAAAGTCCATAAACGGAAAAAGTCTTTTTATAAGATTTTATTACTTTTAATAACAATTTTTTTTTGTACTTTTTTTTATATATGTATCTACTTATTATAAGTACCTAAATACAATAAAAAATTCGCGCTTCGCTTTTTACAAGCACAAAAAATGTACAAAAAATTATTTATAAATAAATTATAAATCAAATTTAATGAATCGACATTTAGGTTGTCGTGGCACAGATGCAAACAAACGCAAACGCGACGGTTGTGGGTTCGATTCCCACTCGAAGAAATATTTATTTAAATTTATAGTACCATTTGTTCGCTCTAGTGTCGCGACAAAGCTCAGCGTCTAGTTCTGCCAATATAATAAATGGCAATGCCTAGGTAATGCCTTCAGAATTCGACAGAAATTGGGGAACGGAGTGTCTTAACACTAGGTTTAAAAATATTCTATTAATTTATATTTCTATTGATTAAGCAAAAGGCTTAGCAACAGCCATACTAAAGTGTTCTCCACGTTCTTACATAATCGTCACCGTTTACCTTGACGTCGGATTCGCACCTCACTACGTACATATAATATTTATATAACTTTGTCACGAGAAGCTTCATCATTTTTTTTCGACTATAAATTGATATTATATTATTGATTTCTCTAGGAAAAAAAATGAAATATTAAAATTTTATATATTTTGTAAATATATTGGTCTTGTCCGTGTTGTATTTAATATTAAAGCAATGACTACTTTAAAATTATCTAAGCTTTCAAACACATGGGTATATGTGAGTCTTAATGGGAACCGACTGTCTCAATATTAGGTTCCCATGTTCCCATCGCCTACCCTGCTATATGCGATATACAGCGTGCAGCTAAACTTTCAAATAAACAAAACTTTTTTCTTGATAAAAAAATGATTCACCTACGTCAGTTTTGTAAGCAAATATTACAGAATACACGGATGATTCAATATCGTACGTTTGAGAAAGACTTTCAAATCCGGCTTACAATACGGTATGAGCTGGTATAGCCAAATTATTCAAATTATTATAAGAAATTAGATGAAAATATGACATTTGTAAAAGGATCAACGAATACTTAGAATATACAACTTTATATAATGGATTACTTGAGGCCAGTCGTGGCGCAGGGGCACTGACTGTAGAATCGACGATCATTGTGACTGTAAAGTCGACTGGTTGTGGGTTCGATCCCGACTCGTGGAGATAAAATATTTACTTAAATTTATGTTTTCTTTTCTTCGCTTTGGTGTCGAGGCAAAGCGCGGCATTGGGTTCTGCCACTCAACACGCAATGCCTCCAGAACTCTGCGGAGAGTGGGGAACGGTGTGTCTTAACTGGGTTCCCTCAGCCTACCCTGCTGTGTGCGGGATACAGCGTGAAGTCGATTTTTATAAAATAAATTACGATTTAACTGATTTTTGACTTTGTTCATGAATGAGAAACACATTTTTTTACAGAGTAGGGATTGCGTCAAATATGAATCTTTTCGTAGTAATAGGAATAAAAATTATATTTATAATAAAAATATATATCTACTACCTACATATTATACTAACATCAAGGAGGCCAAGCTAGTTTTCATAACTGGTGCTTAATATATGTGTCTTCTCGTACATCCTCTTACTCTCATTACACGGCACCTGCTGCCTTTCCTGCTTTGCGGGAATAACCCGCATATCGGGATAGGCAGCGGGAATTACCTAGAGTTAACACATTATTTACTTCCCATCCAAGATCGAGAGATCGATATAGAAGAGTGGGGATCGAACCTATAACCATCACTCCACTACACACCATCCCACTGCACCACGACGGTCTATCGCCTTCATTACTAAAAGTAAATTAAAGCATTTTGAAATTGCCTACTTCAAATGTTTAAAGTATTGACAGCTTTTGTATTAGAGTTTAAATAGAAGTTCCTGCACGCTATTTCATGAATAGGCTTCGTTTAGTAACAATTTTAGTTTGCAAGGCTGACTGAACGGAAATTGCTGTAGTATATTTTTATATTTGAGGCCGTCGCTTTCACCTTCTCCCCAATATACTATATACACTATAATATATACAATATTCTCATTTTTTCGCTCTGGAACTAGGGCAAAAGCACAGCGTTGAGTTCCGCTACACGTAATGCCTGCAGAATCCCGGCGGACAGTGGGGAATCGAGTGTTTTTAACACGAACTTGAGTCTGCCTAACCTAGTGTCTGCGGGACACAGCGTGCATAATTTTTTATGAAGACTTAGTTGATTGTTAATTTAGAATACGGTTACAAAAATATATACCTGGTATCAATTTTACGTGAGAGGCCAGTCGTGGCGCAGCGGCACAAAGTATGACTGACTGTAAAACCGACTGGTTGTGGGCTCGATCTCCATTCGAGGAGATGAAATATTTACTTAAATTTATATTTCCATTTCTTCGCTCTGGTGTCGAGGCGAACCGCGGCGTTGAGTTCTGCTACTTAACACGCAATGCCTCCAGAATTCGGCAAAAAATGGGAAACGGAGTGCTTTAACACTAGGTTCCCTATGCCTACCCTGCTGTGTGCGGTATACAGCGTGAAGCTGCTGTTTTTATCAAGTTTACGTTGTTTTAGTTAAGTAACGAAACTAAAAAATGGGTCAGAAGATGAAGTCCTCTTATACAATCATTAACTACTTATAGTCAATATGGCCGTTTAAAAAGCTTAATAATTTATAAGGAATTAAAATAATATTTAGAGTGAAATAAATTAAATAAAATATACTAACTTTTAATTTACCTTAAATATAAAGGCATTTGTTATTCCTATAACTTAAATATACAATATATAAATATTATGTGCAATCAATCAATCATTGAGGTTAGTCGCGACACCTTGTGGGTTTGATTTCCATTCGAGGGAAATGAAATATGAAATATTTTATTTCCTCGCTCTGATAACGAGTCATAGAGCGGTGATGACATTCGCCACTATTCGGCAGAGTTTGGTACGGAAGTATCTTAACCCTAGGTTCCCAGGTTCCCTCTGCCTACCTTGCTATGCGCGAAACAGTCTAAGGCTAAAAAAACTAACAACTATTTAAAAGTTAAATAGTGCAGTAAAATAAATTATTTACATGCTATTCGCTCGGTGCAGTTTAATTGAGTCTGCAGTAATCGCGTGTTAAGTGTATTTTAACGCGGTACCTGATAGAATCATTTATATTATTTCATGGTTCCTGAGGCCGTCGTGGCGCAGGGGGCACAAGTGCGTGACTGTAACGCGACTGTTAAGGGTTCCATTCCCACTGGGGGTATTTATTAATTCATTTATTCGCTGGTAATAAGGCAAAAGCGCGACGTTAAATTCTGCCATTTATCACTCAATGCCTCGAATACTCGCCGGAAAGTCTACTAGCGACCCACACGCGGCTTCGCCAGCTTAAACTTATTGTTGTATGCAATATCTTTACATAAATTGTAGTCTATGTGTTATTCTGATGTATAAGTTATATTTCTGTAAAGTTTCATCTGAATCCGATCTATAGTCGTTGCGTGAAAGTGGAACAAACATTCATTCTTATACAATATTAGTAGGATTTTTTTATTTTTTAGTTTCCGCTGCCTTTGCATGGTTACCCAGTGGTACCGTTTGATTGTGAACGGGACGGTTGTGAGTTCCATTCCTTCTCACCGAAATCATTTATTTTTAATCTCTTGCTTTGGTACGATGGTTAAATCACAGCGTTGAGTTCCGCTTTTTAACACGCAATTTTTAGATACATAGGCGGTACGTGGGGAACTCAAAATTTTAACTATTTTCCCCTTGCTATTTGCGGGATTAGTTTCCGCCTTTAATATAGTTTCCTTGAACTTGTGAATAATATGTAAAAAAATCTAAAAAGAAGACAGTCATTAAGATCAAACACTAGGATCAAACGTATTCTGTGAGTATTAGAGGGTAAGTCCCATAAATTTGTCGAGTATTTTAAGAATTAGAATTTAAATAAAGAATGTGATGAATATTTACGACTACATCTAGAAAATGTGTGTTTTATGAAGAAAATCTTACAATAAAATTATAAATTTTATAAGTTTATTGAGCTGAAATAAAGTAATCATGTCCGAATGATGATGCATGCGCCGGCGCAACTCAAACGATCAATGGCCTTTCACTTTCCACTGACTCGTTCTCATTGAGCTTTCAAGCATTTTGTGAAATATACTTTATTTTTGTATTTTACTTAGTTGAGACTTGGCTTTTTATGTTTACAAATTTGCTTAGCTCTTTTTGTTTCATCTCCTCGAGTGGGGGTCGAACTCACAACTAGTCGGTTTTACAGTCACACTTCGTGCCGCTGCGCCACGACTGGCCTGTTAATAATACATAACACAGGTCAACACGATTTTTGAGTCTGAGTTCTGTACCTCTGATTCTGATTACTTATGCCAAACTAAAGAAAGAAAAAATATTTTTATCTAATAAAGTTTGCTTTTGTAGATACCAGAACGAAATTTCAACATTTATGGAAAAGGTCTATTTTTCAATCTCAATCATATTTAAAATTAAAACAAGTTATGAATTATATATTTTAATTAATTTTTATTATAAAAGACAGCACAAATAAACATGAAAATACAAAAAAATGATACAAAAAAAGCTTTAAAAATGAATACTTTTAGTCTTTCTAATATAATCGTCAGAACTTTCTCGTATGAGCACCCAAATGTAGTCACCCATCATGTTCTCATTATATTGTCCTTGATATCTTTGTTCAAAGCTCATTATATCCTGGTGGAAGCGTTCCCCTTGCTCTTCTGAATATTCACCCAAGTTATCTTTGAATTTATCTACGTGCGCATGTAGCATGTGCACTTTGAGTGACATTCTGCAACCCATGACTTTAAAGCTGTCAAGCATATTAGAAATAAGCTCTTCATAATTCTCGGCCTTCTTGTTACCAAAGAAGCCATGAATGACTGCTTTAAGGCTGAGCCACGCTTGTTTTTCATGCGTACTCAGGAGCTGAAGAAAATGTTCACTCGCCATTATTTTCTTTATTTGTGGACCGACGGAAATACCAGCTTTAATTTTAGCCTCTGACAGTTTTGGGAAAAATGATTTTAAATATTGAAAGGCTTCGGAGTCTTGACGAAGAGCCTTTACGAATTGCTTCATGAGTCCTAATTTTATGTGCAGTGGAGGCATTAAAATACGATCAGGCTCTACAATTGGTTTATTTTTTACATTATGTTGTCCGATTTGAAACTCGCTCCGTTGAGGCCATGAATGCTGCTGGTAGTGAAGTGTATCGGCTCTACTGTCCCATAAGCAAAGGTAACACGGATATTTAGTGTATCCCCCTTGCATTCCCACCAGAAAACCAAACATTTTGAAATCCCCTATGACGGGCCAGGCATACTGTTCATATTTTAAAACTTGAAGAACCAAATACGTTATTCCTTTAGAAAGCCCACGCGCATACTGCCATGACCAGTTTGACTCTGTTACCTTCCACTTCACACCCACAGTCCCCCTCACCCGTCCCTCACCCCTCTCTTGGATCATAAATGCAACGGCTTTTAAAAAAATGTGTAAAACCACCGTATATTTAGTTTTCATTATATTAAGTACAAAAGCAAACTTTATTTATTATAATGGAGTTCCTGTTTACTTTTCGATTTATATAATCAGAAAATAATCACTAAATAACAGACTCGAAAAAAAAATTTTTTTTTGTTGACTTGTGTAATACATCAATGTTTAAACATAGTTTAACTTGTTAAGACGTGAACTCGTTTTCGACCAATGACCCGAAAATTAAAAAAAAAGCGTTGTTCATACATTTTTTAAACGTGTATGTTTATTGATAGTCCAAAACAGAAATAAAAAAAATGCCATTTTTCACTTTCCATACTATACCTAAGGACCTTTGACTTATTCCGTAGGCTAAACCGTTTGTATGCTTCGAGCCAATGAAAGCTAAAGCTAGTTACACCCTTGCCCTTTTGGAAGTACTGACATCCGGTTACGGTCGTATAAATATTGTTTTTTTTTTTTGCTTCACGCTGTAACCCGCACGCAGTAGGGTAGGTAGAGGGAACCTGGGAATCTTTACTTTCTTTATTAATACTATAAAACAAAATACTTTGTTTGGTTAAACGCGTTTATCTCAGAAACTATTTATTCAAATTTAAAGTTCTTCTTGTATTGAAAATCAATTTATCGACAAAAGCTGTAGGCTATATTACATCACGTGATTCGTTTTGATGTAGCCTTTTGTATGTACCTATGGTTAGAGTCACCTCGAGCAATAGGAATGTGTGTAGTTATTTTATTCCATAACCGATGTATATTTTGTTACAATAAAATAAAAATAAGTAATCAAATACAAATATAATAATTAATTTAAATAAATCATCTTCACGTTGTATCTCGCACACAGCAGGGTAGGCAGAGGGAACCTAGTGTTAAGACACTCCGTTTCCCACTTTCCGCCTAGTTCTGGAGTAATTGCGTGTTGAGTGGCGGAACTTAACGCCGTGCTTTGCCTTGACACCAGAGCGAGGAAATGAAAATATAAATGTAAATAAATATTGTATTTCCTCTAAATAATTCAATAATTAATAAAATAAAAATAAATACTTGACCTACCAACAATTCAATAATTATTTTAGATTGCTTCAGCATATATGTGGGGCACAAACGCGTGACTATCAACGCTACTGGTTTTGGGTTCAATCCCTCTTCGAAGAAATAAATAATTTATTAAATTTTATAGTTTTATTTCTTAGCTCTGGCGACGCGGTGTTGAATTCCGCCACTCGACACGCAGTGCCTCCAGAATTTTTTAGTTCTAGGTTCCCTCAGCCTACCCCAAAACCTTAATAAAAAAAACACCTTGTTTTCCACACACAAACACTTTCTCCTGCTTAGGTAAGATAGAAAATCTAAAAATATTTCCCCCACTTCCTTTCGAAGGCTTTATTAATAATTGAATACTACAATGCAGTGTTTTCTAAGGGCACGCTCGCGACCTGACCTAACCTAACCCTTGAGATGAGCAGCACGAAATGAAACCTGCTATTTTCACATTTCCACTTTCTTATCACATTTGAGATCTATATGTGTTTTTACTATTATAGCTTGAATTTTTTACGTAGTATGATACACTATATAATGCTTATTTTATAATAGAAGTTATATTAATACAACTTATTTGAACTAACTAGGACCAGGCCAGTGAGGCCAGTCGTAGCGCATGGGCACAAGCGTGTGACTATTAGCGTGACAGATTGTCGACTCGATGTCCACTCGAGAAAATGAAATATTTAGAAATATATAATCATATAAATATAATAAATTATAAAGATAATAAATTAGGAATGAAGATATCATTCCTCCGCTCTGGTGTCGAGGCACCACACGGCGTTGAGTTCCGTGCGGCATACAGCGTGAAGCTATAAAAAAGAAGGACCTAAGCTAGAAAAAAGACAGTTTAATGCAGAAGGTGAACGAGGACGATAAAAATGAAAGTGGTTCCCAATCAACGTAAATTAGACTTTAATCTAAGAATTTTATATGATCTGTAAACGACAAAATAACAGAGGTAAATGTTTTATAATTACACCATTTCGATTTTATTAAATTATATAAATAAGTATATATTTTTTTATAAATAAGTTTTAAATTATTTTTTTATAAATAAGTTTATATTTAATGTCTAATACTTATAAATAATTATTGATTTCCGTATTTCCGTTTTAAAGTACATGATAAATGTCAATTTATAATAACCTTGTTCTATCATATATGTACGTACATACTAGTGGCTAGCGGCAATCGTTTAAATGGTCGCAGAATGAATGGTCTGATCTAAAATCTATTTATTAATACGTGAAGCAAAAATTCTGGACTCTTTTCTACGAAATTTGCGCCTACGGGGAATCAAGAAATTTGACACACTTTTCGTTTATATGTAGAAGAAATAAAAAAACTGATATTTTTCAATAATAACGCTTGTAAAGTACATTAAATCAATAAATAAAACATTACACACACCATATATTTCACAATGTTTACACTTTTATGTTTACAAACGGAGACGGAGCGTTGAGTTACGCTACTCAAAACGCCAGATTTCGGCGAAAAGTGGGGAATGGACTGTCTCAACACAAGGTTCCCTTTGCCTACCCTGGGTGAAAAATGGGGAATGTCTTAACACTAGGTCCCAGATTCCTTCTACCTATCCTGCAATGTGTGGGATACAGCGTAAAGTTGTTATTTTATTAAAATATGAATAGTTTCGTGTACAGTCTCATGGGAGGTCTTACAGCTCATACGAGACATTTATGTAACATTTAATTAATGTTTAATTGATCACTTTCACAATGAAAGTTATGTCGGAACAGGTTCGATATCACGCTAGTGCATGTTTTTGTTGATACTGTTGCAACTTCCTGTTACATCGTTGGGCCAAGATGGACAAAATTTGACTTTAAGTTTCTTTGAATTAAATCAAAATAAATCAGCTTCGCGCTGTATACCGCACACAGCAGGGTAGACAGAGGGAACCTAGTGTTAAGACACTCCGTTCCCCACTTTCTGCCGTTTTCTGGAGGCATTGCGTGTTGAGTGGCAGAACGCAACGCCGCGCTTTGCCTCGACACCAGAGCGAAGAAATGGATATATAAATTTAAGTAAATATTTCATCTCCTCGAGTGGGGATCGAACCCACAACCAGTCGGTTTTACGGTCACACTATGTGCCCCTGCGCCACTGACTGGCCACAATATTATATATAATAGGCCACAAAGTTTGTTTTAAATTTAAAATTTGGAGACTGTAAACACGACTATAGATCGATTATGTGGAATCGATTCCAACTCGGGAGAATAAAATATTGCTTAGTAATAAATCAATTTCATCGGTCTATCGGTAACAATGAACAGCGCGGCGTTCAGCTCCGCCATTTAACACGCACTGCCTCAAAAATGCGGTAAGTGGAGGACGGAATGTCTTAACACTATAATTCCTCTGCCTACCCTACTATTTGCGGGATACAGCGTGAAGCTGGAAAATAGTAAAAAAAAAACGAGAATATAATTGCGTTTTAATGAGCTATAATTAGGCTTTCGTTTTCATTCGAATGTATGGAGATCAAGCTAGTGTGAAATATTAGAGGAATTATAATAAGAGAGATTGTAATTAACTTTAAGATGTAACAGATAAAGTAGGTCAAAACTTCACAGTAGGTAATGCCCAATTTAAATATTTTAAATGATAAAATATTATTTGAGGCCAGTCGTGGCGCAGTGGCACAAGTGTGTGACCGTAAACGCGATTGGTCGCGGGTTCGATCCTCATTTGAGGAAATAAAATGTTCATTCATTTCTTCGTTCTGGTGGTGAGGCAAAGCGCTGCGTTGAGCTCCGCCACTTAACACGCAATAACTCCAGAATTCGGCGGAAAATGGAGAATGAAAAGTTACGGGAGCGGAGTGTCTCAAGCTTAACACTTTTTTATACTGTATCCCATTTATAGCAGGGTAGGCAGAGGGAACTTAAAATCCTAGCGTTAAGAGATTTCGTTCACTATTAAAACACTTCCGTTCTCTATTTTCCGGCAAATTCTTGAGACATAGCATGTTGAGTGGCGGAACTCAACGCCGCGCTTCTCCTCGCTACCCGAGCAAGGAAATTAAACATAATTTTTTATCTAGATGTTATTCAACAGGAAGAACGTAACAGAAATAATACATTTTATACAAAATAATAATTACTTACGGTCAACTTCCTTAGTAAGTTAGTTACTTATAATTTTTGCAATTTTCTTTCCGGTGGCATTCGCCAATGTCACTATTAGATAACATATGTATGTATATAATTTCTGTATTTATTTATAATATAAAGACACCGCGTTTACTTACAACGGGTTTCCTTCCTTCTAACTGTTCAGAGAGCTTCCGTATATATATAGATATATTTTACGGTAAATCAAAATATAATTATAATAGATAATGTTAAGAAACTTTTGCGTGGCGTTTTCTACATTTTTGAATTTTAAAATGTTGCCTTAAGTGGCCTCAATGTTATATTTTTTTTGTTTTTTAGTTTGATGCTGTATACGTATCCTACGATACGTAGAAGCAACCTCGTGTTAAGATACTTTGTTCTCAATTAAAATACTGTTGTTTTACATTTTCTGTCGAATTTTTGAGCCATTGCGTGTTAAGTGGCGGAACTCAACGCCACGCTTTGTCCCGTTACACCGCGTCTGTTATTATTGAACTTATTAAATTGAAGAACACGTTATTTAGGAGGATTGTTCCTTACCACGGCTGTGAATCGAATTCATAACCTCATAAAATCAGATAATACCAAAGCCTGAAACTGAGTTGTGACTATAAGCCACTGGGTATTATTATTAAGACCAATTTTAATATTTCCACCAATTGTATATTCTTATCAAGGTATTTATTACAAACACATATTGGAATATTGAGTATTATACCTATAGAATAAAAAAAACCGGTTAAATGCCAGTCAGACTTGCCCACCGAGACTTCCCTACCAATTTCTGGAATATTTGATATCAATTTCAGCTTGATACCTCCACACGATCTGAAGACAAATGGCTATTTTCCGGGTTCCGTTTAAATCTTATGTGGTACGGAACCCTAAAAATGAGAAAAATAGTATAAATGATGAACATAGGGATCCCAAGATAGGTATGTTTCACTTCCATATTTTGAAACCGTAATTTATCGTATAAACATTTTGTTAAACACTTTGCGTCTTGAAAGTACCAATTATGAACGCCGGCTATAGCATTAAAAGTCCATAATAGTTAGACTATAATATACATTGTATCACATGTTGTGTGTAATTAGAAGCGGCAAGTTGGAAGTAAAATCGATAACAGGATTTCGATTTTTAATGATTTGTGTTTGTCATTAAATAGATTATTATTAAAGTTTGCGATGTTTCCCGCGGGACCTGGGAACCCAGTGTTAAAACAATCCAGCTTCACGCTGTATCCCGCACACAGCAGGGTAGGCGGGGGGAACCTAGTGTTAAGACAGTCGGTTCCCCACTTTCTGCCGAATTCTGGAGGCATTGCGTGTTGAGTGGCAGAACTCAACGCCGCGCTTAACTTCGACACCAGAGCGAAGAAATAGAAATATACATTTAAGTAAATATTTCATCTCCTCAAGTGGGGTTTGAACCCACAATCAGTCGGTTTTACAGTCACACTTCGTGCCGCTGCGCCACGACTGGCCTCAAACTACTAAAACAATCCGTTCCCATTAATTATCTTTTCTTCGCTCTGGTGCCGAGACGGAACGCCGCGTTGAGTTCCACCACACAACGCACAATGCCTCCAGAATGGAAAGCGGAGTGTCTTAACACTAGGCTCGTCGTGGTCCTAAAAAAAATATCAGTTTGTCGCTGTGTATGTTCACAGCCTAAGGTAAAGTGCGTGATTTTTCTAAAGTCCGTCTATCGTCACGTTCCGATTGTGACATTCAGTACAATCTCTTCGATTTGTTCGATACGATTACAAAACACACGTTTTATTTCTTTTTCTCAACACTGTGATCTATTGGTTTTTATTTAGTTTTAATCTGATATTTCATAGAAATATGTTTAAAAAAATATATAATGTGTTAGTGCAGTGTGCCATTGGAAGGGATGTTTTTTAAGCGATTATGGTCGTTGATGTAAGTTTTTATTATTATGATATTAAAAAAATAAATCAGCTTCACGCTGTATGCCGCAAACAGCAGGGTAGGCAGAGGGAACCTAGTGTTAAGACACTCCGTTCCCCACTTTCCGCCGTGGAACGGAAATGTCTTAATGGGACCGGAGTGTCTCAACACTAAGTTTCCAGGTTCCCTCTGCCTACCCAACTTAATGTATACTAATAAATGTAAATTTCGAACATATCAAACAACGTTGGATCCTATGCCTTAATAAAAACAATATATATTTGGATTAGTAACTTATTGTATGCAAACACCGTTCAAGGTCAGAGCGGTCTTCGTATGCACATAATAAAAGATCGAAGGCTAGCCATATAAAATATATAAAAATATAAATGATTTAATGATATACTTATAAGGCTTTCTAACGATAGCATAAATGTCGCCTTTCAAAATGTTATTTCTTGATTTTGTTTTTTTTTAACAATATATTTATTAAAAATATCCAGTCGAGGCGCAAGGGCACAAAGTGTGGCTGTAAAATCGACTGGTTGTGTCTTCGATCCCCATTAGAGGTAATAAAATATTTATTTATATGTATATTTTCATTTCTTCGGTCTGGCGTCGTGGTAAAGCGCGGCGCTGAGTTTCGCCACTCAACACGCAATGTCTCCAGAAATCGGCGAAAAGTGGAGAACGATGTCTTAACACTAGGTTCCCTCTGCCAACCCTTAGCGTATGAACGTAGCAAAACTTGAATTTACGATACGACGAAGAGATCTTTATGGGAACAGAGTGCCGTAACACTACGTTCCGAAGTTTCCTTAGCCTACCATGCTACGTGCGGGATACAGCGTGAAACTACAAAAAAACTCTCTATTCTTTTTTCTTTGTATTTCTTAACAATTTAATTAACAGCATATACCTTTTCTGTATTATCACTAGAATTAATATAAAAAAAATATTGGATGTTTTGGACTTCAATAAGCATTTCATTATAATTGGTACAATGAGAGGCAGATGTCGTTCTAAAATAAAACCCAATAAGAATACCTGTTAACCCTTTTGCACCTGTTAAACCCTTTTTACTTTTCGTTTCTTTATTTTTTTAGGACAAGGCTTTTATGGTTTACTCAAAAATAATATAATAGCTATATATTTAGTTTTTTTTAGTTTCACGCTGTATTCCGGATGTAGCAGATTAGGCAAAGGGAACCTAGTGTTAAAACACTTCGCTCCCATTTTTACCGAATTTTAGTGGGATTGCGTGTTGAGTGGCAGAACTCGCCACGCTTTGCCTCGACATCAGAACGAAGAAATGAAAATATTAAATATTTCACTTACTCAAGTGGGAGTCGAATCCACAAACTGTCGCGTTAACTAGTCACACGCCCGTGCCCCTGCACCACGACTGGTATCAGTATAGCTAAGTATAAAATATTAATATAGTAATTAAAGTTTTAAAGAAGAGGTTTTTCGAGACCAGACGTGGCGCAGGCCTCTTTCGACAAAGTGTGACTGTAAAACCGACTGGTTGTGGGTTCGATTCCCACTCGAGGAGATGAAATATTTACTTAAATTTATATTTCCATTTCTTCGCTCTGGTGTCGAGGACAAGCGCGGCGTTAAGTTCTGCCACTCAAAACGCAATGCATCTAGAATTCGGCAAAAAGTGGGGAACGGAGTTAACTTAACACTAGGTTCCCTCTACCTACCCTGCTGTGGGATACAGCGTGAAGCTGATTATTTCATTATTAAAGTTTTAAAAATGTGCGAATCCGTTTTATAAATTGTATAACGGTTGTTTTCGTATCTAACGTCCATTTCCTTATCAAGTTCACAAGAACACAAGACAACATTTGTTTTAACGAAAGCATATGTTAGAAAAAAAAATAAAGATTTTTATCATTATAATTATGTTAAACATTGCCAAGCGTGAGAGCGTCTATTGTTGCAAAATGTGCTCATCTCGAGATACTCTAACGTGTTAAGGAAATAAAAGAAAAATATCTTTACCTTTTGTTTTGTAATAATTTTTAAAGAAAGCCTAGTTTCTGCAGAAATATTTTAATTGACAAATACTGTAGCAATTATTATAGCGGCAATATGTGGCAATAAAATATTCAGCTTCACGCTGTATCCCGCACACAGCAGGGTAGGCAGAGGGAACCTTGTGTTAAGACACTCTGTTCCCCATTTTCCCTCGAGTTCTGCAGGCATTGCGTGTTGAGTATCGGAATGAGTTCCGACACTCAACACGCACTTTGCCTCGACACCAGATCAAAGAAATGAAAACATAAATGTGAATAAATATTTTTTTTTCTCAAGTGGGGATCGCCGGGAACCCACAATCAGTCAATTTTACAGTGCACGAAAAAACGACCATTAATTATAATAATTTAGGTGAAATTTTCGGAATCAATCAATCATCTAGTATTCTATAATATAGTACATGTATTACACTATAATATCAAAGTAATTCTTATGTTCCAAAGAAATCTGTTATTATAGACGATTGAAAGTGAAT
Organism: Heliconius himera; assembly: GCA_021202915.1. Classification (NCBI taxonomy): domain Eukaryota; kingdom Metazoa; phylum Arthropoda; class Insecta; order Lepidoptera; family Nymphalidae; genus Heliconius; species Heliconius himera. The sequence continues at coordinate 54,246 of JAJHJA010000351.1, forward strand.
AGCAAAAAGTAATCGAACTTTCATTTTCATCCTATTGTGGTACAATAGAAAAATATTTATGCCACAAAATTAGATCGACGCGCTACTTGGTTGTTGTCTTCCAAATCATTTTTTACCTGACTCGAAAGATGACGAGATGGTGAGGCCAGTCGTGGCGCAATGGCACAAAGTGTGACTGTAAAACCGACTGGTTGTGGGTTCGATCCCCACTCGAGGCAATAAAATATTTAATATTTTCATTTATTTCTCGATCTGGTAAGGAGGCAGAGCGCGGCGTTGAGTGTCGCAATATAACACACAATGCCTTTTGAATTCGGTGGAAAGTGTCTTCCTGAAAACGGAGTCTCTCAACACTAGTTTCTCAGGGTTCCCTCCAAAAAAAATTTACAAGTAAAAAATATTTCAAATCCACTGACACAAGTAGAATCGAAGTTCCCATAGAACATACTTAGATAGGCCATTTGAAAATATCTTTTAAATTACCGACACTTTGTCGCCTTCCTCAATACTTCCTTAGTCTAGCATAGGCGTGAAACATCACATAATGTAGTCCTTAGTGAAACATTTGTACTGACTTTACCGCTGGGACCACCGAGTCAGTCAATTTGCGTATATTTCCTGTTTCGTTGCATCCCGTTATATGTAGATACCATCTGGGAAACATGGAATTTAGGAAAAATATATGAAAATATCTTTTTTGTTTGATTTATTATGTTTGTTTGTCATGTAAATGGACTAGACTTGCAAGCGACGGGTACGTACGGATTAAAATTCTGTAAATTTTTATATTTTTCGTCGTCGTTATTATTATTATTGTAATGCATTTTTATAAACATAATATATAAATATTGTTTATGAATTATAATTTCAAATGGTTAATATTATCTATAAACTCATTTAAACTACACTTTTAGATTAATTTCAAGTAAATATAACTGATAAAAAGTTTAATTGACTTTGTTATAGCTTCTATGACTTCAAAGCGTGCCAGTTCACAATTCCGTTTACCAATGTAATTTTAATTAGTTTTACTGAATGCTTTGTAACCTTACACTTTTCCTTATTTTAAACTACGAAGAGTGGTTGTGGTTGTGGGTTTGATTCCCACTCGAGAAAATAAAATGTTTTCATTTTTTTTAACTCAGGTGTCGACGCACCGCCGCGCCGTGCCCAAGCCAGAAAAACTACTAACTACTACTACTAACTAACTACTAGACATATTTACTAACAAAAAATTTGCCTTAAAAATAAAGAAAAATACGTTTACACGAACATCTATGTTAAAACATATGTGTAAAGTCCAGGCTCCCAGAAAATATCTCTAGGTACGCTAATGGGCAAAGCGCGGCGTTAAAATCCACCACTTAGCACGCAATGCTCCTAGAATTCGGCGGAAAATAGAGAACGGAGTGTCTTAACACTACAGGGGATGAAGAATATACGTGAAGCATAAAATATATACTAAAACGTATGAATTTACAAAATGAATTATAAAGTAAAAATATCGAAATGTCAAGTCAGCGACGATATTGATATGTTCTACTTAGAACTGGTTTCGCGTTCAACCTGTTAGATCGGTCTTTTTGCACTTTGATAAATATTTCTGTTAAACTATTTGCCGCAAATGCAGAATTTTTATTGATATATAAGACGTGAATACATAGAATTAAATATCAACGAATAGTAAAATAATGCTATAATTTATAAATCAAATGGTTGATCGCCACTCGAGGAAAAGAAATATTAAATACTAGCGGCCCGCCCATGGCTTCGCCCGCTTAAAATACATGATTATTACTTATTTAGAAAACGTATAAAAATTTGAACGCAGCGGAACTCGAACCCGCGCCTCCTGGAAACCGACCAGGATTATTACGATACATGATTATTGATTTAATAAGCAGAATTGATTGACAACTATAATGACTTCTAATATGATTTTGTGAGTCAACCATAAAAGATAGGCATATGCTGCCTTGGGATATTTTTTTTATAATTTTATGTAGAATATTTCCGTTATACATGGTTTCGCTGTAGCTTTAACCATTAAGGCTACACACGCGACGGAAGCTTAAAAAATCAAGTAACTTCTCCCGTTTTCCCAACATTTCCTTTCACTGCTCTGCTCTTACTGATTGTAGCGTGATGAAAAGTATACCTTGACCTGCCCAGGAGAATGAAGAATAACTGTACCAAGTTTCGTTAAAATCCGTCAAGTAGTTTTTGTTTCTATAAAGAATATACAGACAGACAGACAAAAATTTTACTGATTGCATTTTTGTCATCAGTATCGATCACTAATCAACCCCTGATAGTTATTTTGAAAATATATTCCATGTACAGAATTGACCTCTCTACAGATTTATTATAAGTATAGATTTTCATTTTGCTCTGGTAAAAAGCGGCGTTGGGTTCGCACTACACGGAATGCCTCCAGAAATTGGCGGGAAGAGAGTGTTTTAACACTAGGTGCCTTCGGCCTACCCTGCTATTGTGGGATAAGAAGTTGGAAAAAAAATCTAATTAATATCTGTATTACAAAACTAATGTATTACTTAAGCATATAATTAAAAAAAAATTATATTGTTAATCTAAAATATGCGCTCAGAAAAATAAAGCGCGGCGTTGAATTTCCATAATCGGAAAGTAGAGAACGGGGTGACTTGACACTTACTCCTCTCTGCTTATCCTGTTATATTCGAGATAAAGCGTGAAAGTAAAAAAAAAATTAAATAAATAAATAAATCAAATAAATCAGGGTAGGCAGAGGGAACCTAGTGTTAAGACACTCCGTTCCCCACTTTCTGCCGAATTCTGGAGGCATTGCGTGTTGAGTGGCAGAACTCAACGCCGCGCTTGTCCTCGACACCAGAGCGAAGAAATAGAAATATAAATTTAAGTAAATATTTCATCTCCTCGAATGGGGATCGAACCCACAACCAGTCGGTTTTACAGTCACACTTTGTGCCACTGCGCCACAACTGGCCTCTAAAAAAAAAAATAGAAGGATTATTATACATCCTTTCTCTATATTTGAAATTGAGCTCCCAACATACGCATGGAGTCACTATTTAAAATATACCCACTCTCTGTTTCTCTACTATATTTACGTTTAAGTTAGAATGTTAGTGAAAATTCATCTAATTAGGATATAATGAGAATATCGTACCGTCGTCACACGCGGCTGCACGAGACTGATTTACGTACTTGAACCGACTATCACACTGCATCACGTTAAATAAAAAAAAATATAATTTTATTGTATTATAATATTATTGAGGTCAGTCGTGGCGCAGGTGTGCAAGCACTGGAAACGCAAAAGGTTGTGGATTCGATTCCTAGTCGAGGAAATGAAATATTTCATATTTTCATTTCTTCGCTTTGGTGTCGTGGCAATGAGAGGCGTTGAGTGGAGACAGTCAACAAGCAATAATTCCAGAAATTGGCGGTAAGTGTAGAGCGGTGTGTCTTAGTACCATGCCCCCTCTGCCTACTTTGCTACATGCTGGATAAAGCCTAAAGCAAAAAAAAAATTAAAGCCTTCTTAAGTGGTCCGCTTAACCAACACGTCGCCTTGTGTAAAATCAATAACTCTTTAAATTTTTAACTTCTTTTCAAAACAAGATGATTATTATTTTTTTTAATTTATGTTTGAATAAAAAGTGAAAAACTTAGCCTTTACTTGAAAAAAAAATATACAAAACGTAACCATCTCTATTAAAGTCTATGGCGGCCGTTACAGCGATGTAGGCTGTAGCACAGTATTTTTCCGTTAAGCACTTTGGTTATGGGTTCGATCTCCACTCAGGGGCAGGACCAGGTTTATATTTAAATTAATATTATCATCCATAATATTTTTCATAATAAGTTTGGATATTTTAGCCAAACAAAAAAGCCACGAATCTTTTATTTTAATACTTTATTAAGTGACAGTTTAAGAAAAAAAAATATTTAAAGTATAAATATATTTTTTTAAATTAATTTAATTTTCGTCTGTTATAAATTTTACAAGTAAACAACGGTGTAACACGCAGCCACTGATTTTAAGAAAGCAACAGTGGGTGATGTATGCGTTCTTGTCTGGCCATTCGGTGGCACGATTTTTCTTAGAAATCCTAGGAAATGTCGGCGACTGGTTTCTAAATTTACACCTCAATTGTGACTTATTATACTAATTTAAACTATGCTAATATAATATTTTCAGTTTACTTTTAAAATATATAGGAGATTTAATTTAAGAGCAAAATAACTGGTTGCCGGTTCGATCCCCACTCGAACAAATGAAATATTTATTTATCAACTCGCAATATCTCGATTTTTTTTCTCGAAAAGAAGTGTTTATAATTACTAGATACCCTTTGCCTACCTTTTTACATGCGAGATACAAGGGCTTCAGACAAAATAAAATATTATTATTTAATATTTTTTATAATAAGAAAATATATTTTCAGTAAAGCTAGAATAAATTTAATCTGATTATCATATACCTATACATTTTATAATTATTTAAATGTAATCGGCCTCAATTTTCCCTATTAGACAGAGATCCAAGTGCCCCCATACCTGCGTTATTTTAGATAAGCTGAAATTTTCAAGATTAATTGTCTAATATGTAGTTAAGACCGATTTAATCCGAAAAAAATATATATGTAGGTATTTTATAGAAAAAAAGTAACAAATTTCTATCTGTAGTTCGCTTTATAGAAAATGAATATATGCGCCCGCAGACTTAAGTTTGTCAACTTTTATAAATTGTACTTCCCGTTGAGCTACAATTCTAAAATTGAAATGGAACCCTTGGTGGGTGAGACTTACCTACGCTTGACCATTTTTTTTAATAAGTGGCTTGCAAAAATTAAAATTTATACAGATAGAGTAAGGTGGATTGCAAATTAAAATATGGATATATAACTTTTAACTCAATTCCATACGTCCATGGAGGCAAAGCCATAGGTAAAAGCTAGCTAAATATGTTTTAAGAAAATATTGGAATTTTAAGTTGTTTAGTTGAAACTAGAATAATTATATACGTCGTTATAATAAGATCAGATCGAGGCCCAGAGGCGCTAGTGTGTGATTGTAACGTGACGGTTGTGGATGCGATCCCATGGAACAAATTGATTTCTTCGCTCTGGTACCAAGGCAAAAGCGCGGCGTTGAGTTCTGCTACTCAACCTGCAACGGGGAACAGAGTGTCCAAACATTAGGTTTCCTCTGCCTACTCTTCAGTATGCGAGATACAGCGTGAAGCTGATTTATTTTAGAATAATTTATACATCTTAAAAATAAGAGGATTAAAGTAGAAAATCGTATAAGCGAAAAGCAAATCAACTTGTATAGAAAACAATGTGTATTGTAATAACATTCACATGTTATCTCTATCCCAGAGATAGTCGAGAAAGTTGTTAAGACGATTCAGTCATTATTTTTGTTGAAGATTAGAAGAAATTAACTTAAACGCACGTACAAATAATTTATTTTGTCTAAGTTTTAACTTTTTAATGATTCCGTGTTTAGCATCTGTAATAGTTTTCTTTAGCTTGTATCTCGCATGAAGTAGGGTAGGCAGAGGGAGCCTAGTGTTAAGACACTCCGCTTCGTAATTATCGCGCACGGATTATGGAGGCATTGCGTGTTGAGTGGCGGAACTCAACGTCGCGCTTTGACTCGATTTTATTATATAAGATCTTGATTGGGAATCGAACCCACAATATGTCGTGCTTATACTCTTCTGTCACTAATGTGCATTATTATGTATATATATATAGATAGCGACAAAAAACCTAGATATTTTTATTGCGAAATCTCTTTTGCGTACTCTTTTATTGCAGTTTTGTTTAATGAATTAATGTTCAAGTGAGTTTGCTTAGTGACTAAAAATATTGAGAAAAAGTTTAGGCCTTTTTTTCACTCTCTGTCAATTGTCTATATATTTTTATGGTTTAGCCCATAAGGAAAAAAATTAAACCCTATAAGGGTTAAGCCCTATAAGGGTTTAATTTTTTTTTGGATCACGTTTTTGTTCCTCGGTCAAGATTAGATTATTTTGAGATTGTGTGGAGGCATTGAGTTTTAATAATCTATACTTATGTCTGTAGAGAGGTCAATTCTGTAGAGAGGTCAATTCTGTACATGAAATATATTTTCAAAATAACTATCAGGGGGTGATTAGTGATCGATACTGATGCCAAAAATGCAATCAGTAAAAGTTTTGTCTGTCTGTCTGTCTGTCTGTCTGTCTGTATATTCTTTATAGAAACAAAAACTACTTGACGGATTTTAACGAAACTTGATACAGTTATTCTTCATACTCCTGGGCAGGTCATAGTATACTTTTCATTACGCTACAATCAGTAGGAGCAGAGCAGTGAAAGGAAATGTTGGGAAAACGGGAGAAGTTACTTGATTTTTTAAGCTTCCGTCGCGTGTGCAGCCTTAATGGTTAAAGCTACAGCGAAACCATGTATAACGGAAATATTCTACATAAAATTATAAAAAATATATGCCATGACAGCATATGTCTATCTTTTATGGTTGACTCAAAAAATCATATTAGAAGTCATTATAGTTGTCAATCAATTCTTAGGTTATTAAATCAATAATCATGTACTTTAAGCGGGCGAAGCCGTGGGCGGGCCGCTAGTATCAAATATTTAGATATACTTTCCATTGGAACACAGAATAAAATCTACTTTCAAGTCAATGCAATCCAAAGATAACACACCGCAAACACACCGTTTTTGTTGCATTTGTTGTAAAGTATAAGGTGCTTCTGGTTAATCTACAGTTTAAATCTGGCACTAAGTAAGATATTTACAATATAACCAAAAAAGTCTAAAAGTAAATTTTTATGGGAATTGAATAGAAAAAAAATACAAGCTTTGTAGCTAATTTCAGATAAAATGACTACACACGCCCGCAAATTTAAGTTGGAAGAAAAACTTTTATAAGTTGTAGGTACTTCCCGTTGACCTACAATTCTGAAATTGGTACGGAAGCCTCGGTGTGCAGGTCTGATTCACTTTTGATCTGTTTTTTTATTACTAGAAAGATATCAAATGAAAACTTCTTTTACGAATGACTATATCTATGTATAATATATAATGTATAATTTGTACTTTTACGGGAATAGCATAAAGGGTAAAATATTTCAAGCCTACCTACAGAAATCAATCAAAATACCTGAACAGTTTAGACGTAGGATTTTTTTATTTCACGATGCTTATTCATACCTGTATTTCGTTTGACGCAGTTACGCATAGATACCAATAACGTTAACACATTCTACTACAAAAATACCACTATAGGTTAAATAACTTTTTCGCCAAAATCTGCGACTCGATTTCGGAATGAGATTTCCCTTTGATAGATTTATGTCTGCGTGCGTCGTTTTTGACAAATGGCGTTTTATTTTAGAACGATAATTTTATTATTTATTTTGTTTAAAAAAATCACGTTTTCATTTTTGAGAAAAAAATATTTTTTTAATTGCATAAAAGTAGTTAAAACTGTGGTTCCATTTAAAGTGGCGCTGACAAAAACACTCTGTATATTGTATTAACTTTATATGTCATCAAGGTAGCCTACATACGTAGTTCCATATCGGGAGGCAAACGCCAAGGTGATTGACATGTGTTCCATGTACTCGGAAGAGATGGAAGGTTGGACTTCCAGTTTCGCTACTGACCTAGTAGTGACCGACAACTGTATAACAATATATCATTCCTTATTCGGATGTCCTTTTAAAGGTTTTTATGAAACTAGAATAAATATGACTAACTGTTGATTGGTTTCAACTTTATAAAATGTAATTAATTTATATAATGTTTATAGAATTTATATGTCCAGCTTGGCCTTCTTTAAAGGCTGTTTTTTTTAGTAGTTATATCACCTTTGTACGCTGTTATATTGACTTTGATTATGATGTTTAAATGGATGTCACATTGTTTTATTAACAAAGAGAATGTTATATTTTAAAAATATATTTATACAAAAATATGTATTTAAAATTTAAAAATATATTCTCCGACGATGGGACAAGGGTTCAGGGCTGTCGGTGGCTAGGTTTTCAGTGATAGCACCCTCCTCACAATCACGCTGTCTTCAGTAATACTTGCATATGCATCCGGTTCTTGATTCAACAGCTGAGCTATAACCTATTAAAATCTTAGTCGAGGCTTTGGTGCTAACTGAATTGACATCTCACATGGCTATAGTAAATAAAAAATCTTATATATTATTAACTAAACGTAATTGAGAGTAAATTTTTCAAAAATTAAAATTGTCAGCGTCATTTAAATTCAGAGTTAACTGACTGTGCTACATGTTGTTGTCTTTGACTTAATTCTGTAATCTCTTTGTGATTTAAAAATTTTACCAAATACGCACATACGTTAGTATAGATATTTAACGAGAATCCACTTTCCGTCGAATTTTGTGGCGGAGCACTATGGATAATGGTAGAACAACGGCAGATCAAAATTCATTTTTACTAAAGTCGTCCTTGACGCACTTTTTATTTTTTTTTTATTAGTTTAATAGTGGACCTTTGATGTAATGAATAATTTTTTCGTGATTTACATTTGGAATATATTTTTTTTTATTGTGAGAAATTGTAATACGTAAGAATGTCTATTTCAGGTTGTTCGCATCGATATTTTAAACTTAATTTCCTTAAAAAAATGTGCAAATAGGTATAAAGTGTTATATATTTTTAAAAAGCCTATAGTATGTAAATTTTAAAACAATTATTATATTGTGGATTTTGTGACTATATTCCTATAAAAAATATTAATAATAAGTGACGAGATAAAAGATACATGTTTAAAGTTCATCGAGACTTTTGACAGTTACCGACGTCTACCGACGCGTTACATTTGACGTTGTTTTATAGTCCAGATATTCATAAATAACATTTAAAAAAATCAGCTGCGGAAACGTGCGGTTTAAGAAGTTATCATGAAAACTACGATACGAGTCAGGGAACAAGAAAACTCTATCTATTGAAATTTCTAATGTTATACTATTTAATTGATTAAATTGCGATAAATTTCAATTAAATTATTGTTATTTATTGATAAAAGATCGTTTATCTTCATTTTGGACACATTTTGCCGTTTTATTCATCAATAAAATGCACACTACCTTCGTTTATAAAATTATATAAAAAGAGTGAATTAATTTAATGAATCTATTACAAATTAGCAATAAAATTACTAACATACGTTTGATTGTTAAGTGTCTCCACTGAATTTCAAAATGGCTAATACTTTCAAGTGTTTCAAGCGTGAATTATTACTCCCATACATTGAAGGACGAAAAAACTTGAAGCAATCAATATTAGCTATCAATATTTCTAAAAGAAAAGTGTCATGTTTCTGTAGACAATATGTGTTTTATTATCATTAAACATTCAAAGGAATCTCATTCGTCCTTTTAATAAACGATGGACAGAAGCGTCCCGGTAAAAGGATTCGTTTTTTTAAAAAAACAACGAAAATTGGTTAGATCCTGAATATTTTGAAGAATTAACACCCAATCATTGAAGAAGTAGCACATGAGAACTCACCATCAACGTCTTCTGGAAAACGCAGAAGATCCTCTGTCCCTATGAGGACTCATCAGAATCAAGGGAAAGGCGAAAATACCGCGCTATTTAGTATATGGCTTTGGACACATCTGCAATGCCTATGTTTAGGGCTTACGTTCCATAGGAGGAGAATTAGAAGCAAAACTCGTGGAAAAACTGAGGCTTGCTGACCGAGATACAATGTCTCTATATTTGTCTCTAATGAAGATACCCTAGATCTTTTAAAAGTGAATAAATTTATTATGGATCCCGAAGTTCACCAAGTATAATTAAATATAATATACTCATTATGTAATATACATTCATTCCTAATATTATTCTACTTGTAAATCAGTTTTTGTAAATTTTATATTTTACTAGAGGGCGCGCGCGGCTTCGCCCGCTTATTAAGAGTGAATTCAAAAAAAACCACCAAACACGTGTTCAATAAAATATTTTTAACAGTCTGAATTTAATTTTTTATAAAAATCGGTGGCAATTTAAAGATTTTTCCATATAAACTTTCAACCCCTTATTTGAACCCTTAGGGAGTGAATTCTTAAAAACCATGAAACACGAATTTCAAATTTTATAAAAATCGGTACAGATTATTTTTTTTCCATACAAACTTTCAACCTCTATTTCATCCCTTTAGGGTTTAAATTTTTGAAATTCCCTTCTAAGTGGATGTCCATAACATGAAAATAAACATCTGCCCAAATTTCACGTTTCTACCATCAGCGGTTACGGCTCTGCGTGCGTCTTACCTCAGTCAGTCAGCACAAGTCCTTTTTTATATATATAGATTAACTAAATATGTGTAATCATAACTATTAATTTCTTACTCAAATAGATAACAGCTTAAGAAACATTGTTTGTTAATAAACTAATCAAATAATACATTTTTATTACTACTATAAGTAGAGTGGAGTAAGGAAATTAAATAATCTTTTTTTCATTATTTTTTTAATATATACATACTCCAATAAAAGTATAATATCTGAACTTTACCTAAAGCGCTATTTTATACTTTATGCTTGTGCAAAAATTCAATTGTTTATCTTAACAAATAAAAAAGTTATCGATTTTTGATCTGATACAGACCTCGATTGCCCATAGTGCGGAGCTTAAGGCATCGTGCTTTGCCTCGAGACCAAAACAGAGAAACTAAAATTTAAAACATTTAAACTCCTCGAGTTTAAAGCGAACCTACAACCCGTCGAGCTGGCAGTCAATCGTTTATGCCCCAGCGCCACAACTGGCCTCTAAAATAAAATATATTTTATTATAATATTAAATTTTTCCTATTCATATATTTCATTTTACAATAAAACCTCTTCATACATAGTTAAAATGAAATTGTCACATACATTATTATCGCGGTTCAAGCACAGCTTTCTATTCAAAGTTTTAAGAGAGCACAAGCCAAGGTATAATGATGAGAAGCTATTGTACTAGTGTCGCTGAGAATATGATTGTGTGATATCTGGAGAGAATTGTTTTCATTTATTTTTCTTAGTTGCATTAAATCTAACCAAATGACAGTTTTTTTGTGCCATTAAAACTAACAAGGTAGAACTCATTTTGATATAAGTATATTGTGGGGAACGGAGTGTCTTAACACTAGGTTCCCTCTGCCTACCCTGCTGTGTGCGGGATGCAGCGTGAAGCTAAAAAAAATTTTAGAATTGATGTCGTGTAAACGCGACGGTTGTGGGTTCGTTTCCCACTTTGGGAAATGAAAGAAATGAAATGTTTAATATTTTCATTTCTCTGGTAACGAAGCAGCACGTTGGGTTCCACCAATGCCTTGAGAACTCGGCGGAAAGTGTGAACGGAAGTGTCCTAATGGGAACAGAGTGTCATATCACTTGGTTTCCATGTTGCCTCTGCCTGTCTGTGTGCTGTACACATAGTACTTATTCTCAATAAATATACCTACGTATAACATACAACTAGTGGTAAAGTTCGTTTTCATGCAATTATTAAAGGCTGGCGTTGAGTTCCGCTATTCCACACGCAATGCCTCAAAAAATTCGGCGGAAAGTGGGAAAACGGAGTGTCTTAACACTAGACTCCCTCTGCATACCCTACAGTATGCGGGATACAGCGTGAAGCTGATTTTTTATTGCAACTGTTGCATCGAAATCATTTATAAATTATGCATTGGTATACGGAAACGAACTACATATTATGTTAATTATTTATTAAACAATCATATCCGGACAGCTGGTGCACGCGATAAGCGATGGCCGATTTTCTACTTTTCTTATTTCCTGTTTTGAATAAAAATTAACTTTACATCGTATTTTTTTTTAATTTATGGCTTAAGTTTTAGTATATTCTTTCGTATTTTTTACAAGCATTAACTTATAATTTAAAATTATAAGTAACAATCTAAATTCTTCGATAAATTGAAGAAAAACAGATAGTGTAGTCCAGTGAAATAACTGGGTAGTTGGTTTCTTAGATATTCTCCCTAATATTGATATTATTCAAATTGCAGGATGACTTCATTTTAAGGATTCATTGAAGAGAATTACAAAATTTTGTTTTTCTTGTTAATAAAATTTTGTAATAATAATTTCGAATACATTTATTTATTAAACAAGTTACAATACATATGTTTTTTTACTACGAAATATTGTAAATCTTTTATATATTTTTCTTTAATAAATATATATAATACATATCAATCTTACTTTTAAATATTCCCTACGTTTATAAAAACCATATTAAAAAGCATTACAAATACATACACATTCAAGTCTCGTAAAAAAAATATATATATTTTAAATCGCTGTCGCTTCTGAAATGAACCACAGTAAACACATATCAATTAATTAGTAGCTACTGGGAAGTAGATTCGTTCCCAGACTGTCACAATCTATTGTATAGCCACTGTTGTGATTACGCTTTCTCTCTATGATAGGCTTATAAAATTTCACTTTACAAATTTTATATATATAATAATTTTATAGTAATGTTGATATTGAGGCCGAGGTATTTATTAATATCTTCATTTTTTAGCTCTTGTATCATCTATACCATACAATCTGGCGTTGAGTTCCGCGCCACTCAACACGCAATGCCTCAAAAATTCGGCGGAAATTGGGGAACGGAGTTTCTTACCACAAGATCGCTCTGCCTACACTGCTGTATCCAGGATACAGAGTGAAGCTGATTTTTTTCATTTTTTTTGTATGTAGTAATGTCACCTCAACACACCCAGTGCCTTGGGAATTCAGTGGAAAGTTGGGGACGGAAGTGTCTTAATTGATAAAGGCTTGTCTTACCATTGTGTTTCCAGGTTTTCTTTGTTTTTTTGTTGTTTTTCTGTTTGAGCAGGATACAGCGTGTAGCTAAAAAAAACAACACAACTCAACAACTACAACTTTCAGCTTCGAATTTAGTGTTCTATATCCTATTTTAAAGAAACGAAAAATGGATAAATCCAATATCTTGATTTTTCTCAACAAACTCTATACTTTGGTTATCCTTAACATCAACCTAACATTACTTATAATTTTGTTTTTTTAGCTTCACGCACATATCTAGATAGGCACACGGAACCTGGAAGCCTAGTGTTTTCCATTGTTACCTTTACGTTACGCCAAATGGCGAATGGCGGAACTCAACGCGACGTTTAACCTCGTTACCAGAGCGGGTAAATGAAAATGTTTTATATATTCAAATCCTCCGATGGGGAATCGAACCTACAACCGTCTCCCTGCGACGGCTTCAACTTACAATCATTAAAAAAAAATAAAAAATTGAATTAGCTTCACGCTGTATCCCGCACACAGCAGGGTAGGCAGAGGGAACCTAGTGTTAAGACACTCCGTTCCCCACTCTCTGCCGAATTCTGGAGGCATTGCGTGTTAAGAGAACTTACAATCATCATATACAAAAACATAGTATCACACGTCCAATCACCAGCAGCTACAACATCCCACAAACTGACCTTTAACACTGAACGTGCAGTGAAAGTTTGTATTGCAAACGATTTATCTACTATTGAAAACAAAAATTTTATTTTATTATCCATTCCAAACTGCGTACAAGCAATAAAGAAGTCATTAATTCAATAAAAAAAAATACTCTTTTCATTATCTTCATCGCGGTAACTGTTATATTAGTTTAGTTCCATCACGTTTTTTTTGTTTTAAATAATATTAAAAAAAAATGTATAAATCATTTTCACGCCGTATCCCACACAGCAGAATCGGCAGATGGAACATAGTGTTAAGGCACTTCGTTCTCCTTTTTCCACCAAATTCTGGAGGCATTGCGTGTTGAGTGGCGACACTTAGCACCGCGCTTTGCCGTGACACTAGAGCGAAGAAATGAAAATATAAATTTAAGTAAATATTTAATTTTCTCAAGTGGGGATCGAACCCACAACCAGTCGTGTTTACAGACATACATTTGTGGCCCTACGCCAGGAATGGCCTCAAATATAAATGTATAGTTAACCGTTACTCGTTTTCAGCTATAAGAATCAATGGTACGACTTCAACTTATCTTAAGCGATGCAAATAAATGGATTTTATCTACAATTTAACTGTATTTATAAAATTTGGTATTTTTAGTTTTTAGCTTCACGCTATATCCCGCACATAGCAGGGTAAGTGGAGGGAACCTGGGAACCTAGTGTACAACGTTTCTTTGAAAACACTTTCGTTCCCCGAATCTGGAGGCATTGCGCTTTGCTTCGTTACTAGAGCGAGGGAATAAAAATATTAAATATATTTCATATACGAGTGGGAATCAAATCCACAACCCTTGTCGGACGTTTGTGCGCCACGACTGGTCTCTACTGCCGTAGTTAGTTTTATTCTATCTATATATGTTATTGTGTCAGATTAAGAGGTGTCAAAGCTAAAATATTCTAAAAATTCATTATTTATACGTATATACATTATTAGAGTTCATCTTCGCAAAAGCCGGCCACTTTTCTACTATTATTTATGAGAGACCACTCTCACTTTTACTGCATTAAGCATTTGAAACTAGATCTTATAATTAATTAATCAGCAACAATCTATAACATTTAAAATAATTCATTATTTTCTTATAAATTTTGTTTTAGGATATAAAAACTGTTTAAAAATAAATAGGAACATTTATTTGTGGCTGTCGTGGTGTAGAGGCACAAGCGTGTGATTGTAAACGCGATGGTTGTGGGTTCGATTACCATTCGGGAGGATAAATCATTATTTATTAGTAATTTTATTTGTTCGCTTTATTACCAAGGCAGAACGCGACATTGAGTTCCGCGTCTCGACACGCGTTACTTCGAAAATTCGGCTTAACACTAAGTTGCTTCTGCCTGCCTTGCTATACGCGGGATACAGCGTGAAGCGATATTGGCTATTTGACGAAATATATCTAAAAATTATGACTAACTGAGATCGAAGGACAGTGTTATTTATGTTGTTAGCATCTCTGTAGGGAGATTTAATAAGTTGTAACAAGCGTATAAAAATTTCGACGCAGCTTGGCGAGAACGCATGGCTTAGTGGTCAGAGCGCCTGGTCGGTTTCCAGGAGGCGCGGGTTCGAGTCCCGCTGCGTTCAAATTTTTATACGTTTCTAAATAAGTATTTTTCTTTCCTAAGTGTGGAATAACACTAAAAATGTTTAAATAACACTAAAAAAGTTTCAATTTCTTTGCTCTGGTGTCGAGGCTAAGCGCGGCGTTGAGTTCTGTCACTCAACACCAATGCCTCCAGAATTCGGCGGAAAGTGGGGAACGGAGTGTCTTAACACTAGATTCCCTCTGCCTACCCTGCCGTGTGCGAGATACAGCGTGAAGCTGATTTTTTTTAAATTATAAATTCAAGTTTATGGAACAATAAAATTAAATGCACCACAATTTCCAATACAAATAAAATTGTAACAAAAATCCCTTTATTAAATTAGTGTTTTATTTGTTTACAGTTCAATAATGACCGTGAAGAAAGGAAGCCGATATGGCGGCTTCGCGTCCGTGATAGCCCGACAGAAACTTCACAACAACAATCAATTAGATATAAACTCCTTAAGCAAACTGGCAACACCGCTATCTTATAATATTATCGTTGGCTTCAACGAAAAAGATCAGCTTCAACTTTTAACAAAGGAGGAGTCGAACGATGACGACAAACAAAAATTGATCAAAGATTATGAAAAAACTGTCAAGCACGAGAACATTGCTATAGATGATATCGCAAGCTGTGTCAACATTGACAATTATCCGAATTGTGACAACACTTTAGTATTCTATATTACAAAGAATTCTAATAAAGAGGCAATAGCGCTGAGATTTGAAAATGAACAAGACTTCAAAAGAATATATTTTACGTATAAATATTTCAAAATGCGTAACAGACTGACGAGAAACACGACAACGCACTCCAGCAGTGACAATTTATTCTCTAAAAAGAAAACAAACGAGACTTATAATATTAAGAATATAGATGACTATTCATTATACGATAAAACCCGTTCAGAATTCGACTTGCAAACTGTCGACAACGATGGTATTACGCATATATCAGTACAACAAAAGAACTTGGGGTCTAGGTTCGATCAACCTTTAAGTTTGATTGGTTTACGAAACGACAGAGATGTTGCTGAAATTGATAGCGTAATATATACAGATATAGAAGTGAAGAGCAAGCCCGAGAAAAAGAGACTGTTTCATAAGAAGGCTAAAGCTCCTCCGCCGCCTCCTTTAGTTCTTAGTAAGGAAACACCGAAGATATTGAAAGGAGAATTTGTGAGAGTCAACGTGGAGAGATCTCCGGATCTCATACCGAAAGAGAGTAAACATAATAAGGTTCCAGATATACTCATGTTTAAGGATAATAAATCGAAAAAGAACAATAGCAATCTATGGGCTGTCAGTAATAAAGGTTGGTATATACTTTTTGTATGTGTTCCATTTTTTTATTTTTAAACACGGATTTTAAGTTTCTGTATTAAAAACTATTTAAAATTTTCACTTACACTCTTCTATTTACAATTTTCAAATGGATTAAAATGTGAAATTGAAACGCAATTAAAATTAATTAAATTAATATTTCTTTTTAAATAAAAAACAAGCTGTAAACGAACAAACGATCAATTTTTCAATAAAAAAAAAATACTTTACTAATATTCTATTAGAAAAGATTTACATTTCTCTATAGCTAACATCAATTAGCCTCTATAAAACATTACGTAGGTATTGTAAACGTAATAAGGAAATAAAATGGTGAGGCTTGTTAGACATTAATCAAGATGGGCAATTTGTTACCTCATCCGGCATTGCTGTTACAAGAACTTACTTTGCTTGACCTTTTTTTTAATATTAATATAATTAACAAAAAATAAATCAGCTTCACGCTGTATCCCGCATACTGCAGGGTAGTCAGAGGGAAACTAGTGTTAAGACACTCTGTTCCCCACTTTTTGCCGAATTCTGGAGGTATTGTGTGTTGAGTGGTAGAACTCAACTTAAAAATAATACAACCTTTTTAGGGTTCCGTACCTGATAAGAAAGAAAGGAACCCTTATAAGATCACTTTGTTGTCCGACTATGTGTCAGTCTGTCAAGCGCTTTCATGGAATGTTTTGAGATATCGAGTTGAAATTCAAACCATACTACCTACGGCTCCATGATTTCTTGAAAAAATCTATTTTCTATATTTTCTGAAAAATGATATAGACGTTTATATCGCAAAAAAACGCTTATTTCAAAACTATAAAGGGAATCAAAATTAATAAGGTATTTTCGGTGGACCTAGAATTATGAAATTTAGCAGATAGAATGTACAGGGAGAACTGATTCAGAAAAAAATCTGAAAGTAAACATTCGTAGTTAAATCCTAAAAAATAATAGCCTTAAAAGGTGGCAAATTATAGTATTAAAGGCGCTTAGTTCGAACGAGATGTCAGATGAAAGGGCTCTGGCTAAGCTTAGCTTGAATTTAAGAATAAGCTCGAGACCTCCAATTTTTGTACAGAACCGTGGGTGAGTGAGCCCGACTCGCACTTGTTCGATTTTTATATATTAATTTAGTCTTTTATTTAGGAAAACCGGAATATAAATTATACTTCACCATTATCAATTTATGTACGTAAATGCTAAAATAATGTTATTATTTAATAAATAACTAGTAATTGCTAGTTTTATGGAGAGAGCCAATTATTAAAACGACCGACATTTATTGGCAATACAGCAATCGCAAGGGACTAGACCACCGTCAACGATAGGACAGTAAAACTTGCTGTATAAGTAAGGTATAGGTACACGTAATAGTTACTTAATTGAGCTTTATCTTATGACTTCCTCCGGGTTAATTAGAAATTTGATTTTGCTTTTCAGATCATAAAGATTATAAACATTTTGCAAATCCGTTTTTACGATTTCTGAAATATTGAATATTAAAAAAAAGCCAGGCTTGAGGCCAGTCGTGGCACGAAGTGTGACTGTAAAACCGATTGGTTGTGGCTTCGATCCCCACTAGAGGAGATGAAATATTTACTTAAATATCTATTTCCATTTCTTCGCTCAGGTGTCGAGGCTAAGCGCGTCGTTAAGTTCTGCCACTCAACACGCAATGCCTCCAGAAAGGGGGGAACGGAGTGTCTTAATACTAGGTTCCCTCTGCCTGACCTGCTGTGTTCGGGAAACAGAGTGAAGCTGAATATTCTTATACATAAACCAGTTTAAAACGTAGGACTTTTTAAATTTTTTTTTCATTGTTATGGTGATGTAATACGTTTGGTGGTACATTCAGGCGTAGAAGATATGGCTTATTTACATAATACATATATAGCACGTTCATCTTTTTAGCTTCAGGCTTTATTCAGCAGGATCAGCAGATTGAGCTTGGGATCATAGTGTTAAGACACTCCGTTCCCATTAAGATAATTCCGGTTCCCTGTTTCCACGGAATTCTTTTGCATATCATTGCGTGTTGAATGGCTGAACTCAACGCCGCGCTTTGCCTCGATACCAGAGCGAGGAAATTAAAATATTAATATTTCATTTTCTCGAGAGGGAATTGAATCCACAACCTGTCGCGTTTACACGCATGATAATATACTACTACTATAGTACAATGATATACTATAACATTATAAATAACATAGTATATTTGTCGATTGCCGCATTCTAACAAACACTAGAAATATATGAGCGAAATGATGTGAAACTTTCACCGGCTTTTACTTTACAACGCCATAGGCTGTATACCTGATGTCGATGTCAAAAATTATATTTTATAAGGAAATGCAAAAATAATATTAAAAAATAATTATTTTGTACCTACATTACGTTTTGTAACAGTTTAAATAGATTGAAAATACTTATTATTTTATAGAAATTATTTTATAGAAAAATATTTAAGTGTGGAATAACATTTAAAAAATATTAAAAATATACTGAAAATATTGATGGAAGTGGAATATTTAATATTTTCATTTTCTTACTCTGGTGACGAGGCAAAGGCGTTGAGTTCCGCGAAAATGGTGAACAGAAGTATTTTAGTGGGGGCCCAGTGTCTTAATACTAGGTTTCTAGGTTCCCTGTACCTACCCTACTATGTGCATAATACCGCGTGAAGCTAAAAAATCCAATTTATAAAGTTCTTAAAACGTGCTTAAAACTTGAGCTTAAACTCAAACAAAAGTCCTTTCAACAAAGTTTTCAGCAATCGAGTCAAGGCCAACCGTTTCGCAAAAGATCATTCACCCGCGCTCATTCTAAGATAATGGCATCTGTCGCTTCTTTGTTGAACCTGTCATTGCATTCATTACCACAGATAACAAACGAATTTTAATAATAAGGCTTGGAACACATTATCATATTTATTGTATTTTAAAATGATTTTATAAATTTTTGAAGGTTTTTTTTTATTTTATCTGTGTCAGGTCGGTTTTGTCGCTATAAACAGTATTCATATCATATATTTTTTTAATTAATAATTAGTCTAGTAGGGTTTGGAATTTTAAAGTAGGAGTAGGATTCAGAATACCATTTTCACGATTGTTCTATTATTCATTTTACATTGAGGTGACTGTAACGCGACGGTTGTGGGTTCGACTCCCTCGTGGGAATTAATTATTATTTCTTAATATTTTCATTTCTTCGTTCAGGCACCAAAGCAAAAGCCCGGCGTTAAATTCCGTTAATCAACACAATGTCTTAACACTAGGTTCTTCCTTCTTACTCTGCTGTATGTGGAATACAGCATGAAACTTATTTTTCTTAATATATTTTATAGGAATTGGTTATTAACTATGTTTAACACGTATAATATTGATTATTATCAGGAATCATGACATCCTATTATCAGGAATGGAATATTATATTTTTTTTTCTGTCGTCACAAAGTCAACAATATTAGAAATTTTATCTACCTACCAGTCAAACAATACAAGTTTTGGCCGAGTCGGTCATTGACCTTTTAATATTAAATTAATTAAAATTATATGTAAAACAGTCAGTCAGTTCAACGATATCGACTTTTGACAGCTTAGCTTATGTAAAGCGATAAAAAATTAAAACAAGGCACTACTTCAGTTGAGAGAAAGAAGTAAAACATCACATCCCTATCGTATTGTGTTATAAATATGTATTTATATTTATGTATTTATAGATATTTTCTGAGTGTTAGATAAAATGGTGCGTTTTTACTATTATAACTAGACCGAAATAAATTATATTCTAATTAGTTCGATTATTAATAAAATAAATAAATAAATAAATCAGCTTGACGCTTCCCGCACACAGCAGGGTAGGCAGAGGGAACCTAATGTTAAGACACTTTGTTCCACACTTTCCGCCGAATTCTGGAGGCATAGCGTGATAAGTGGCAGATCTCGATCTCGAACACGCAATGCTCCAGAATTCAGCGGAAAGTGGGGAACGATAACCTATTAACACTAGGTTCCCTGGTTCCCTTGGCCTACTTCGTTTTGTGCGGGAAGTTAAAATCGAAAAGAATGAAGTCAAAGGCGAAAAAAAATTAAATAAGAAATTATTATATTCAAATTATATAGTGGACTAACATAGTGTCGTTCAGTATACACAATTCCTTTCAAAACTGATGGAAACACTGAAGTTGAAATTTTTTTATCAGCTTCACGCTGTATCCCACACACAGCAGAATATGCAGAGAGAATCTAGTATTAAGACACTCCGTTCTCCACTTTCCGCCGAATTCTTAAGGCATTGCGTGCTGAGTGACGGAACTCAACGCCGCGCTTTGCCTCGACATCAGAGCGAAGAAATGAAAATATAAATATAAATAAACATTTCAATTCCTCGAGTGGGAATCGAACCCACAACCAGTTAGATTTTACAGTCATACTTTGTGCGCCACGGCCGGCCTCTCTTAAAACAAAAATGATCTAGAAATAGCTTGTATTATTTCTATTCACAAATGAACCTTCCAATTCAATATACGTGTACGTCCTAAATAACTTACAGCACTAGCATTGGGTAATATAAGTTGTTCAAATATTGTAGAAAACGTTGGACAAACAGACGGATTTGCCTTATAGAGGTCACGCGTGTAGATGAAATAAATGCTAATAGGCTTTAAACTAATATTATTTAATTTTAATATATGCACGTTTTATAATTTTTTATCAGTTTCATGCAGTATCCCGCACACAGTAGGGTAGGTAGAAGGAACCTTGTGTTAAGACACTCCGTTCCTCACTTTCCGTCGAATTTTGAAGGCATTGTGTGCTGAGTAGCGGAACCACAGCAGAGAAATATATATATTTTTTGATAGCTAAATTGTGTCATCGATTCAGTAATGTTTCAATAAATTTTGTAACACGTTTTTGTTATATATGAACCAGATGCTAGTAAAAAAAATAAAAATAAAAAAGTCGTATCTAAATTTCGCCATGGCAGGATTTGAATGAATAAATAATTGATAGTTATAAACCTCTGACACAAAATAACTGGAAAAGAGATGATAATCTCGGCTTAACGTATTTTCTTGAGTCATGGCTAAGAACACTCGATTAAGTAACTTTTCAAAGAAGAAAAAAATTAAATCAAATTAGGTTCATCTGTTTATTTATAGACTACGATGTCACAGCCATATACAGACCAATCCAAACTGTAATATCGTCTCTATTTTCGTTGGAAGTTAAATACCATATAAATGGAAATAATATTTAATTTTTATAAAAGAATCAAATATTTAAACGCTTGTATTTTCCTACAAAATCACATTATTCGAGAAAATACTCATGATACTAATAAAAAAAATAACCGGTCGTGGCGCAGGGGCACAAGTGTGTGACTGTATACGCAACTGGATTTGGGTTCGATTCTCACTGGAGGGAATAAAATATTTATGTAAATTTATAGTCTTATTTCTTTATTCGCCACTTAAAATGCAATGTCTCCAGAATTCGGCGGAAAGTGGAGAACGGGGTGTCTTAAAACTAAGATCCCTTTGCCTAAACTGCTGTGTGCGTAATACAGCGTGAAGCTGATTTTTTTATTTTAAAATGAAAATTAATTTCATTTTAAACTAAAAAAAAAAAAGTGCAATGAGATACTAAACTATTAAATTAAGAATAGTATAAATTTATAAATATTGGTTTTTAAGCAACAAGGTAAAATGGCTGACAGCAATAAGTTTCTAGTAAACATATGTAAGACATACATACATATGTATGTATGTACATTCATACGTCTGTTCGTGTATTTACAACACAAAAGGCTATTAACTAAAGTGTTTACCGCAACTAGGATTTGCGGACGTGTATAGGGTGACACTTCGGAGATGAAAATGAGGACAGTATACATAATTATATAATAAATCAGCTTCATGCTGTATCCCGCACACAGCAGAGTAGGCAGAGGGAACCTAGTGTAAGACACTCCGTTCCCCACTTTCTGCCGAATTCTGCATTGCATGTTGAGTGGCAGAACTCAACGCCGCGCTTTGTCGCGACACGAGAGCGAAGAAATGGAATTACAAATTTAAGTAAATATTTCATCTCCTCGAGTGGGAATCGAACCCACAACCAGTCGGTTTTAGTCACACTTCGTGTCGCTGCGCCAAGGCTGATACATAATTACGTTTTTAAAGTTTTTTTTAAATTTTGATTCTATTGTATTTTTACGTATTTCCTGTGGGTATTTATAAAATATTTATTGTATTTTTATTATGTAGCTGACTAGAGAGAAAGAGATAAGGCCGGTTCAAGATATATTTAATATTTTAATTTCCTTGCTGTGGTAACGAGGCGGAAAATGGGGAACGAAAATGCCTAAGACACGGGGGCTTGGGAATGGTGTGCAACATTAAGTTCCCAGGTTCCCTATGCCTACACTGTAATGTGCGGGATACAATCTGAAACTAAAAAAAAGTAAGTTTTTATTTTGATACATTCAATTATATAGGTCAAAAGGAAATACTTTTTTTTTATTACTATTAGTTCAGGATGAATTATGGTCATAGCGTGTATGTAATGCGACCAACTTACTATTAAGGTAAGAAGATCCGTACAAGTGTGCGTTTTCTCTTTAACATAGAAACAAGTTTATTGCAGACGTGACCCACTGCCGTCCTAAAGCCCTTTACTGACTTTACTTACTATATAATAATTCTAGAAGAGATAAATTAAAATTAAAATCAAATTCTAATCATGGGACCAGTCGTGGCACAGGGGCACAGAGTATGACTGTAAAATCGACTGGTTGTGGGTTCGATCCTCACTCGAGAAAATGAAATATTTATTTACATTTATTTTTCCATTTCTTCGCTCTGGTGTCGAGGCAAAGTGCGGCATTGAGTTCCACCACTTAACACGCAATGCCTCCAGAATTCGGTGGAAAGTAGGAAACGGTGTGTCTTAACATGTAACAGGTTCCCTCTGCCTACCCTGCTGTGTGCGGGACTCAGCGTGAAGCTGATTTAGAAGAGGTGTATACTGTATAGTTCTATATAAATGTGATGATATACGATTTCTTATTAATTCAATTGAATGTGGGACTAAATTAAAGCTAGGTACTAATATTTTTAATATTTTTAAAGTGTTATTCCACACTTAGGCAAAAAAAATATATTTAGAAAACGTATTCTTTCTTAAGTGTGGAATAACACTTTAAAAATGTTTAAAAAAAAATAAATAGCATTTTCTTTTGCCAGACGATAATTCTTAGTAATTATGTTTGGGTAGCGGAAATTTGTAAAAATCTCCCTGCAGAGATGCTTACAACATAAATAAGTTATAACAAATGTATAAAAATTTCGACGAAGTTTGATGAGAACGTATGGCCTAGCGATCTGGTCGGTTTCCAGGAGGTTCGAGTCCCGCTGTGTTTAATTTTTTATACGTTTTCCAAATAGTTACTAATGTTTTCTTTAGCTTTAAGTTGCACATAGTAGGCAGAGGGAAACCTAGTGTAAAGGCACTCTTTTCCCATTAAGACACATCCATTGCTCGCAATCCACCGAATTCTCGAGGCATTATGCGTTGAGTGGCGGAACTCAACGCCGCAGTTTGTCTTGCTACCAGAGGGAAGAAATAAAAATTATTAATTAAATATTTCATTTCTTCGAGTGGGAATCGAACACTCAACCGTCGTTTGCAGTCGTTCGCTCGTGCTAATTGATAACTATTATTTTCTTTATTTTGATTCTATCAATGATGCTAACATGTGATTATAAATGTGACTTTTGTGGGTACTTGTCCCTCTCGAATAAATTATTTTATTCACCCGCTTTCGTAAGGCAAAGTTAAGTTTCCCCAAATCAATAGAAATAACGCAAATTCGGACGAAGATACAAGAAATACTGTGGACATAAAACTTAAAATAAAATATTAATTCACATTATTGACTTTATAAATGAATCCGAATTATATAAATATAGATTATAAAACTTTATAATTTAAAAATAAAGTTTCATAACAAATTCAGGAATATGAAATGCACAAAAGTTAAAATACACACTATGGCCTCGTCCGCTTTTAGATAACAAAAATTTAATCTATCAACTCAATTTCTTTCATGATTTAATAACATTATCATATTGAAGATAATATACATACATTCATAGCTAGAATTAGACAATACAATAAAACACAATATTATCGCATGCATTTCTTTATATTAACATCACTTTTTTTATTTGTGAACCGATTAAAATAAAACAAACACTAAATGTTAAGTGAAGTTAACCAAAATCGGATAGTGAAAACTACATTTAAATCGGGTAAGCCGTTTCTGACATTAGCGTGAACAAACGCACAGACAAATAGACAAAAAAAATAAAAATGATTGTTTTGGGTTCTACTACAATGAATAAAGATTCTCAATAAAATTTTTCCTTATACATATATCTTCCATATACAGACACCGATCCGTTACAATTTTATTATAAGTATAGATTTGCTTTTATTTCTAAAGTAGGCTACAATAATTATAAAATGACATAGTTACGCATTAATGCTCTGTAATACATTCAGGAAGAGATATGTGAAAAATGACCCGCGCGGGAATCAAACCCGGCCTTCACGGTTGATCTGTGACAGCGATACAGCCACCACATTACCCAGTGAGGTCATGCTCGAAAAATAATATATGTATAATAAATAATATATTTATTAAAAGATGATTATATAATGGCGTCTTTTCTTGTTGTTTTTAAAATGGCAACTACAAGTATTTTGTCTGTGGTTTCTGTTTTAATTAGTAGTAATTGCGATTGTAGTCTAAATTTTAAAGGTTTTGTATGAAACTAGAGGGAGCGCGCGGCTTCGCCCGCTTATTAGGAGTGAATTCTAAAAAAACCACAAAACACTTGTTCAATAAAATATTTTTAACAGTCTGAATTTAAATTTTTATAAAAATCGGTGGCAATTTAAAGATTTTTCCATATAAACTTTCAATCCCTTATTTGAACCCTTAGGGGGCGAATTCTTAAAAACCATGAAACACGTGTTCAATGAAACATTTTTAAGAGTCTGAATTTCAAATTTTATAAAAATTGGTACAGAATTATTTTTTTTTCCATACAAACTTTCAACCCCTAGTTCATCCCTTTAGGGTTAAAATTTTTCAAATTCCCTTCTTAGTGGATGTCCAGAATATGAAAATAAACATTTGCCCAAATTTCACGTTTCTACCATCAGCGGTTACGGCTCTGCGTGCGTCTTACCTAAGTCAGTCAGCACAAGTCCTTTTATATATATAGATAATGTCTTGTCAGGACAATTATTCTTTCAAAAGGCGGAGCCTCGTCGTGTCGCAGGTTCGATTCCCACTCGAGGAAATTAAATATTTAATATATTTATTTCTTCGCTGTCTTCACTCAACACGCAATGCGCAACCCGCAAACGCCTCCTCAATTTGGCGGGAAGTGGGAAGCGGAGTGTTTTAACAATAGGCTGCCTTTGCCTACCGTGCTATATGCGGGATACAGCGTGAAGCTAAAGAAAAAGTGAGTTTTCTCAAAAGAAAATATTGGCCAAAGTTCTTGTAAACATCTTACGTCAATTCAGCATCGTTGTTTGGTGAACGTGATTTAATTTCAAGCCGAAATGAATGTTTCGCAAGACATTGCATTCACGTGTGCGATTTTTGTTTACTAAACTAACTTGATTTCGTGGAAATATCTTAGTAAAACCTACTTATAAAACTTTTAACTATTGAGACCGGTCGTGGCGCAGCGGCACGAGGTGTGACTGCAAAACCGACTGGTTGTGGGTTCAATCCCCACTCGAGGAGTTCGCTCTGGTGTCGAGGTTAAGCGCGGCGTTGAATTCTGCCACTCAACACACAATGCCTCCAGAATTCGGCAGAAAGTAGGGAACGGAGTGTCTTAACACTAGGTTCCCTCTGCCTACCCTGCTGTGTGCGGGATACAGCGTGAAGCTAATTTATTTAATAAAACTTTTGAGAATAGACTAGACTACAAACATGGGCGTATGAAGGAACCACACGTACTTTAGTCGCCTCTTACGACACCATCTGTACCAGGATGATCCTATTCTAGGCCGGGATCACACGGCGAAACTTTACTACTGTTCAAAGCTAAAGCCGATGCCACACTCAGAAAACGTCTCTAAATATGCCCATGTGAAACCTAAACTAACCACACGAAAAATTACACAATAGAAATTTTTTTCATCAACTTTTTGCTTTATTTAGATATATTTATACATATTTATAGGTAATTGTAAATTGTGGCTGTCGTAGCCAATTGAATGTATTTTTGTTAAGAAATAAAATCTTAGAACGAATCATTCTATCGCTAATTATAATCTAAAAATAATATGAGACCAGTCGTGGCGCAGCGGCACAAAATGTGACTATAAAACCGACTGGTTGTGGGTTCGATCCCCACTCGAGGAGATGAAATATTTACTTAAATTTATATTTCCATTTCTTCGCTCTGGTGTCGAGACAAAGCGCGACGTTGAGTTCTACCACTTAACATGCAATGTCTACAAAATTCGGCGGAAAATTATTTTTATTTGCTCACTTGAAATATTTAATATTTTTATTTTCTCGCTCTGGTACCAAGGCAAAGCGCGGCGTTGAGTTTCGCCACTCAAAACGCAACGCTTCAAAAATGGAGAACGGAGACTCTTAACACTGGAACTCTCTGCTTCGCTGGTCACTTACTCTCCCAACTCACACTGTATCCCGCATATATATAAAAATAACTTCAACTATTTAATTTCATTGTGTTGCCATCATTAAAATATTACTGCTGACCCTTGCAATATTTATCGATTAGATCAAGAGTCAGCCTCGCCATTTCGCCGAAAGGTCTCAGTGTCTTCACTTACATTAGGCAATATTATAGCAGCGTGACGTCCATGTAATACGTAATTTGTTTCAAATTATTATCGACAGTATTATGTATTGGCTTACGAGTTTGTTTCTTAAAGATATATTGTTGAGATAGGTAGGGTATAATTTTTTCTAGAATGAAGCCTGATGTGGCGCACTGGGAGGTTGTTTTGTTAAAAAATCAAATCAGCTTCACGTGCCGAGGCAAAGCGCGGCGTTGAGTTCTGCCACTCAACACTCAATGCCTCCAGAATTCGGCAGAAAGTGGGGAACGGAGTGTCTTAACACTATGTTCCCTCTGCCTACCCTGCTGTGTGCGGGATACAGCGTGAAGCTGTTTTTTTTTTGTCATTCTTTAAATATTTTGTTTAGCAAGAAATAGGCAGCGTTAAGTTCCGCCTCTTCAATACGGTATGTCTTGAATAGAAAGAGGAAAGCGGAGTGTCTTGACATAAGGTTCCATCTGCCTACTTTACTTTTTACGCGATACAAATTAAGTCTTAAAAAAAATTCAAACGTTTATTTTCTAAATGCTAGCAGTCGCGATATGTAATTACTTTTTTTATATTAGGCCGTTTTCACATGGAAAGGAGCATTATTTTTTTATCGCCCAATTTAAAATCATCGTTCGCGTGAGAATTTTAAAATCATAATCTTGATATGTTTTATAATTAAGCAGTTTAGCATATTATTTGATTACAAAACATGATATAAAGGTAATTATATATTATATAACATAATTAATATGCAATAAGTTATATAATACACGTGTTAAAAACCAATATTATATATATCCATGAACTACTTTTTCTTTCCTTTAATGTCTGTGGTACTTGCCAAAATAAGATGGACTCTTTTGTTTAATCTGTGGTAAATATATTTTTATATTCACACAATATATGCCTCGTTTAGCGTGGATCGATGGGTGATTTGAACCATGTGTTAAAGTCCTCTATCCATTTTAGAGACAGCTCACTGTTTGATTACGAAATTTAACGCCCCGCTTGTTGTGCATAAGATATCTACTTGGGAGAGTGATTATGTTTAAATTATTATTGACAAAGCACGGAGTTAAGCTCCACCACGTGCCTGTCTCAAATTTGGGCGGAAATTAGAGAACGGAATGTCTTGACACTAGGTTCTCTCCACCTACCCTGCTGTAGATATACGATAGACAGCGTAAATTTTTTTTTTGTTTCTTCGAGTGGCATTTGTAACTACAACAAAATCTTTAATTCGGCAAATATCTGGGATACGGGGTTTGTGTAGAGATGTGTTACCGTTCGTTACGTTCTTCTCTACCGCATATATCACAGGGAGTGTTCTGGGGAACTTTTCGATCTGGCACTAGCCGCTAAATCTTCTAAAATCACCACCACCAACCTAATTATCACGCACGTTCATGGACGTCGGTGATTACTTACCAATAAGAGTCCCGTATGCTAGTTTCCCTATTATTTAAAAAATATACATATCCCAGCCTACAATGATACAATGATATCAAAACAATAATGACCTAATTTGAAGGTCCTGGCATTTTCCTTTATGCAACCTTGTTCGATCGCTAGGTCAAAATATTTAGTAATGCGCAAATTTACATGCAGCTGGGCGCGGAAGCATGCGTGCTTTGAATTAAATGGTTTCTAGCCTTTTATAACTAACGATACGACTGAGAGGCCAGTCGTGGCACAAGCGTGTGGCTGTAAACGCGACAGGTTGTAGGTTCGATTCCCACTCGAGAAAATGAAATATTTAGTATTTTCGTTTCTTCGTTCTGGTGTCGTTACAGGAGCGCTTTGAGTTCCGCCACTCAATACTCAATGTCTCTAGAAATGTGAAAAGTCGGGAACGGAGTGCTTTAACACTAGATTCCCTCTATCTACTCTGCTGTGTGCAGGGTAAAAAATGAGTAAAAAAATAAAAAATATATTTCGTACATAATGTATGACGTATTTAGTATTATTTATTTATTTTAAAAAAGTCTTCGACCTTTATTTAATGATTAACCTTATTACAAAATACGTATGTAACTATTATCTCATTTAGTTTGTTGTGGACGTGCGTTCGACATAAAGATTTATGTACAAACACAGAAGAAACACGTTTCGTTTTGTAACCGAGACGCGATCACTTCGAGGAAACGTCATAAATAAAAATAAAATTCTTA
This sequence comes from Heliconius himera, assembly GCA_021202915.1. Lineage (NCBI taxonomy): Eukaryota > Metazoa > Arthropoda > Insecta > Lepidoptera > Nymphalidae > Heliconius > Heliconius himera. The sequence continues at coordinate 83,789 of JAJHJA010000351.1, forward strand.
ATTCAAATATTCTTCAGTTGTTATGAGTATTTATGTACATCACTCATAAAATATAATCTGTATTTTATGTTTGAAAAAAAATAAAACGTTAATTTTATGTTTGTTAATTATCTTTAAACTTAAATACAATGAGATATTAATATAACACTTTATCAATTACAGGGAACAATGGCTACGAATCCGACCGAGAAGAATGGAGAAGCAGTCGATCCCAGTTCTCCACCACAGCCTTCGACAGTCTCGCTCGACCCACCAAAATGGCGATGGCGCTCACGCTAAAAAAGCCTCAGAGACTCGAACCTGTCCCCCAGTACTTCAGACTAAGCGATCCAAAACCAAAACTGACTCCGCTCCCGTTCAGACCCAACAATTTCCTCCAAAGAACACCAAGACTTCCTCGACCAAATACAGATATTCAAAGAAATCTGTCGACGGATCACAGAAAGTATACTTCACTGCAGTCCCTAGAATTACCTAAGAAGCTTAGCGAACCAAAAAGGAGCGACAAAAAGGCAAATTATTCAAATATATCCCATAGAATCACTGGAATTACCAACAAGTTAAGGGACTTGAGCAGTGGCAACACTATCGGCAGGTTTAAAACCCAGTCCCATTCGGACGTAGCCAATTTGAAGCCAGTTTTGAAAATGCAAGACGGTAAAAGATCCGTGGTAAGGACTTGTAGTGCGGAACCACCAAAGAAAGTAACTTTTAGTGCATTCGCCACTGTACAGGTGGTTTAGATCTAAGATATGATTTTAACTAACTTATTCTTAAAAAATATATATGTATCTATTATTTATATAAATGAACTTGGCAATAATCAAGCAAAAAACAATAATATTTTAGCATGAAGAGATAATACATTTTATTTTTGTGTAAAGTAATTATAAATTTAAAATGTGAATTAATAATCTAATCTAATCTAAATTAAGTAACTTGTGATGGTGAATTCATGATAAATAAATTATAATTGCATACAAACGATTATATTTTATAAAATTAACATGAAATGTGTAAAATTAAAAGAAGCGGGTCGGGATTTTTGTGTTAATAATAGTATTTTTATAGTAATATAATGTTTTTTTGGCTCTTTTCTATGACTACCTTCGTATTTTTTACGACATGACAGCTTATTTACAGATCATATAGCTTAAAACGTACATGATGTTAAATAATATAAGGGTGAAGATTTCATAACTAGAAAGAAAACATTGGCTTAGATAGAAAACAATAATGCTGGAACTTTAGTCAACATATATATATATTTTTTTGTCTTTACTTATTTATTCTACTACCAAACGATTTTATGTTATTAAAACAACAAAAAAATCTAACTTTTTGCTACTTTGAAAGAATAATCTTAAATAAATCATTTGTAAATTTATTTGACATGATTTATTTATTTATTCCTAAAAATCTAATAATTATCAAGATATTTTAATGACGATTCATTTGAACAAAAATATTATTTACTATGATTCTGACCTGACATACACAGTAGCGATTTGTGAAAGTTCTTTTTCTTTTCATTTTCTGGATTTTCAAATATAATATTCCATACTTCTTGACACATTCTAAAAATGTAATTTCTAATTTCTATTATAATAAAAAAACTTTAAGTTAAACGACTCTTTTATTCCTAATGGTAAATGATTTATTTATATTTTTGATATTGTTTAGACTAGTCCTTCAAAAATTAACAAATAAATCACGTTATGTTATATTAACGTTAAAAATTAAATCAATTTTTAAATACTTTTACCCCAGAAAGTGTGATTTTATCAGTCTGTTTAACCTCTGTCTATCAACTTCTTTTATTTCTATCAGAAAGAATAAAGCGTTATCCATCAAATTAATCAGGCACTTATTAGAAAGTTTAAAATAGATGATAAATTAAGTGACTTAGCATAAGGTGTGTTCTTGAATGTTCCAAAGATTGAAATGCCACCAATCTTTCAGAGATTGCTGTCGGTCAGTTTCAGTTGTAAATACACATATAAATATATTATTTTATATAGAAAATAAGAATATTTAACATAATTTTATATTGTTTTAGTTATTGGCCGACGATGTTATGTTGTTAGTGATCTGAATCTGAGCGAAGTTACGATTACGATAATTTTATAATATTATTAGATATTGATTAATTGATTTTCTTCTTTTTCTCGTTTTCTTTTTGCATATCGTATGCGATATTTGCACTTTTCAATCTAAATGTTTATACTTAAACATTTTTTTTTGACTATTGACTTCCTTCACATGCTGTGTAAAAATTATTTCTTTTCTGTGTGAATTCTTTTACATTTTTTATATGAATATATTATTGATTGCGTTATAGTTTTATTTGTACTCTTTTGCCTTATTCTCTATTAAATATATTTATTTATTGTAATCTAATTTGTAGTATTACTAGCGTCTTAGAGTGCAACTCTGTAAGAAGGTTAATGTCATAATTTCAATAATCTTGTTTTATTTTTTAGTATGTTATCATTTTTTATATAGTAAATAGTTAAATTTTCTTTTTTCTCCTTAAGTCGAAATGCCAGCAATGCTAAACGAATTTGTATAAACAACAATTATAAAATTTAAGGTGGTGAATATTACGCCAACACATTTTTTTTATTCTATCTATTTACTACTACATCATAAATATAGTAATATTTGATATTTTCTTCTATATATTTACATATGTAATTAATACAAACGATGCTAAGGAGTTTTCTACATAAATATATATTTTTTTAACTATAATTTATTTCCTTCCTTAAATGAAATACATTTTTTTTATTTATATCAGAGTAGGCAGGAGGAACCGGAGAACCTAGTGTTAAGATACTCCGTCCTCATTATGACATATCCGTTCTCCATTTTTCGCCGAGATATTGCGTGTTCTCAACACGCAATATCGGAGGAGCTCAACGCTGCGCTGAGGAAATGAAAGTATTAAATATTTCACTTACCCGAATAGGACTCAAACTCACAACCTCTCGCGCTTACAGAGGAACGCTTGTGCTGCGCAACGACTGGCCTCTAAACACTTAATAATTTTCAAAATTAAAAATAGTGAAATATGAAAAAAATCGACTTTTAGTCTTATCTAAAATTTTTGTTTTATAATAAAAATAATTTAGTATTTTATATATTTACTGCGTACTCAGTTTCTCTTCGTCACTTTCATCTATGGTTTTTCTGAATGTTTATAAACATATACAATTTAATATATCTTTTAATGTTCATGTAAAAAAATATAATTATGTAAATTAATTAACTTACAGAAAAAAATACTTGATTTGTATTAATAGTGTAATTACTTAATTATTTCCTTTACTACAAAATTTTTTGTTTCTTTTTTTATAGTCTGTAAGATCTAGTGCTTAAGATAAACATAAAGTAAATGTATAGTGTATGTTGTTACTTGTTTAATTTCACTTTGAATTTGTTTGACAATAAATAAATTGTTTTCTTTTTATGGTTTTTTCATTCAATTTTATACCTAAAAAACTAATTTTATATACAAATAAAATAAAAATATATATAAATATAATAATAGATCTAAAATAAAAAAAATCTTCAAAGTAACTCAACCCACACCATCACGCGGTTCGGCAACTAACCTAGATGCCATTAAGTAAAAGAAATTACCAAATTAAATTAAAACGCTAAAATCACGAAATAAGAAAATATAATTGAGGCCAGTCGTGGCGCAGCGGCACGAAGTGTGACTGTAAAACTGACTGGTTGTGGGTTCGATCCCCACTCGAGGAGATGAAATATTTACTTAAATTTATATTTCCATTTCTTCGCTCTTGTGTCTAGGTTAAGCGCGGCGTTGAGTTCTGCCACTCAACAAGCAATGCCTCCAGAATTCGGCAGAAAGTGGGGAACGGAATGTCTTAACACAAGGTTCCTTCTGCCTACCCTGCTGTGTGCGGGATACAGCGTGAAGCTGATAAAAAAAAAGAAAATACAGGGTGGAAGTGTAAGCACCACTTTAAATGAAACCACAGTTTTAACTACTCTATAAAAGCCTAATATAAATCAGAAAAAAATAAATTCCCAAAAATGAAAAAGTTATTTTTTCAAACAAAATAAATAATAAAATCGTCGTTTTAAAATAAAACGCCATTTTTAAGGACGACGCACGCACACATAAACCTATCAAAGGAACACCGCCGCATACGCCTCATTCCGAAATCGAGTCGTAGGTATTGGCGATAAAGTTCAAAGTTGTTTAATCTTTAGTAGTATTTTTGTAGCAGTAAGTGTTTACGTCATTGGGATCTATACGTTATCGCGTCACACGAAATACAGTATGAATAAAAATCGTGAAATGAAAAAAAATCCTACGTCCAAACTGTTGAGGCATCTTGATTAATTTCTTCAAGTATGGGTTTGAAATATTTTACCCTATATGCTGTTACCATAAAAGGAGCGCTGCCTCTTCCAGCCTGTATAAAGAGGACAACAAGGCACGGATGTCTTCCGTCGGTCCATCCGCTAATGTAAGTGGTGTATTTTATAAATAATATCAACTTCACGGTATATCCCGCACATAGCTGGGTAGGCAAAGGGAACCTAGTGTTAAGACACTTCAATTCCAACTTTTCGGCGAACTCTAATGGCATTGCCTGTTGAGTGGCGGAACTCAACGCCACGCTTTGCCTCGACACCAGAGCGAAGAAATGGAAATATAAATTTAAATAGATATTTTATTTCTCCAACTGGGGATCGATACTCATAACTAGTAGTGTTTACAGTCACACTTTGTGCCCCTGTGTATTTTATTCTCAAAAAAGTTTAAAAAATCCTTAACCATAATGTTCTGTCATAATATGCGATGGAATATAAAAGATGATTTCTTTATTAAGACCCTCGTGATGCAATGGGACAGCTTTTGACTATAAAAACAATGTCAATCTTCACTTGAGAGAAAGATTTTATTTTAAACTAGCAACCCGTCCCCGACTCCACCCGCCAAACTCTTCACAAATATTGCCATTCTCTTACTTTCATGTGCTAATAACATTATAATTAATATACATACTTTGTGTTTTTTTTTAACATTATTTTGTAGCAATTTTATCGAGTTGAATACTTTATATTCATATATTTTTTTATTTAGCTGTACTGTTATACTGATTTTTTCATATCAGCTTCACGCTGTATCCCGCACACAGCAGGGTAGGCAGAGGGAACCTAGTGTCATAAGACACTCCGTTCCCCACTTTCTGCCGAATTCTGGAGGCATTGCTTGTTGAGTGGCAGAACTCAACGCCGCGCTTTTCCCTCGACACCAGAGCGAAGAAATGGAAATATAAATTTTAAGTAAATATTTCATTTTCTCGAGTGGGAATCGAACCCAGAACCAGTCGGTATTATAAAACACTTTGTGCTACTGCGACTGGCCACAATTTTTCATATAGTTTCAATTTTATTATATGTATAGGTTATTTTCATGTCACCGCTAGGGTACTAGCCTAACCTAACCACTTAATATCTCGTAAATTGGACGGAAAACAGCAATCAATCGCGTTTGTAGTAACGCGTTTATGCCCCTGAGCCACGACTGGCCTTAACAATCTATTACTATTCTTAATAAATCAAGAAAATCTATATCTATATATTTGAAACTAAAAATGGTACAACGCCTTTCAGTAAGCAAAATCTACTTAAAAATATGAATAGATCAACATTATCTATATTACCAACGCTATCATCATCATCTCAATCAGCTTCACGCTGTATCCCGCACACATCAGGGTAGGCAGAGGGAACCTAGTGTTAAATTCTGAAAGCATTGCGTACTGAGTGGAGGAACTCAACGCCGCGCTTTGCCTCAACACAAAAGCGAAGAATCAAATCATCACAATGACAACGAAAATTAAAGAACGATGTGTCATTATAATTAATTTTATCACGTTCATATTTATTATAAAACCAGTATTATGTAAGGTTATCAGAGCTTCTTATCGATAATTCTTTTCATTATTACCAATTTATGATTTACTGAGGTTAGTTGTAGAAAGGATTTCGTTTCGAGACATCGCTTATACCGTGTAAGATTTTTTTAAATATTTCTCCTATTAACATTTTCTTATATTATTTATTAGTTATATATCTATAGTTATATAGGTTTGGGTGTTTTCTTTTCTGTTTTTGCAAAAATTTGCTTGATGACTGTAAAACTTTGTAATATTACAAAGTTCAGAGTTTCAGAGAAATTTTCTTTTGGTTAAGCATAAGTTATAACCAAATGAAATATTTAATATTTTATACTGTACTAGAGGGCGCGCGCGGCTTCGCCCGCTTATTAGGAGGGAATCCAAAAAAAACCACGAAACACGTGTTCAATAAAATATTTTTAACAGTCTGAATTTAAATTTTTATAAAAATCGGTGGCATTTTAAAAATTTTTCCATATAAACTTTCAACCCCTTATTTGAACCCTTGGGGGGTGAATTCTTAAAAACCATGAAACACGTGTTCAATAAAATATTTTTAAGAGTCTGAATTTTAAATTTTATAAAAATCGGTGCAGATTAAATTTTTTTTCCATACTAACTTTCAACCCCTATTTCATCCCTTTAGGGCAAAAATTTTACAAATTCCCTTCTTAGTGGATGTCCAGAATATGAAAATAAACATCTGCCCAAATTTCACGTTTCTACCATCAGTGGTTACGGCTCTGCGTGCGTCTTACCTCAGTCAGTCAGCACAAGTCCTTTTATATATATAGATTATTAATTTATTATAGTAGTTGCGAAAATATATTCGACAAAATATCTTAAAAATTAAATTATTTAAAAAAATTATCAAAATTACATTTCGATATTAGTTAACTTTTTTAGATAAAATTATGAATTTATCCTATTTTAACCTAAGCCTCTTCTATAAATCTATATATTTAAAAAAATAAATATTTTTTTTAATGACTCATAAATACAATATGTTTGTGTAGACCGACCATGTCCGTCGCCAGTTTGTTCCAGTCAAGCAAAATCGTTCCAGATGTGATTTCATCAGCACCTAGCAAAATTATAGAGGTAAACTCTTTGTACTATTTTTTTTTTTAGCTCTACTTCTAAAATGTTTTTTTTTATTTTTCATTAACAATAACACTTTAAAAATAAGTGTTATTCCAAACTAATTAAGAAATAAAAACACTTTTTAGAAAAAGTATAAAGTAGCGTATGATTTAGTGAGCGCTTAGACGGTACCCAAGAAGTGCAGGTTCAAATACCATTACGTTCAATTTTTTATACGTTCGTTTCTAAAAAAAATATTCTTCAAAAAGTTTTTATTTGTTCCATGTCTAATCTCGAGACACTTTGTTCTCCAGTTTTTTTTAATTCGAGTCATTGCATATTAAGTGGCGGAACTTAACAATGTCAATTTTTATCTTGTATATGTATCGATACTGCAGTCAACGCGTTGACAGTCAGAGGCTATACCATTGCGCCACGAGCGAGCTTCACGCTGTACCCCGCACACAGCAAGGTTGGCAGAGGGAACCTAGTGCTTGACACTAGGTTCCCTCTGCCAACTCTCCGTTTTCCACTTTCTGCCAAATTCTGGGAGCATTGCGTGTTGAATGGCAGAACTCAACGTCGCTCTTTGCCTCGACACCAGAAGAAATGGAAATATAAATTTAAGTAAATATTTCATCTCCTCGAGTGGGGATCGAACCCACAACCAGTCGGTTTTACAGTCACACTTCATGCCCTGCACCACGACTGGCGGTTTCGATATAACTTTACTACTTTACTTTAGTAATTTAACTGAGAAAATAAAATAGTATTTTGAGAAAATAAACGTCTCTAACTGTAAGTGTGCTTATATTAAATACCTTTAAGATGCATACTTTATGTGGTTTAAAACAATATACAATTTAGTAAGTAGAAGATATAAAATCTGTCATTTTCACATATTATGATACATTGTTTTGTTATTTGTTGGCGAGAATTATATACTTAAAATCTTCACGCTGTATTCCGCACACAGCAGGATAGGCAGAGGTAACGTACTCCCGTTCCCCACTTTCTCCAGGATTCTGGAGGCATTGCGTATTGAGTGGCAGAACTCAACGCCGCGCTTTGCTTCGACACCAGAGCGAACTTTACTACTGTAATTTTCTCTGTAAGTAATATAAATGTAAATATTTTGAGAAAACTAACTGTACTTATATTACATATCCTTAAGACGCATACTTTATGCGGCTTAAAACAATATACAATTTAGTAAGTAGAAGTAGATAAAATCTGTCATTTTCACATATTATGATACATTGATTTGTTATTGGTTGGCGAGATTTATTTACTTAGTTAAGTATATATTAGAAAAAATAAGTGTTATAACACTCCGTACTCCTCTATCCGCCAAATTTTCGATACAGGTAGAGTGGCGGAACATAACGCCGCGCTTGCTCTACCAGAGCAGGGAAACGAAAGTAATTTATATTTATAAGTGAGTAACGTGCCTGCAACACATTACAACAGTAGCTTTTATAAATACCTAAAAATATTTTATTTGATTATTATATAAAAATATTGATAAGTTATACGATAAATCATCGTATTTATAAATAATCTATAAAAATTATCAAATGTATTATATTTGTATATGATAAGAGATTTATCACAATATGAAACATGCTGTATAATTATTATGAAACGTGATTATTTTAATTAATTATCGCACTTGCGACTTGACTTCGATTATTGTGCGACAGTCGCATTGTATTGAGTTTAATGTTTTATAGCAACATTGACTTACTATCAATGTGATGGTTATGGGTTCAATTCCCACTTGGAAGAAAGAAATATGTAACATTTTCTTTGTTCTGTTAACAAGGTAAAGGCACGGCGTTGAGTTCCGCCACTCAACACGCAATGCCTCAAGAATTCGGTAGAAAGTAGAGAAGTGTCTTAGTGGAGAACGGAGTGTCTTAACACTAAGTTCCCAATTCCCCTCGGCCTATACTGCTAAGTGCGTGACACAATTTTTGCTGTAGTTGAATGTGCCAATGCCAGCAGAAATAGTTTTACAGCCATTTGCACACAAACCTACATAGGCATGTGGAAAGAAAAAATTACGATAAAAAAAACAGTTATTCTTAAAATTTTGGTTACTTGGCCAAAAATTACGCATGCACAGTGCACTCTTATCATTTGTTTGCGTTTACTTAGAAGCTTAATTTTTTCTGTGCTCCAAGGGACTGTAGACTTGGATATTTAATATTACAATTAAATTAAATTAGCTTCACGCTGTATCCCGCACACAGCAGGGTAGGCAGAGGGAACCTAGTGTTAAGACACTCCGTTCCCCACTTTCTGCCGAATTTTGGAGGCATTGCGTGTTGAGTGGCAGAACTCAACGCCGCGCTTAACCTCGACACCAGAGCGAAGAAATGGAAATATAAATTTAAGTAAATATTTCATCTCCTCGAGTGGGGATCGAACCCATAACCAGTCGGTTTTGCAGTCGCACCTCGTGCCGCTGCGCCACGACCGGTCTAATATTTAATATTAACTTTAGATATAGAGTTAAACGGTCTTGACAGACGGCCACAAATACTTTCTTTAAAGGTTGCCAGAACCAGCGGTGCCAGACGTCGTGATTCTGTCGGGACGTATCGATTTTCAGGCTAAAATTTAAATGTCCGAGCAGGGCAGACATGGTCCAGCTTTTTGTGAATTATTCCACACAAGAAACACTTTTTCATCTATTTTGTTTTTTTAATAAGTTGTGGGTTCGATCCTCGCTCTAGGAAATGAAATATTTATTTACATTTATATTTTTATTTTCTTTGATTTCGTATCGAGGCAAATCGCGGTGTTGAGTCCCGCCATTCAACACGCTATGCCTCCAGAACTCGGTGGAAAGTGTGGATCGGAGTGTCTTAACACTAGGTTCTCTCTGCCCACTCTGCTGTGTGCGGACACTGTGAAGCAAAAAAAAATAACATTTCCAGAAAGAGATAAATAACCCCTTTTTTCCCCCGAGAGAAAATCTGTCAGAGAAAAGCGTTATACAGAACCCTAATAATAATAAAAATATTTTTTTGTACATGAAATGTACTAAAAAAATATTTTTATTAATCTCGACAGTCGCATAATGCTAAAAAATTTCAACTTTAAGGTCACTATTATTACATAAACCTGCTTGATAACAGTCTTATGTAAATAATACGTATATACTTGTTTTATCATTATCACTAAAGTTTATTGTGATATGATTAAGTTTGGGTAAACCATTTTTTTTAAATTGACTAAGTATTTGATTAAATTCTTTATCGTTTACAGATAATTCTATGTATAGATATTTTTTATAAATCCCTATCCATATCCTGTTTCTACGTCATACATAATTATATTCTGTTACTTTTTGAAGATAATATACGAAGGTTTGTTGACTAAGATTTAGCTGGCTTTGAGACCGTCGTGGCGTTGTGGGTTCGATACCCATCCAGGAAATTCCCCTCCAAAAATCTCCGGAAAGTGAGGAACGGAGACGGAGACTTTACACTAAGTTGTCACGTTTCCTTTGCCTACCCTGCTATTTGCGGGAAACAATACAAAACTAAGTATAATATCATACCTACAGGAAATTCATCAAGTATTTTATTTCTTTCTTTTATTTTTTACAGCTCTCATATCCTAGCGGCGTAGTAGCTCAGCTGGGCAATGAACTCGCACCTACCAAGGTGAAGGATCAACCCAACGTGTCCTATGAAGCTGACGCGAATTCTTACTACACTCTTGTATTTACCGGTAAATATGAAATAACTTAAATTTTTAAAGTTAAGAAGTCTTTTTAATAAATATTATAAGAATAAATAGAGTGGTAATCTAGGCAAAATATTTATTTTTCAAATAATTATGTTTTTAAACCTAAATATATACAATATATATTTGTTAATACAGTGCACTGAAGAATATGGATCATTATGTAAGAAATATAATCTGTTGTTTAGTAATAACATCACACTAATCTTAGTGTTAGGGATTATTTAGGGATTTTTTATTTTAAAAATACTTTTAACATTAACTAAAACAATGGATAAAAAATGATGCGGTGATCAGCAGTTCCTGGGTTGTGCGAAAACACAACAATTTACGAACAGAACATTATATTTTTTGTTTTTTTTAAGTGTTGCTCAAACGACTTTGTCGTCAATAAAAAAAACACTTTTCTAATACAGATCCCGACAACTACGACGGCCCCGAGAAAGTGTACAGGGAGTGGCACCACTGGCTCGTAGTCAACATTCCCGGTTCAGATGTGTCGAAGGGAGAAGTTCTTTCAGGCTACATCGGATCTGGACCACCGGAAGGCACCGGCATCCATCGCTATGTATACATCCTGTACAAACAACCTGGCAAACTTAATTTCGATGAGAGTAGATTGGATAACAAGTAAGTTTACATAGTTGAAATATATTTTTGGCAGTGGCAACTAATTTTATTTTCTCGCTCTGGTATGTCTTAAGAATGTCTTAAGAATTGGGTGTGTTAACACTAGGTTCTTTGCCTACTCTGCTATATGTGAGATACAGCGCGAAGCTTAAACTTATCATTGTTTACTGAGTTCTTGAAGATAAAGTTGGATTGCACCTGCTGCAACGCAGCCTTGCGCATTGCTTCTTAAGTAAAAAATATATAGAGATGGTTCTTTGATTATGGTATCACCAACGTGCCAATTGAGCACATATCACTTCACCATTGTCACGTTGTATGGACAAGACAATTAACTAGGAAGATTCAGGAATTATATTAATTATGTATAATTCAGTTCAGTTCTTAGTTTATGGTGTTGCGAACGTGCCAGTTAAGCACTAATCACTTCGCTAATGTCACGTTGTATGAAGTTGTTGTTGTTGTTGTTGGATCTATTTATAGTATTATTTATGATTGACACAAATGGCGTTCGAGATGTGTCAAGTTGACACTGACACTGTCAACTGTCAATCAAATGTCATCTTAGTTTACCGCGCTCACCCACAGACTACTAAAAAGTGATAAGTTTCCAAAAATGTATAATACTAAATATACAAAATTAATTCGATTTAAGAGTTTAATTTAAAAATAATAATATTTTTTTCAGATCGATCAATGGTCGCGCAGCTTTCTCTACACAAAAGTTCGCTGAGAAATACAATCTGGGAAATCCTGTAGCTGGCAACTTCTACCGCGCGCAGTTCGACGACTATGTACCTCTTTTATACAAGAGTTTGGGTGTTTAAATTTTATTGTTATATATTATAAATATTTAATTACCGTTTCCTTTTGTATATTTAATTTTCTTTATCCCAAAATCATTAATATTAAACTTCCGGCAATAATATTTACAAAATAAATTTATTCTGTAGAAGACCAGATCGTTACTACTAATAATTCTAATTTCTATTTTTAGTAGTGTGTAGAGCGACCGTAAAAGCCTCAAAACATATGGGTCCTAACTATGTTATTAAAATATAAATAGACAATTTTCAAGTGTCTATGAGGAAAAATGTTTGGGAACCTCTGATGTAGACAAAAGCCGCGGTTTAAAATAAACATTTTTTTTAAAGTAAATATGATATTTAATCATCCACGCTTAACATTATCAAAAAAAATACTAAGACACAAATATTATGACAATTCGCCTACTGTACGTTTACAGCCTTTGCATAGTACCTAGTAATATATGAGGCCAGTCGTGGCGCAAGGGCTTAAATGTGTAACTGTAAACGCGACTGGTTGTGGATTCGATCCCCACTGTAGGAAATCAAAAAATATTAAATTAAATTTATATTTTCAATTCTTCGCTCTGGTGCGAGAGCAAAGCGCGGAGTTGAGTTCCGCCACTCAACACGCAATGCCTCCAAAATTCATATGTCTACAAACTAAAACTGAAATATTAGAAACTAATAAGATTAATCTATACAGCTTAACAGTATGTAAATTATATAGGTTGGAAGCGTCATTTGGAAAAAAATAATAATAATTGTATTAGGCTTTTATAGAGACTACTTAAAACTGTGTTTCATTTAAAGTGGTGCTGACAAAAACACTCTGTATTTGTAGTATATATTGTAAATAACAACAATCGTAAGTAATGCGTGTTTGTATGCGCCCCGCACCACTATGTGTAAATTGCATGCATTGAAATCTATATCTATATATGTGTGTCTATATGTTAACATGGAAGATATATGCGAAAAATAAATAAATAAATAATAAATCAGCTTCACGCTGTATCCCGCACACTACAGTGCAGGCAGAGGGAACCTAGTGTTAAGACATTCCGTTCTCCACTTTCTGCCGAATCTGGAGGCATTGCGTGTTGAGTGGTAGAACTCAACGCCGCGTTTGTCCTCGACAACAACCAGTCGGTTTTACAGTTACACTTTGTGCCCCTGCGCCACGACTGGTCTCAAAATAAAAAGAAACAATATTATTGGGAACACTTATGAATGTAACAAAACCCAAAACAATTATTTTAAACATTTTTGTATGTTTGTCTGTGCGTTTGTGCACGCTAATATCAGAAAAGGAAGACTAAAGAATTTAATGGTAGCTCAATGAGAACGTATAGGTTAGTTGGACGTAGTGCATGAACGCTTTCCAAGCGGCACGGGTTCAAATCAACACTAAATATTAAGGAATCTTTTAAAAAGTTTCCTTAACATTTAGCGTTTGTTTTAATGAAATCGGTTCATTAAAATGACAATACATATTTTTTTTTTAAATTTATTATTACAATAGAAGATACATAGGAAATTATGCTATGTCCTACAAAATATGTCCTATTGTTAGAATATAATAATTTATAGATCAAACGGACGAAGCCGCGACCGGTTCGTTAGTTTAGACAAAAGAAATAAAAAATCCAAAACTCAAATTAAAAATTTATTTTCCAAATTTTGTTATTTAAATAATATTTCAAATAAATAATAATAATAATACTAAATTACTAAGATGCAACAAAAAAAACTTATTTATATAAAAGACAAAATCAATTTGCAGCTTGAGAAAAAGGCGGCAAATATACTTCTCTCATGAAATTGCCTGCAATGGGACCAGTCAGCCTATAGTCCTCTTGTAACTTAATGACACTGAAGTGAGGTCGGTTAAATATGACACTGAAAAATAAAATAATACTTATAGATCCTTTTCTTATGTTGAAATTGTTATTTAATAATAAAATAAAAGTTTGAGGCCAGTCGTGGCGCAGGGGCATAAAGTGTGACTGTAACGCGAGAGGTTGTGCGTTCGATTCCCACTCAAGGAAATGAAATATTGAATATATTCACTTCTTCGCTCTGGTGTCGAGGCAAAGCGCGGCGTTAAGTTCCGCCACTCAACACGCAATATCTCCAGAATTCGGCGATAAGTAGAGTTTGTTAACAAGACAAAAAATATATATATATATTACCTTAAGTTTTTGAACGCATTAGGATCTATAGGCGCATTTTGTTTGTACAAAAGGAATAAATAGGGGAAGCCTCCTGGATAAGGGAGTGGGGGAAAATATGATGAAATTGTGTCTCCTTTCGCCAAGTTTTTACCGGGAATGTTCACCACTAGCCAGTGGAGGACCTGAGTGTAAGGAGGTCTAAGGCTTGGGGGCAGATCGGGTCCTGGAAGAAACATAATAGCAATATATTTTTTAATTTAATACTTATAATATGTTAATAGTTTCAAGCAATAAGTTATGATACAAAAATATATATCCTTTGACTCTGAATAGTGGTGGATGTAAATTAATGTATAGGCAAATTTTATTTTTAATAAATGGCAATAATGGCCTTGTATACAGGATGGAAGTGTAGCATCACTTTAAATGAAACCACAGTTTTAACTACTCTATAAAAGCCTAATATAAATCAGAAAAAAATAAATTCCCAAAAATGAAAAAGTTATTTTTTCAAACAAAATAAATAATAAAATTGTCATTTTAAAATAAAACGCCATTTGTAAGGACGACGCACGCACACATAAACCTATCAAAGGAACACCGCCGCACATGCCTCATTCCGAAATCGAGTCGTAGGTATTGGCGATAAAGTTCAAAGTTGTTTAACCTTTAGTAGTATTTTTGTAATAGTAAGTGTTTATGTTATTGGGATCTATACGTAATCGCGTCACACGAAATACAGGTATGGATAAATATCGTGAAATGAAAAAAAAATCCTACGTCCAAACTATTGAGGCGTCTTGATTAATTTCTTTAGGTATAGGTTTGTAATATTTTACCCTATATGCTGTTTCCGTAAATGGAGCGCTGCCTCTTCCACCCTGTATATTAAAAACAGAATATTCTACGATATTAAAGATTTTAAAACTCACCAAAAAATACCAATGTATAAAGTTCATTGTCGTCGGCGTCGAAACTGACACCCGGTTGTGACGTCGTTTGTAGTGGGTTAAATCTGTTACCCAAATCTACCTCTATATTCGAATAGTTCACCTGTCAAATGTATATAGAAAAATCAAAATACATACACAAAAGCTTTTTTCCAGCTTCACGCTGTATCCCGCATGTAGCAGGGTAGGCAGAGGGAACCTAATGTTCAGACACTCCGCTCCCCATTCTAGAGGCATTGCGTGTTGAGTGGCGGAGCTCAATACTGCGTTTTGCCTCGAAATTAGAGCGAAGAAATAAAAATATTAAATGTTGTTTGTTTGTTGTTTGTTTAATTTTCTTGAGTGGGAATCGAACCCACAAAGTGTCGCGTTTACAGCCACAAGTCTGTGCCCCTGCGCCACGACTGGCCTTGGCCCTTATTAAAATAAACATATATCGTATGTATCGTATTGTTTTAAAATTAACATATATCGTATGTACCTACAGTACATAAATAATTCGTCTGCATCTTCATGCATTTTATAGAAAATATGATATATTATGAGTTTTTTCTTAGCTCACGCGGCTTCCCGGACATAATAAGGCAGGCAAAGGGACCCTAGTGTTAAGACACTCCGTTTCCCACTCACCGATCAATTGTGTTGAGTGGCGGAACTCAATATCAATGTCTTTATACCATTCTTCCCATCGAACTGGAGTCGAACCCACAACCTTATCTATATCTTTATTTTTTACAAATACATTTTTATTGTTAACTTAGGTACCTGGATAAAGTTCTCTGGTGCAGTCAATATGATATTAGGTACAAGTCTATTTGCTATAAAGGCTTGTGCGGTTCTTGAATCCGTTGGAGCTCCGTAACAACTGGCCAGCAGTTGAAAGGCGAAAATTAAAATTAGGTAAATCATATTTCTGAAAAATAAGTTAATAATCATATCATATTTTAATTAAGGAATTACTTTAATAAATTATTACTAAATACTAAATAGTGTTGCGTCACTATGCTCTGTGGAGAGAAAGTAAATTCACTGGAATTGTAGAATAAATACAATGAATAAAAAAAGCATTTCACTTTTACTTTCACATAATTCACGCTGTATCCCGCATACAGCAGGGACTGGAGAGGTAACCTAACAGTTTACACTTAGAAGCTGATATGTTGCGTTACGACGGTCTAAAAAAATAAAATTATATCACTTAATCCCACAAAAGCTAAATTTAAAAAGAACTGCAAAAATGTAGTTTTATGTATTACATCCTTGCATTACAAAAAATACATAAAACTACATTCTTGCCAATTTTGTAACCTCTTGGTTACAATAGGTTATTTTATTTATATGAAAAAAAAACAGCTTCACGCTGTATCCCGCACACAGGGTAGGCAAAGGGTAAGACACTCTGTGCTCCACTTTCCGCCGATTTCTGGAGGCATTGCGTATTGAGTGGCAGAACTCAACGCCGCGCTTTGCCTATGCACCAGAGCGAAGAAATGGAAATGTAAATAATTCATCTCCTCAAGTGGAGATCGAACCCACAACCAGTCGGTTTTACAGTCACACTGTGCCCCTGCGCCACGACTGGTCTTATTTATATGAAAATACGATTAAATATTTTAACTTACCTCGAAATGTTGTAAACGTCAATTGCTTAAACTGAAAATACTTCTACACTATAGGAGAACAAATTTAATTGTAATTACAGCAGGAATTAATTAGTTATTTATACTCATCTGACTGCTGTTGTCCTTTGAAATTAGGAACTTTTAAATGAGGAAAATGATAAGATAACACCATTCATTTAACCTTGAGGTACCTTTTAATAATTATGTTATTTTTTATTATTATGTTTTACTCCATGCTTTATCACTAGCGGAGTAGTCTTAAGAGGACGCCAACGCCAACGCTACGGTCTCTGCACACATCTTTAGCCTCTTCCAATGCAACCAACCTCTTCCGATCCTTCCGATCCGATCTTATGATTTTTACGTGATTTTCCTCCAATATCATCGATACTGTGTTTTCGAATGTCAACACTCGTTCTGCATCTCTTACCACTAACCCATGCTCAGGTGGATAATTTTCACTCTCACCGCAACATCCTCGCTAGTATCTGCCATTTTTTTGTATCTCTTTTTGATTCGGTCAGCTAATGTGACTCCTCAAATCTTTCAAAGGGATCGCATTAACCCACGTTTTGCTGCGTCGTCACCAGCACTGCAATGGGTATGGCCTAATATGAAGCTAAGACATCGTTTCCTCTATAATCGGGATCGACAATGCTTTTCCACATACATTTCGTATCTTCCGTCTCTATTGAACATACTTTCCAAATATACCGCTTAATTTACTTATTCTAATATCTTACCATTCACGTTGATCTTATGTTAAACATTGGATGCATGGAACCTTTGGATGCATTCAAGACGCATTCAAGACGTTTTACATATATTGTAACAGGAAACCCAAGCGAAACCGATATTGAATGCTTAGATCGTAGTGTCAGTATCGTTTGATTGAAACTAGGCCTACCTTGCTAGTCGTTTTCTTTCAAGTACAAAATTTGAACATATTACATATCTTTTCTGTTGTTAAGTACCTAAAACTTTCTCATTTAGTTCTTTAGTTTCGTAATTACTTTTGAAATTTTCTTTATATTTAACTAGTTTATTCTAAAATTGTAGTGACCTCCATCATATTTGATTAAATTTTATATACAATTTACCTATAATGTGTGTATGTACTTTATTTTTTTGTAGAGAGGTCAGCGCTATATATTTTTTTTCACGTTATATCCCGCCCAAAACAGGTAAACAGACTGGATTTAGTGTCAAAACACTTCATCCTCACGTTTTCACTATAATGTAATATTTCTGTTCATATCTTGCTTGTTTACCGAAACCGAACGAACCCACAACCTGTGGTATTACTTGTCGGCGTAGTGGCTGGCACTGGCTGGTTCGATTCTCAATTGTCTTGATGGGGACGCAGCGTCTTAACACTAGGTTCCCAGGTGCCCACTGCATATCCTCCTCAACGCGTGGTACAATAGGTACACTCATTAGTTGTTCCGGAAATAGCCTTAACTAAATATATATATTTTTTAATTTCTAACTCTAGAGGACAGGTATGAAGGTTGGGTAGGTTTATATAGAAATAAAACAAACAAAATATTTACCTTGCCCTAGAAGTAAGTATATCTTAGAGATAAGTATTCTTAGAGTACTTGATATCTAGTGCCAACATAATTTTTGGTTGTGAAATTTGAGTTCCGCCACTTCTTAACACGCAAGGGCTTAATAATCAGGCGAAAAGTGGGAAACGGGAGTATTCTAACGGAGAGTAGAGCGTCTTATCATCATATATCATGACTTAACCTGCTTTTTACAAAATATTAGTTTTGAGTAGTCGTGATTTTCTATTTTTATAATAATAATTACCTATTAATATAAGGCTAAATATTCTAGAATACACTGTCGATACAACTGTAGAAAGATCATACGAAGTGACTATTATGTTTATAAGTCAAACAAGAATTACAATGATATTATTTATTTTATTTCATATTCAAAGCGAAAAATAACATGATTATTTTTAATTGTTAAGAAAAAATATATTTTAAGGTAGGGAGGGACAGAGTGCTTATAAAGATGATGGGAAGCTGAAAACCAACTCTTTACTAACAGTGAAACATTACAAAATACTCTTCATTTATCAACTCATCTCATTTAAGCCATATTTCAAATGGTTTCTCCTTCAAAGAATTTTTACATTCACACCTTTATTTGTACCATAAATAGCATATATGTAACAACAGCGCTGGTAATCTGAAAGAAATATTTTATATATCCCGCATGTAGCAGAGTAGTCAGAGGGATCCTATTGTTCAGACACTCCACTCACCACTTTCCGCCGGATTCATTGTTGCTCTTACCCCGATACCAGAGCGAAGAAATGAAAATCGTAAATATTTAATTTTCTCGTGTGGAAATCCAGCTCACAACATGTCGCGTTTACAATTACACGTTTGTGCCACTGAGCCACGACTGGCCTCAAATATAAATTTAATAAAATATATTGAGGGCACTCGGTGCGCAGCGGCACAAAGTGTGACTGTAAATCGACTGGTTGTGGGTTCGATCCCCACTCGAGGAGATGAAATATTTATTTAAATTTATATTTCCATTTCTTCGCTCTGGTGTCGAGCACGGTATTGAGTTCTGCCACTCAACACGCAATGCCTCCAGAATTCGGCAGAAAGTGGGGAACAGAGTGTCTTAACACTAGGTTCCCTCTGGTTATTCTGCTTTGTGCGAGATACAGCGTGAAGCTGAGTTATTTATTTATTTAAATATATGTATAATATTAGTTCAATATAAATATATAGATACAGTAGTAATCAGCGATCGGCGCATTGTGAACATATTCATAGGAGACACTTTAGGTTCGTTAATATAAAGAATTTTGAACATCATCTCCATTTCGTTTGGTAAGCGATCACCGATTCGAGTCAACGCGTACATTAGCTTACACAGATTCGCTTTTATATTGACCACCTGTAAATAAATGAAAAATGTAATATAACGTCAATATTTCAATTATTAATAAATAAAAAAGAACATACATCGGTACATACATATTTACACGATAACAAAAGATAAACAAACAGTTGTTAAGACACTTCAAGCACAGGGACTTAAAAAAACCTTAGATGAACGGTGAATTGGGGTTACTTAGTATATCACCTTGGGACAGTAATATCAGCTGAATTTATAAAAGTGTGGATGTCAGAATATTATGAGGATACATGGGAAGGTTAGCGGATTCGGTTCATCCGATTGCCTTTCTGTCCTGTTTAGGATCGACAAAAGGAGCGATGAAATATAATTTTAAAGAAATATCAATTCTTTTCCTCGAGTGAGGATCGAACCCACAACCAGTTGCGTTTACAGTCACAGTTGTGCCCCTTATATATAATTATCAATATAATTAATATTAATTCAGATAAACAAAATAGGTACCTACTTCAACTTTTAAACAGTGGCACGACTCTAGAAAGGCTATCATTATTATAAAATAAATAATACACCACACCTGCTGCAAGAACATGTAAATAGCTGAAAAATAAAAACAAAATTATGTTTAAAATAATTAAAACTACATGAATATTTAAAGATATCGATTGTTTATTCATTTATTCATTAACTTATAATGTATTTGGCTATAGAAAATGATACTCTCAAGTTTCAGACGAAACCCCCGATGTACTCGTAAATTAATGACAACAATTGACAGTCGTGGCGCAGCGGCACGAAGTGTGACTGTAAAACCGACTGGTTGTGGATTCGATCTCCACTCGAGGAGATGAAATATTTATTTAAATTTATATTTCAATTTCTTCGCTCTGGTGTTCGCTTCGTCTTCGAGGCTAAGCGCGGCGTTGAGTTCTGCCACTCAGCACGCAATGCCTCCAGAATTCGGCAGAATATGGGGAACAGAGTATCTTAACACTAGGTTTCCTCTGCCTACCCTGCTATGTGCGGGATACAGTGTGAAGCTGAAAAAAAAATTGTAAATAGAGGTCGTCGTCGCGGGGCAAATGCCCAACGTCTGTCTGTAAACATGACGGTTGTGGGTTTGGTTCCTATTCAGGAGATTAGGTTATTTCCATGTCCTCTGCACTGATAACAAGACAAATTTCGCCACTTACGCCCAATATTAATAATCTATCTCCAACGTCAATCTTCAATTGTTCCATATATCTATCCTATCTAGAGATTGGATAGATATATGGAACAATCGAAGATTGACGTTGGAGATAGATTATTAATATTGGGCGTTAATAAATCTAATCTAGTCAAATTTGGTGATCGGAGTGACTTAACATTAGATTTCCTTCAACTATCCTGGCATAAGCGGGATACAGCCAGAATAAAACTGTGAATTTGACGTGTCAATATATATTTTCGATGATTTAATTACTATAAATAAATCGACCTAATAGAGAGAGAATTCCACTATAAAATGGTACTTAGAGAAGTACGGAGTATTTAATATTTGCATTGCCTCGATCTGGTCTGGCCAAAAACTGGCCAAAATGCGGCGTTGAGTTCTACATTTCAACGCGCAATGCCTCTAGAAGACGGTGGCAAGTGTGGGACGAATGTATATCAATGGGAACTTAGTAACTTAACACTAGGTTTCCAGGTTCCCTCTGCCTATCCCGCTAGCGGAATACAGCGTGAAGTTAAAAAAAAACCAGAGACAAAAACGTTTTGTAAAGTAAAAGATACATTAAAAAGCCTTTTAACAAAAGTAAAAAAAGATACATAACATAAATACACTTACGTGATAAAGTTTCACTCAAGAAGACTCCATAATAAAAAGACATAATAGTTGTGATAATGAAGTTGGCAAATATTATGAATATGATAGCACCGTTGGCTCCACTCATTTCAGCAATCACATCACATAATGTGTTATAGGCATGTGAAAGAGCCGGAAAATCCTGGTACCGGGATAGGTGTGCTAAAGGACAGATTAAAATTATTATACTCTTTCAACGTGTTGCTTTTTTTGCCTACCCTGTCATATGCGGGATATAGCGTGAACTTGGCAAAAAAGTTCCATTCGGAATCACACAGCGAGGGTTCCGCACTAATTTCAAGATTATGAGTCAATGGGAACCAACTTATACAAGTTGACAAAGTTAGTTTGCCGGCGTTCGCTTAGCACTCATACCGTAAGAAATGAAGCACAAACTATGCAAAATTGTAATTTTATCTTTTGATTGTGTAGACTTTTGCGTTAGAAGTTTGATTTTTGTTATGTGCACCAATGTACTAGAATATTTGACATGAATTTCTCATTGATAGCCCCATGCGATCTCACAAATAATAGTCTTTATGGATAGACAGACAAACAACAAAGTGATCCTATAAGTATAAGGGTTCCATTTCTCCTTTTTCGTACCTTACGAAACACAAAAAATATATTACAAGTATTTTATATCTATATATTTATATATAGTTTTAATTGTAATTATTGCTTGAATTCTTGATGACCCAAATCCGATAATTTATGTATTCTTATAGAAAACATATGATTTTTTTTGTTTTCTCAAAAGTATTTCTCTTTCCTAAGTGTGAAATAACACTTTAAAAATGTAAAAAAATATGTTTTTAATAATATATAAACGTTTTTTTACCAAAAGTATCCTTCGACATCATTTCATTCATTTTAGTGTTGATTGCTCGCATCACGGAGTGGACTTCCAAAATTAGCGATATAAATTGTATCTCCCATAACATCATACACACATAGACTACATAGTAAAATCCATATAAGATTGATATAAGCTCTAAAAAAATTAAATAAAACAAATCATAAATCAGGTTCACGCTGTATCCCGCACACAGTAGGGTAGGCAGAGGGAACCTAGGGTTAAGACACTCCGTTCCCCACTTTCTGTCGAATTCTGGAGGCGTTGCGTGTTGAGTGGCAGAACTCAACGCCGCGCTTAACCTCGACACCAGAGCGAAGAAATGGAAATATAAATTTAAGTAAATATTTCATCTCCTCGAGTGGGGATCGAACCCACAACCAGTCGGTTTTACAGTCACACCTCGTGCCGCTGCGCCACGACTGGCCTCTGACAATGGAAAAAATTAAATGGTTTTCACTTAATCGTTTTGTGTACAAAGTTATATATTTCTCTATTTATTACATTAAAAGTAATCATATATGTACGAGTACATGAATTAGGTCCTTACATATGAAATTGTCGTTTGTCGTACTGGCCACTTTAATCACACTTTTTACCTCTTTGGTTAGGAATTCCAAATTCAAATTTATACAGCTATTTACACATATATTTGTGTTACGTTAACCGTCATTCGTTTTTTTATTTAGTGAACCAGTTTACAAAATGGATAATTTGAAATATCGCATTGTTTACGGCGGTCGTGTCGGAAAAGAAAATACAGAGTGTTTTTGGGTCCAAGAGTTTTCTCCATATCTTTATTTCATGTGACGCAGTTACGCAAAGATGCAAATAACGAAAAATTATACTACTACAAAAATACTACTAAATATTATAAAAGATATATAAAATTTGCCGCCAACACCTACGACTCGATTTCGGAATGTTGCGACAAATGCCGTTTTATTTTAACACGACAATTTTATTATTTATTTTGTTTGAAAAAAAAACACTTTTTAATTTTTGGGAAGAAACATTTTTTTTAATTGTATTAGGCTTTTATGGAGTAGTTAAAACTATGGTTTCATTTAAAGTGGTGCTGACACTTCCACCCTGTATAGTTTATTCAGTAATATGTTGCAGTGTTGGTCTCTTAAGTCCCCAAATTCAAAGTGTATTCGAAGGTACAGTGCGAGCCCAAAAATCTTTTCTACAATTAAAAGACATTTGATTTTATCGGGCATAATGTCTAACGCTACCAGTTACTTCCTTGTGTCGAGTGAAGACTTTGATTCTTTCAATTGTTCATATTATGACGAAGAACTATATAAGTTATGTCTTGTCTAAGTAGAAGACATGTATCGAAGCTTCAAATGGAGAAATTCAGATGAACATTGTTATGGAAAATGAAACAAATCATACTTGGGGAAACGATATGGACATTGATCTTTACAATTTATGTGAAACAATAGAAAGTAAAGAAGAAACGTTTCACCATTGGAGTATATAGCAAGAGTCCGAACTTTACAATCTTTGTGAGAGCTTGTAAACTTTCAAACTTCCAGTATTCGAATACAAGTGGATTGTGGAAGAATGGGCAGTACATCAACATTCAGAGACACTCCTGAAAAAAATGTACCGAATCAGAACTCGACTAAAAGTACATCGGGGATGGAGTGTGCTACTTGCAACGTTAGCGTAAAGAAGTGACATTTCTCCAACTCCAACAAACAATCTTTGCCAACCTTTGCTTAGCAACGGTCGGTTGTTATTAACATGGCAGAATAAATTGCATGTCAAATTAGAAAGTATTTTAATATATTAGTATATATGTGTAATGTAATGTTAGATAGCCTATAGCACTTATGAAAAATGTAGCTTTTATACAAAATAAAAACAAAAAACAACAGTAAATCGGACCAATAGATTCTTAGCGTTTAAACGATAGAGATCTTAGCGTTTAAACAAACAAACAAACAAATTATGAAGATGAAGATATTCCACTAAACTTAGAGAAATATTTTGATACCTCTGTTTATTCATAGGATAATATCTAATTATTTATCTATTAGTAAATAAAAAACATCTACTTCTTTTAAAATGAAATCTGAAAACGGTTTTATAAAATGGTTTATTGAAAATTTGTATCATATTCATATTATAACATAATTGTCTTAATAATAATATTTTCTACAATTAATTTATTATTTACTATTCTAAAAATAAAAAAAAATTGTAATTTTTTAGATCACATCTCAATTCTTTACGTGTTGGCCCAAAAGTTTCATTCTCCTTTGTCTAATAATTTCTATATCCTTTGTTATACAGTCGTTGTCTTGTAAGCAAAAGTTATAGCTTAAAATATGTTTACTAATATTTTGTCTCGGTTATATTTTTTTTTCTCTGTTTAGAAAGGGGGTTTTGTGGCGATGCGGTACAACATTTGACTATAAAACGCGTCGATTGTGGGGTTGACTTCCACTCACAGCAATGATTTATTTTCATTTTGCTCTGGACAAGAAAAAGTGCGACGCTCAGTTTTTTCCAATCAGCACGCAATGTTCGATTACGAACAAAGTGCCGTAACACTAGGCTGTCTGTATCTCTGTCTACTTGCTTGCTGCATGCTTAGAAATTAGAACTTTCTAATAAAAAATACGATACAACTTACTTTCTTTTGAATAGTTATTATACACCAAATATCCATAGCTGTTTGATAGAAATACAACTAAAAAAAGTACATAAATAATTAACGCAATAGTCCTCTTTGGTGTGTTATTTATAGATCTATTGCCTAAATCTTTTTTAACCTGAAAAACAAATGTAAATATAATTCCGAAATTTCGTTATAAATAGGTGTAAGGTGAACGAGATATTCTCTGGAGGTAAGAGCATTGTTTGCTCTTATAGCGAAACTACAAACGTTACCTAAGTATATTTTTTTTGTAATGTACCAATTTCAAACCTAACACCCACGTCCCAACCATAATTCCGGGATGGATGTATCTAGAGATATTTTCCAGGGATTCCAGGGATTTACTAATATTCAGTAATTGCTAAAGTATAATTGTTTTAACCCAAAATGCATCAAATGTACTAGAAGCCACTCATCCTCTGCCTGCTTGCGAAAGGAACGCTTGGACGACGTGCGCTCCGCCTTATGTGATTTGATTGATTTTTACCAGGTAAACTAAACTACACCCAAATACACAATCAACCATAACTCGACGTCGTCCTTAATAGTACGAGAGAAAATAAAACAAAACTTAATCATTTAACGTAGAAAATTAAAGAAGTGAAAAGTTTCAGCCACAAAAACCGAATAAAGGTAACATATAATATAGAAAATATTACCGAATTTAAAGAATTGATAGATATGTTTAAGCAAACGATGACCGCTCCGCGACTAAGTACCAAAAAGCTCTAATGGGCCATTACTGATTTTGGCTTTTTACATGCCCTCTAAGCATAAACTAAACAACGTTCTTCTCTCTTCTCACAATCCAGACTAGGGTTCATGATTTAGATAGATAGATAGATAGACAGACAGATAGAAAAACTTTATTGCACACAAAACTGTTACAGATTAAAAATAAAGAATAATCTTGAAATAATTCCAGAGGGTACAAAGGCAATCTTATTGCTGATAGCAATCTCTTACAGACAACCTGAAAAAGGTTGACATAGTCTTAAGAGAAACGGGCTAGTGCAAATTTAAAACATAAAAAAAAATATCAAAATAATACATAAAGTAATAAGAACGAAATATACATACAAATAACTAGCGGCTCGCCCACGGCTTCGCCCGCTTAAAATACATGATTATTGATTTAATAAGCAGAATTGATTGACAACTATAATGACTTCTAATATGATTTTTTTACCACATTATCGTCAAAGAATTTTTGATTATTTTTAAATAAAAAAATACGACCATTGTTGATATTTGATATTTATAAAATATACATAAAGCTAATTATTTATTACACGTATATATTTTTGTAACTTTATGTTCTTTTTACCTATATAATATACTCTGTTAAATGTGCTGATGTCAGTGAATAATTTGAAATGATTTACTCATTCAGAAACAGCCTTAAACATTAAATTATTGGTTTGAAGGATTCATAATATTCTTTGTAAAATAACTGTAATAATTGCATATTAACTCCTGTACAGTTTTTAAATTAGTTACATATATTATATGAACGAACCAACCAAAAAATCTTTGTATTTACTTGATATTTCTTTCAAGATCGTTCTTTATCTCTGTGTTGAATTCATTTCGACTTCTTTCAAATGACGATAACTTTTTTTTTAATGAACCGATTTTGATGAACTAAACTTTAGTAGTGAAGTTGAGTTAAAACAAAGCAATTGGTGAAATTTTCTAGTAAATCGGTTCAGTACTTTCAGAGAAAAATGCGGACAAAAATATGTCGACAGACAGACAGACAGACAAGAAATTCAAAAAAAATCTTTTTGCTTTCTATTATTCTTTTTAAGTGTCCCTCTATCCATTTCAGTCAAAATTACTAATTGTACAGACAAAACATTTTTACTGTCTTATTATATATAGAGATAAGTATACATAAGTACAAATATACGTAACATATATATACACACACACATAAACATATATATACACATTCAAACATACTATATTGCAAATAAATAAATAATTATTGTAAGGTAAGAAAATAATTAGCTGGACGACTTTTGAATATATTATGTAGGTATTGGAGTGACAAATGTCTGATGGAATCATATTCCAGAGTTTACCGCTTTCACAGAAAAGGATTCATCATAAAAGCGCGTGTGAGGAGTTGGCAACATTATCGATTGTCAAATCTTTATCGAAGTTGAAGTTGAAAGGATGTATCAGCGTCCAAGAAATGAAACCGGGTTTTTGGATAGGAAGGACTGAAAGGATTATAAATTATGAAATAAAGGAGTGAAAGGATATGCAAGTTGCGGCGGTGTCTAATAGTAAGCTATTTGAGTTTCGAGCTTCAAACTTACGTAAGCTAAAAATGAATCTAATACACATGTTTTGTAACCGTTCGAGCTTATTTAGCTGATCCTCCGTAACGTCCAGGTAACAGATGTCGGCTGTCCAAAATAGGAAGTATAAGGGCATGGGCTAACGATATTTTGGTCTTAATCGATATAAAATGTTTCCAGCGTTTTAATAAGCCTATTGTAGCAAAGGTTCTCCTACTAACTTCGGCAATTTGACCGGACCAGGAAAATGAGTTATCAATTAGGAGGCCAATATTCTTTACAAAATTGTTGTATGTAAGAATAGAACTTTCAAAGCGAATAGGCCGTAAAGCGCCATAATCGATTTTACATAATTGCATAGGACTACCGATTAAAAGAACCTGAGATTTCATAGGATTTATACGTAATCCATAGGATTTGCACCAGATACAAATATAATGCAAGTTAAAATTAAGTTTAGCAATAGCTTCATCAATATCTAAGGCAAAGCAGAGACGTATACTTGTACATCGTCTGCATACAGATGGAAAGAGGATGAAAGAGATTGAGTGATCGTATTAATAAATATCTAGAATAATAAAGGAGATGAACACTGCCTTGCGGCACATCAGCGGAAAGGAGATGAAAGGAAGAAAATGTATTAAGGACACGTACACATTCATGACGATCATACAAGTAGCTACGAAACCACGTGACGACCTCAGAAGAGGAGAGAGCGTATGTATCGTCACATACCTTGGTGAGAGTAGTAAATGTGCTATGGCCTTTGCGAAAGCCAGACAGATATTCAGTGAGAATGTTATGCTTGAATAAGTAGGCGTATAGTTGGGAATGGATGATACGCTAAAATACCTTAGAGGCTTAGATAAAAAGGAAAGGATAGAGATAGGGCGATAGTTGGCAAAAGAATTCTGGATTTTTAACTTTAGAGATTGGAAGTATATGAGCTTTACGCCAGGCACTAGGAAATCTACCGGAGGATAGGGAGAAATTGAAAATATGGGAAGGTACAGATAGAATAGTATTAAGGATTAAGAGAATCATTTTACAGTTGATTCCATCACTCTCCGTGGCATCCGATTTAATTGAAAATATATGAAACTTGATGTAGCTATGATTAACGGGAGGAAAATGAAAAGAAAAAATGAAAAAAATGAAAAAAAGGATTTACTACTACAAAAGGGCGAGAACTTTAAAAACGATTCAGAATCTTAACTTTTGAAACCGAGAAACCGACATACTGGCCAACTGATACAATACAAAAATCTGATTTAATGGACTTTTTTGTGACTAACGCACTTAAAATTGCGGCCCACCATTGTTTTTCGACGTATTTTCCTATCTTCAGATCATACACTCGTTATAGCCTAACTCCACAATGACCATATAGAAGTAGCCAAGTCAAGAATATTGACTGGGAATATTTTAGAAAAATCCTTTAAAGCACACTGGTTAAAGACATTCGTCTTAAGTCCAATAATGACATCACCACAGCTGTTGAGACTTTCAACCAAATCATACAATCAGCTGCTTGAGACGCACCCAAATACCTTGAAGATAAACTCGGCAAAGAAATCAAGGTTTTTCTCGGAAATATTTTAAGCATTGGCTTAGAAAACCGATTAAATAGTCTGGATGCAATGATTATTCCTTATGGAATGGAAAGTAACCAAATCTCCTAAAAAACGATTGTATTTCAATCGCCGCTAAGTCAACACGATGGTTCTTGGGAATATCATAAAAATATTTAAGAATGATCGACAAAATATATGATGCATATAAACACAAAATATATAGCTCTGCAGCATTTCTAGATATATCGCAGGCACTTAAACATGTGTGGTATGGATGTCTTCTTTATAAGATTCGTCAAACCATCCCTATGATCTATTAAATTATTATAAAATCCTACCACTGACAGACAGATATTGCCTGTTTGATATCAAAGCAAGCGTCCAGGGCAAGGCAATGTAATAGGCTCTACCCTTTATTTAATATATCAGTCAGAAAGGCTACAAAGAAGCTTAAAAGTCCTATCAATAAAATACTGTGAATAAAAGACTGGAGAGCCCATGGCCCATCAAAGTAAATCGGTGCATGTAACTTTCATTCTTCGCCACGATATTTGTCCTTGCGTCGACCTCAACAGAATAATTATTCCCCAGTCGGAAAATGTGCGTTACTTGTGCATATACCTAGACAGACGTCTTAATTGGAAGAATGAATTCCTTTCTGTTTTTACAAAAAACGCTTAGTGGACAATTTCGTAAGTTTTATTGGTTCTTATCACGGAAATCTAAACTATTCTTGTATAACAAACTCTTCCTGTATAAAGTAAATCCATTTTGTCTTCTGGAGCGGAAAGTCCTTAAACCCATTTGGTCTTCTGGATCAGAAGTTCACAGTTTCACACTTAGATATAGTCCAATGCTTCACATCATCAACTAAGACCCTTAGTTTTTCAATAACTGTCATGTTTTATCGACGTTTAAAGATATCTACAGTAAAACAAGAAATTACAAGTAAATTAAACTCATACTGCCGTCGCATTGAAAAACACCCCAAAGTGCTTGCCTCTAAATCAATGAGTCGAACTAATTTCTTCAAGCGTCTAACAAGAAGAACCCGCGAAACTTTTTCATACCATAAAATAGGATCTAGAGATAGTACTGAATTGTATATTTATGCTAGTGGGCGTATACCATCAACGCCATTATGACCACAGGCTTAATGCCGAAGTGAGGCAGTTACAGGTTTATTGGATGTTCAAAAAAAGTGCGAGTCGGACCACCGCCACCTTGGGTTTTGTACGAAATTCAGGATTGCAGGTCAACTAAGGTAAGTATGACTTACGTAAAAGTTGACATTGCTATAATTAAGCGTTTTTAAAATCCATAATAATTTCGCAAGTCGTTAATAAAATCATGTCGAACCTTCTCCAAAATGTTTAAGTGTTTAATCATAAGTTTCATTGTGTAAACACTGCAATATCCGCCGTAATTGGCAGTGGAAAACGCTGTCAGCATATCAGGAAATAGAATAGCTAAGTTTTGCATCGATGTTGTTTTGATAGCACGTTTTTGAAAATCCAAGAAAAGAGCACTGAATGTTGCGACATCTGTTAGTAAGGAAAAATTAATTACTTAATTTTATAATATGTAAATATGATTACTTTATACTTCGATCAACTATACACAGATTAAGAGTTACAGTCTAATAAACGGCCCGCGAAATAAAAGCACAAAAAGCGTTTTCTTATTTGATTTTAATATTATCAAACCATCGCCAATGAACGGGCGCGCTAAAGTGTCTCATTGTACTTTTGAAAACTGCCACCAAAGAAGTAAGGTTTCAGAAGTCTTTCTTTCGGTAAGTATAGGAAGTACTAATAGCTGGTAATGGGCCTCCTTATTTTGTTTTTAAGGGCATAAAAAAAATAAAAGGAATTTAAGTCTAAATAATACATCACTGGTTTTGATATTTATTTATCTATATATGATTTACTATGGAATAAAAAGGAGGATGAAAAAAATTAATAAATATTACAATTGCTCGAATGGGGATCAAACTCACATTCAGTCGATTTAACAGTCACACTTCGTGCCCCTGTGCCACGACTGGTCTTAATGACAAAAAGTGCAGATTTATTTTGCCTGTTGGATGAATTCACACTGACCACAGCTAATGTAAGTTCATAAGTTTTAGATCTGAAACTGAATCCACTCTTCCCCAAGTCTGTCGCTAGAATAACTAGTGTCACAAAATATACAGAATGTATCTGAATCCCCAGGCGAGAACGGTGACTTTCACCACATTTACACGAGTTCTATGTCTTTTTCATTATTGGAGCTACTGTTTGATATCACGTCTCTTTGTTACCCGCTAAAACTGCTGGCTGCTTGATAGCCGAGTCAACATCCACGTCCAGGTCCGCTTCTACTTTCACAACTTTCTCCTGATAGATTCGCACGGTTGATAGCTGGTGAAAAAAATTTTGCCTATGAAAACCAATACAATATTTAAATATCATATCTGTATGTCATGTGGCCCCCAGGATCATAATATAAGCAATATTGGACTAAATTAACAAGCCTCATTCGAATAAAAAATTGAATATTATACACACTTACCTTAAAAATCCTGTAGGACAATGTTAATTAAATATAATGTCGAACTCTGTGCAGTTATGACTTGATATTTACAAAAATATTGAAATATTTGCAGCACATTAATAAGTTTTAACGAGTGCTGTTTTAAACTGCCTTGTTTCAGTTCAAACATGGGAATGCTGCCTTCTTTCAGTTTGTTTTGTATAATTTTAATATTGTCATATTAATGTTCCATTTAAAAAAATACTGGATAGCGTGATTTTTATTAAGAAATATCTAAGCTGGGGCGATGCCTGCGGAGGCACAATACCACCTTATCCCATACATGATTCGGTATCACACATTGAGTTTTGTAGTACTTAAAAATCATTATTAAACAATTAAATAATATTTCATCGTTTGGCCAATATTTGCTACCACACTACCAACAATCTCATCGAATATTGGTTAGTTAGGATTAAGAAAAATTGCTATTGCAGTTTTAAGCATTATTGTCATATGAATGCAGATGGTTTTTTTTTGTGTCCACTGCCTACGGCGGTGCGGTCACAAAATAAAAGTTTACGATATTTCGTTAATCGCACGGAATAAAATATTTTACTATTCACTAAGCGCTGCTCTAAGGTAAGGTAAGGTTGAATTTTATTGAAATGATTCTATGTCATAGTAGACTGGTGTCGGTCTGCTTGTTCACAATAGTTGCAACTCCAAGCTATAGAGCTTAGAAGAGGCTTATTGTTACCAAAAAAAAACGATCAGGGAAATGGTCAGTTTTGATGTATATTTAAAGTATGGCGTCTTCTCATTTGAAATTGCTGCTGCATATCCGAAATATGATGCTCACAAGTCACTGTATTATTGCGAAAAAAAAACGATAAGAGAAATGGGCAGTTTTAGTATTGATTTATATTCGTGGAGTCGATAAAAGCTATGAAGTATATGAAGAACTTCTTATATTGATAGTATTCACGGTACGACAACTGGGGCAGATTTTTTTAAGAGAGTTGAAAGTGCTATTAATAAAAAAAAAACAATTAGTAAAGCTTCGGTGGAAATACTTGAAATCTATCATCACACCTGGAGCCAAAAATATGTGTGATAAAATTAAAGGAGTTGTCGCACTTGTGTCAAAGGGTGTAGAAAATGGTGGTTAAAAACTATTAGTATTGTATCATTCAAGTCATATCAGTTGTTAATTTTATCGGATCCACAGGGCTGAATCACCGACAATTCCGCGAGTTTATTGAAAAGATCCAAGAAAAGACGAAATGTCGCAGAAAAGTCCTTAGCGCTTTTTTGAACTCCGAGCAGAGATTGATTTTATTGAATGGGAAGCATTGTGTCGATTTAGGAAATAGTTCCGCTATTTTTTTGCTTCGGAAATTACCATTCTGTATCGATTCATATTACGGAGACTGAATTTCCCGTTAATTCTAACATCGAAACTTTGAGTGCTTTAAAGATAAATTTCGAAACTTGTTTCTCAGATTTTGATGTCATTGCGAATGAAATTAAGCTTTTTCAAAATCCTTTTGTTTCTGACATTGAAACCCTGGCTCCGGAAGTCCAAATGGAAATTATTGATTTACAGTACATTGATATATTTATGGTCAAATATCAAAATTAATCTGAGTTGCATTTTTATAAGAAGACTCTTATGGCACAATTTGATAATTTAATAAATTTTCCGTTTTTGGTACTACGTATTGTTAGCATAAGTTATTTATAATGTAGTAATAAGTGTCGCTGTAAATACAAGTACGTCATTTGATATTGTTTCCATTATCGATTGTATTAAGTGGCGGTAGTGTGCTGCGTCTTTTCCGGTGGATTTCCAATATAAGCACAAACGACACGGCACTCGTGTTCATTACGTTCTAAGATATTGTCAAGACAACTTGTCATTACAATTCATATTTCAATATTGTGACTACGAGAGTATATGTGTATATAACAAGTGTAAATAAATTTATTGTAAAAGCTGGATTTTGTGTCTGATTGTTGGTTCGCCTAACAGTTCAGAAGCGGGATTACGAAAGGATATACAAAATTTCCTGCCACGCTTATAAAGTGTAAGTAGACCATATATATATATATTCTTTTTTTTTCTTTTCTCTCATTTTTCTTACTCCTTAAAGATTAGCTGAATAATTTGTATGTAAATTGAGTTCTCTATAATTTTTATTTTTTCTATTCTGAATATAAGCAGAGTGTTGCTATTCTAATTATAGTTTTTAGTTACTCTTATTTCTTTTACATCAAACAAACAACAAACGGATAAATGAAAGATCTTCAATGGAAATTTAATAAATAGTTTTAACAGTTAAAGTTTACTGATGACGATACATAGAAATCTTGTACTTCGAACTTTTCGTTGTGTGGTGATTGGTAACCTTTGTAACAGCCAGAGTGGTTTTTTTTTGTGAAGGGAATTATTGGATAAATTTGGAAGGTTGGATAATTTGAGAATACACTGGATGATGTGCATACCTAAACATTTTCCATTTTATAGTACTTACGTAACGTTTCAGTTTTGAGGGTAGTTGATAAATTTAGGATTTGAGATTGTTTAAGATATACTTTAAAAGAAGTATACAATTGCTTATAGCATCTACGTTGGTAGACGTGATCGATAGGATATTAGTTTTTCCAATAGAGTATTTACTTATACGGGTGATAATTTAAAGATATTTGACACCATGATATTTCACACGTTTAAAGATATATGACATGCATTGGTCATGAATAATTTCAGTTATCAAGACTTTCTGAATACTTATTTTGAAATATTTGTAATGGGTATATTCAAATTTATTTATTACATATCTGGAATATTTCTTTCGTTGTTTTTGTCATTCTTTGGAAAGCTTTTACATCGTATAGAGAATATTGTATTTCGCTATCTATTGGTTAACTATAAATGATATTAGAATTGTTTTTGTGATGACAATAATATTAGTGAAGTAACTATTTTGTTGTCTTAAAGTCAATATGATTTTGTTTTATCATCATGCGGAATTGTTCTACATATATTCTTTATGTGTAGTATGTTTAGAATTGATGAATTATCTGAATTGAAATTTGTAAATATTTTCATTGGTTTTTACTTCCGGCTTTGTCACTTTATTGAGAACTGTCGTCTTGTCGTTTTCTATTTCTGTAAGAGTTATAAAGCTATTCTCGTAATGTAATAGTCTCTTTTTGAATGTATTATTTTTGAATTAGATTGTTCTATGGTATACGAATTAAAACGTATAATAGACACAAACATAGAAAATATATTCGTAATAGCTATGGGATCTAATATTCCAATGAAATTAAAGTACATGTGTTCTTATCTCAATTTATTAGTATCTCATTTTATTTGTGTTATGACATATGGTAAAAATTCCTTTCTTTTACGGGATAAATATATTGTGATTTGATAATTATTCCTGGTTTTGGATAATTGTTGTTAATGTAGATATTATAATGAAATTCTCTTTATTAGTAGTAGTGAGGAGCTTAGGGAACTTTGGTGGTATTCATTATTTGTTCAATTGACTTTCTTTTCCGTTTGCTATTTGTTTGTTGTTAACATGATGTCAAAGTATTGGCCCTGTTTCACGTAATTATAGACAAATCTAGATTTTATTTATTTATTGGTCTATTATTGTCGATAGTGTTTTGATTTGTAATTTTCTCTGGAGCGTTAATATTCTCGGTTATTATTACTTTATAACGAATAAAAATCGGGTAATTGTAAAGATAAAATATCATTTATGTGCATTTATGGTCAGATTATACAGTGTCGGTTAACTTATTAATTTTTATGAATTTCGAATGTCAAAGTTATTTGAATAGATTTTCAAATTCATAAATTTGAAGGAATTTTATGTTAATGTAATTAGGTTGATAAAAAAGTTATTATGATGTGTGCAAGTCTAAGCTTATATTGTTTGAGTTTCAGGAACATGGAAAATAATATTGCCCGAGGATAGGGCTTGAGATTGAATGATGCCCGAGGATAGGGCTTGAGATTGAATGATGCCCGAGGATAGGGCTTGAGAATGAATGATGCCCGAGGATAGGGTTTGGGATGATGATGCCCGAGGATAGGGTTTAGGGGGCGGATGGTGCCCGAGGATAGGGTTTGGGGGTGAGTGATGCCCGAGGATAGGGTTTAGGGATGATGATGCCCGAGGAGAGGGTTTGAGGATGGATGCCACCCGAGGTTAAGGAGTTAAGCATTCATCCTTCATCATTCGTCCCTCGTCATTCGTCCCTCATCATTCGTCCCATATCATTCGTCTTTAATCATTTTAATCGTACCCGAGGTTAAGGGTAATGGATGGATTATACCCGAGGTTAAGGGTGATGGATGGATTATACCCGAGGTTAAGGGTGATGGATGGATTATACCCGAGGTTAAGGGTAATGGATGGATTATACCCGAGGTTAAGGGTGATGGATGGATTATATTTCAGGTTAAGGATAATGGATGGATTATACCCGAGATTAAGGGTGATGGATGGATTATATTTCAGGTTAAGGATAATGAATGGATGATACCCGAGTTTAAGGGCAATGGATAGATAACATTTCAGGTTAAGGATAGTGGATGGATGTTACCCGTGGTTAATGGTAATGGACGGATAATACCAGAGGTTAAGGGTAATGGATGCAAAATACTCGAGTTTAAGGATAAAGGGAGCTTAAGAATCAGGTTAGTGAAGTCATTTTTGAGCTCATTAAAGAAAATGAATAAAAATTTATTGATTTTTCGAAATTTGAATTGATATTAAAGTATTTCTTTTACATTGTTGTAATTGACCGGAATGGAATAAATTCAAAGCGAGTCGTTCCCAAACGACGAGAATTAAGTATATTCATTTTAACAAATATGTTAGTATACATGTGTTTACGATGAGACACGAAGCAAAATTCTTATAAAATAAAACTTTTAAATCGGTGTGAAATAATGGCTATTGGTTGGTAAATGGTGGAAATGATCACGGTGTAGCAATAGATACAAATAGAGACCTACGTAGGTAGGTAGGTAGGTACAGTAGCTTAAGTTATGAATCCTAAAAAAATGTTTGAAATAGTTTTGATCTGAAAAAAAAAATATATATATATATAAAGGGGAAAATAATGATAATGGTAACTACAAAAAAATGCAATGTATAGCTGAATGAAGTGAATCGAATTTAAATTATTCTTTTTATTTTTATTTTAGTAGCAAAATTACAAAAAAATGTCTAGTGAATCTATGATGTAAGTCTTACCATTGGCTCAGAAATATATTTAGATTTATTTTGGCTGAGAAGAGCCAACAAATACTCAAGAAAACAGTATTTGAAGATAAAATTTACAATAAAAGTACAACAATCGTTACTTTCCAGTTTTAACATCGACATCCTTTAAGTCCATATATTAATATCGTTATAGTAATATAGGATACAAGCTTTGCCTAGTAATTGAAAATTGGCTGTGGAATTTTATAATGCATACGAACATGGAAAATGATGCAAATTTAGTATAACTTAAGCCTAAAGGAAAATTAAGAGCATATTACTCTATCTGTCAACTTGTTTTATTTGTTTGTTTTTGTATATTATCAATTTCTTGTTTATTACAAGTAGACTTTCAAATTATTAGATTACGCGTACAGCTGACATTTGTTGAGGAAAGTAGAAGTAAACCTTAAAATAATCTGAATAAAAAAAAAATAACCAAAAAAAGACCAATCGAATTCGACACGATTTTGCCCACCAACCTCCTTTTGTTGATTCAGAAGACGAATTTTCCACAGATTTAGTGTATTGTTGATCGGGATGTTTCATATTAATTTTAGCTTGATATTTCCATGTCTTCTTTAGATAATTAGTCCTGAGAGACAGACAGACAGACGTACGTAAGGACAGGACTTAATGCATAAGCGTTTGTAGATATTAAGCACTTATTATTTTTTACATGTGACTGGCACCGGCTGTTCGTAAGAGCTGATGGTCAATCTTCGCGGCATATCATTGACGAGACCTTTGTCCAGTGATGGACGAGGACAGGCTAATAATCATGGTTGTGTTGAGGATCATGGTTATGAGGACCATGGTGATGATATGGATCGTGGTGATGATATGGATCGTGGTGATGATGAGGATCATGGTCATGATGAGGATCATTGTGATGATGAGGATCATTGTGATGATAAGGATCATTGTGATGATGAGGATCATGGTGAGGATGGAGATTATGGGGATGAAGGTGGCAGTCATTATGGTTGTGATAATGTGGTTTGAATATGGGAGTAATGAGGCGAGCGGTGTCACGTTCTGTTTATTGTATTTGACTGATCATGGCTACACAAATTGTGTGTTGAATATTTTTTCAAATGAGCTGCTCTTATATGTAAGATTTGTACAATGTATAAAGTAAACATGTGTCATTAATTATTAGCTGTGGTTGAGTTGAGAATAACTTTGACAATATATATGGGTCTTTAATAGGAAATAGAGTAACTCTACAGTCATGTTGGTGCTATTTAGCAGTACTTTTTATATGTTAAGCTTATAAAGTATATGAAAGTTAATGAATGAGGCCAGTCGTGTTGCAGGGGCACAAAGTGTGACTGTAAAACCGACTGCTTGTGGGTTCGATCCCCACTCGAGGAGATGAAATATTTACTTAAATTTATATTTCCATTTCTTCGCTCTGGTGTTGGTCGAAGCTAAGCGCGGCGTTGAGTTCTGCCACTCGACACGCAATGCCTCTAGGATTCGGCAGAAACTGGGGAACGGAGTGTCTTGAACACTCTCTCTGCCGCAGGTTCTCTGCCTACCCTGCAGTGTGTGGGATACAGCGTGAAACCGATTTATTTTAAGTTAATGAATCTGCTTAGTTTACGAATTGAAATGTCATTAATTTAACATGCTCTTTTAATGTA
This sequence comes from Heliconius himera, assembly GCA_021202915.1. Taxonomy (NCBI): domain Eukaryota; kingdom Metazoa; phylum Arthropoda; class Insecta; order Lepidoptera; family Nymphalidae; genus Heliconius; species Heliconius himera. The sequence continues at coordinate 122,375 of JAJHJA010000351.1, forward strand.
CTAAAATAAGTGTTCGATATTAAATAAGAATCTTCCATGTAGCGTTGTTAGCGTTGTTTGTGTTGTTTAGCCAAATTCTTGTGAAAAAAATAATATGTAATAATTAAATTATAACATGAATGTATATGGCTATGAATGTATACTGATAGCTCATTGTGTTAATGAGAATTATTGAATTGTATAAATCTACATAATTATATATTATCTAATATACATAATTATATAATTGTTGTATAAATCTAAAATCAAAAAACTAAAAATGTATAAATACAAAAAAAATGTTTGCAATGTAAAATATAATTTATAAATATTTTGTATAATCAATTTAATTACGTAACGAATTCAGTGTAGTTAACATTTACTTTTTTTAATTTTAGTCTAGTTTTATGTAATAATTATTTTGATTTAAAGAAAATTACGAATTAAGAAAATGTATTTCAAATTGTATAATTTACATATTATGACATGTGAATATATCTAATTTAATAGTTTTTATAAATATTCTCACTTGTGCTAAAAATATAATTGTTATGTAACTGTTGGCACAAAACTAAAGCTATTTAAATTAGGACATTTAAAAATTGTGAACTATTCTTAAATCGCGAAGGGACTCGCGATTAGCAGGATGGCCGAGCTGTTAGCATAAGTTATTTATAATGTAGTAATAAGTGTCGCTGTAAATACAAGTACGTCATTTGATATTGTTTCCATTATCGATTGTATTAAGTGGCGGTAGTGTGCTGCGTCTTTTCCGGTGGATTTCCAATATAAGCACAAACGACACGGCACTCGTGTTCATTACGTTCTAAGATATTGTCAAGACAACTTGTCATTACAATTCATATTTCAATATTGTGACTACGAGAGTATATGTGTATATAACAAGTGTAAATAAATTTATTGTAAAAGCTGGATTTTGTGTCTGATTGTTGGTTCGCCTAACAGTATGTATGTGTGAGAAAACGTTACCCGATACACCCGATGAAGTACACAAAGAACGTTTACAGATCTAAATAAACCGATGAGCATCTTCAATCTCTTTTAACGATTGGTGCAAGTAAAATTCACATTTAAACAAGAAAGCATTGTCGATGGAAAATCACAATTACATAAACCTTATTAGTATTTTTTATTAATGGATTAATTTCAATTTAATTATTTGTTAGACATTAATATGCTTAAACTTAAAATACCTGGCAAGTAAATAAAACCGAGTATCAGTCGAGTTATCATTCTGTGTTTTACTTCTCCTCCATTTAAATTATCACAGCACTAGTAACAACAGAAAAGATTGGCTCTCGTGAGCCAGATTGATGACACTAGCCTTAAACTGTCGCGGATCGGATTGATGGCAGTGGCGGACCGTAGTTTGGAAACCCCTGATCTAGTGGATAGTTGATCGAAGACTTTATGTTATCAAATATTAATACATATTTATTTATTATATTTTTTCAGGTTCACGCGGTATCTCGCATGTAGCAGAGTAGGTAGAGGGAAAGGGACCTAGTGTTAAAACACTCTGCTCACCACGTTTTGCCAAATTCTGAAGACATAGTGTGTTCAGTAGTGGAATTCCACGCGGCTTTGCCTCAATACCAGAGAATAAAATATACTTATACAGAATGTGTTTTGCTCGCTTAATCAAACATATATTTAAACACAGTATGTATATGTGCTTACATTAATAAAAAAATATTTAATATGCGTATAATATTATAACAATATCAAATGAACAAATATTAAAACGACTTACTCAAAATTGTTATGAAAACAATACTGTAAATCCTGTAGTAATGCGATATAGAAATTTCGTATCCATTTCCAAAAGAATCGAAACGAAGCGGCGCAAAGCCCAAGAAGCGACAAATGCGAAGTGTTACAGCTAAAGTGCCACGTACGACGCATGTTGACGGGTATTCTTTATTATTTAACATGATTTACGCCAATATCTACAAAAAAAAATTAAATTAGCTTCACGCTGTATCCCGCACACAGCAGGGTAGGCAGAGAGAACCTAGTGTTAAGACACTCCGTTCCCCACTTTCTGCCGAATTCCGGAGGCATTGCGTGTTGAGTGGCAGAACTCAACGCCGCGCTTAACCTCGACACCAGAGCAAAGAAATGGAAATATAAATTTAAGTAAATATTTTATCTCCTCGAGTGGGGATCGAACCCACAACCAGTCGGTTTTGCAGTCACACCTCGTGCCGCTGCGCCACGACCGGCCTCACTCATCAATCAATCAATATCTACAAAAATATGTAAATTTATATTGTTTTTAGAAATTTTATATTTCTTCAAACATAACCGTGAATAAACTTAATTTATGATATGGGATATGTTTTTTAATCAACCTAACAACTAGTGACAAATAATTATATAAATCAATAACAAATTAGAACACTGTAACAATGATTAAAATAAAGAAAATCGTTTATTATTCCAAATTAAAATAGCCATTTTCTTTAGCCGACAAAGTTAAATTTTTACACTGTTTTATGGAATGTGGAGATACCTCTACCCGCCATACACTGTATTTTGATTGTAAGGTAGATTACAAATTATTGATTTCAGTCGTCTCTAATGTATTTTACATATAGGTATGTGTATAATAAAATATTTCACGGTAAATATACCTTTAATGTGGTACACTCTAGCAGAGATTTTTATCTATTAACGACTACACTTACGCGCGACTTTGTCACATATTTTGTAAAGAATAATTAGTTATGTAATAAATCGGAACAAAAAACAGCGTCACTCTGTATACCGCACGCAGCAGACTAGGCAGAGGCAGTCTAGTGTTAAGACACTCCGCTTCCCACTTTCCGTCGAATTCTGTAGGCATTCCTTTTTAATAATTTAATTTCTTCGAGTGGAAATCAACACAGCCTACTGAGCCTGACACATTTTTTGTAGAAAATTTGATGACTAATCAATTTTATTTCACATTTGCAGTAACACTTACTGTTTACGAAAAAAATGCAAAAAACCGATTTTTTTACCTTTGACCTCGAATATCTTTTTTAGCAAACATTGGATCGATGGGGACATATTATTTATAATCATGTACTTAAGGTCTATGCTTATTTTCAGCTCTATGCGAATTATTGGCAGGGTGCCTAGTACTAGGTGACAGTATTATAAACGCTCGCAGCGCTCATGGTGGCCAAAAGTAGAAAAAATATAGGCTTTGTCACTTATTAATGTCAAAGCAAACTGTTCGACTTATCGTTTTATTAAGTTATTAAAAATGAGTCACAGCAGTTGCAGTTGTTCTACAATGCAACAAATACATTTACATGTAATAGATATATTTATAGCGAAGTATGTGATGCAGAAATACAAACAGAAATAGACAACTCAACTATTTATATAAAAAATTACAATAAAATGAACAACAAAATATGTAATACCCCTAAAAAAACATACACAGATGTGGCGACTTCAACAAAAAAATAATATTTTACTTGGTTTTCATCTATCTGTAATGATGAGCAACTTATAGATCTTGCAGGTGTAACATTCAACAATTTCCAATTATTATTGAAAACATTAGCAACCAATCACAAATACAGTATTAATAGTCTTTTTTATTTTAATTACTTTTTTTTCTTAAATCACATTTCGTTTCGTTCACGTTTTAATATTATACGAGGGGCTCGCCAAAAGTAAGGTTCCCTATTTTGTAATTCGGCTTCGGAGCGCGGGAAAAATTTGAAACTTGGCGGGATATTCCGCTAGGATGTGGTGGCCACACTGATTTTTGGAGGGAAGTGATCCGATAACCTGGTCGACCGTATCAGTCTTGTAAACATGTCGAGTGCAACCCCATCCGTGTCCGCCTCTGAACTGAGAGCAATAATTCGTTTTTTCACGTTAAAAGGTAAATCCGGGACTGAAATTCACAAGGAACTTTCGTCAGTGTATAGTGAAAAGTGCATGAGTGTTCAAAAAGTCCGGAAATGGAGAGAAAGTTTTCTGAACGGCCGAGAAAATGTTGAAGACGAACCGCGCTCCGGGAGGCCCTCTACCGCTCGGGAAGGAGAAATTGTTGAAGCTGTTGAAGAAAACTTTCTCTCCATTTCCGGACTTTTTGAACACTCATGCACTTTTCACTATACACTGACGAAAGTTCCTTGTGAATTTCAGTCCCGGATTTACCTTTTAACGTGAAAAAACGAATTATTGCTCTCAGTTCAGAGGCGGACACGGATGGGGTTGCACTCGACATGTTTACAAGACTGATACGGTCGACCAGGTTATCGGATCACTTCCCTCCAAAAATCAGTGTGGCCACCACATCCTAGCGGAATATCCCGCCAAGTTTCAAATTTTTCCCGCGCTCCGAAGCCGAATTACAAAATAGGGAACCTTACTTTTGGCGAGCCCCTCGTAGAAAGATTAGCCTAGTTTTTATGTCTATTGTGACCGGACTATTATCTATATTTGGTATTCCGCGATATCGCGGTACTTTTTGTGAAAAAACGGGACACGCGGAAGATAAATGTTTTGTTAAGAACAGATCTGAACTAAGGAACCAGCGAAATGTAAACTTGTGCGCTCCCAAAGTTGTCACAAATGTCGATGTAGTTCCTGCAGTTGTCCAAATAAAAACGGACGTACTTATTGAAAGTGGTGCTCAAAGAAATCGCTGATTTCTTGCGAGGATTTTTAAGTTTCTTTCGTGTCAACCCTGTGTACTTGACACACGGTGTACTTTAAAAGACGTTATGGCCTAAGATCCCATTGCTTAAATCTGTAGGGATCAGTAATTCTAATGAAACTTATATTTAAGAATGATACATGATGGTAGAATAAATTACACTAAGGTTGCCTAAAAAAATCCTCGTGCAATCACCTTTAATTAATGTTTTTCGTAACTCGTTTTTTGAGAATATTGCACTCATGTTTTTTTATGTGAATGGCACATCATTTGAAAACCACATAAGAAATTGGAAAAGAATGGTTGCCAGCTCTTAGTCTGCCGCAAGCCCAGGGTTGCCTGATTTAACAGATCACTTGATGTTAATATTTGCCATCATGTGTTGTTTTAATGAATTATATATCGAATTAGCTTTAATTAATTAATTTAATTATTTTTTTCTCATCACTGAAACACATGGTTGCCTAGGAAATAATTGCCGCAAGCGAAGATTGCCATCATTTGAAATATTTTATTCCGATTCCGTTTGACTGAGAATAGACAATGAAATGTGCGGTTTACCTTATGTTTTAACGCAAAATATTAAATAATAGAAGGTCAATCTTAAATTAATATTTGTTCTAGCTGTTCACTGTTCACTGTTAAATGATGATTTTAATCATATTAAATACATACAAAAAACTATTTAAGCATGAAATCATCCTTATTTTTTAAGTAAAATAACAAATTCATGATATTAAGTCTACTAAATCTGTTTTCTAAATACTGATTGATACGAAAACTATTGATGTTCTACAGTATTATAGACCGCATCAATATCTATATAAAAAGTCCGCGATACCATATGTCCAATTACTATAGTTATGACAATATAACTATATTTTTATATTTTATAAGTTGATGAAAGTGCCGGCAATAATCAAACCATTTTATTCATATCTCTGCATTAATCCTTATTCTATTAAATGATATTTTATTAAAGATAATTTCAATATGTGTAAAGTACTTTTTACATTAACAAAATCGGACAATCCATTCAAAATATATAACGAATTTAAAAATATTACTCTGAAGAAAATCATGAAATAATAAAAAATGAGGAGTGTAGCCTCGCGCACCATAGCGAGTAACTCTGCAGAGTGGGGTGGAAGTTGCATCGATATCACATCATTATGAAGACAACCGATTAGGTGTTTTCTTTCTTTATTTGAATTTAATAGGCCCTGAAACTACGGGGCCGATTTGGAAAATTCTTTTACAATTAGGCGATTAGCGTACAAAAAAAAATACCATAAAAACCTTATATCGCGTACGCTGTGGAAGTTATTGACAATAGAGCAAAGTAATTTACTAAAATTTTATAGAAGACATCAATATCTACAAAAAAGTTTACGATACCATGTGTAACTGTTACAGTTATGCCACTAATTTTCTAAGGAAAATGTGCAAGAACAGAGCCGCCATCGTAGTGCAGAGGGCCATCTCAAAATATATGTATTATTACATAAAAAGAGTGTGTAGTTTCTCTATAGATTATAATTCATAAGAAATCTGCCGTCTGTGTTAGTGATAGAATAAAACATTGTCTTATCTCTATCTCTATATATTATAAAATAAGAACGCCTTCCGCCTCTGTCTGGTCTTTCTAACTCTTCTTCTTCAAAACCACCCAACGGATTTTGATGCAGTTCACCGTTAGGTAGAGTATTAACTACGTGACAGATATTGATGATTTTTTGTATGTAATATATTACCATAGTAATAGTTCATGGTGTATAAAGAAATTTTAGCAGAAAAGAACAATTATATTTTTTATTAAAAAAACGAACTCTCCCAACTATCCCTACTATCACGGCTCTCCCGGCTCTCCGAAACCTCCCGACACTCCGAACTCTCCGGACTCTCCCAACTCTCCCAACTCTCCGGTCTCTCCCAACTCTCCCAACTCTCCCAAATCTCCGAACTCTCCGAACTCTCCGAACTCTCTTAACTCTCCTAACTCTACGAACTCTCCGGACTCTCCGAACTCTCCGAACGCTCCGGACTCTCCGAACTCTCCGGACTCTCCGAACTCTCCGGACTATCCGAACTCTCCGAACTCTCCGAACTCTCCGAACTCTTCCAACTCTTCCAACTCTCCCATCTCTCCCAACTTTCCCAACTCTCCGAACTCTCCGAACTCTCCGAACTCACCGAACTCTCCCAACACTCCCAACTCTCCCAACTCTCCCAACCCTCCGAACTCTCCGAACTCTCCCAACTCTCCCAACTCTCCCAACTCTCCGGACTCTCCCAACAATCCGAACTCTCCGAACTCTCCGAACTCTCCGAACTCTCCGATCTCTCCGATCTCTCCGACCTCTCCGACCTCTCCGATCTCTCCGATCTCTCCGATCTCTCCGATCTCTCAGATCTCTCCGATCTCTCAGATCTCTCCGATCTCTCCGATCTCTCCGAGCTTATCATCGTTCACAAATAAGTTGCAGGGTAGAATAATAAGAATTGATGACGCAATCGCGTCATAGTGGCGTGACTCCTGTACTCAAAGCATAAATTGCGCAGAAAGTGAAAATCTTAAGTTTTCAATTATTGTTTGTGTGATGACAGAAAAAACTCGACAAAGATTTCAATATTTAATATTCTCCAATATAAGTTGAGACTTTCTCAAGCAGCCACGTAGTTCTCGCAATTTGTGTAAGATAGATTTGTTATTGTATTAGTACTAATATGTAATCTATATTTTAACCCGGAATTTATGTGGGAAAAATTACGTTTGCAGTGTGCGCGCAATTACAGTTTACCTAGACAAATAGGAAATAAATAAACATTTTTCTTTTAAATATGACTATTCTTGCAAGCTCAATCAAATCAATTCCAAAAGACTTAAAATTACAATTACTTAGTGCACAACAGCGTGGATAATCAAACTAAAAAATAATTCATTTTGAGGGTTCTGTACCTCAAAAGAAAAAAACAGAATCCTATAAAGGATCTCTTTGTTGTCCGTCTCTCCGTTTTTAATTGTCATTATAAATGCATAACGCAGGCCATACACAGCTGTATCGACTCATGTTTCATTTATCCCTTACTCACAGCTTAATTAATATTGACCATTTAATGTACATAAAAACTGTCATTTAGTGTTTTTAATTTTAATAAGTACTTTTGAAGCTGTAACACAGATTTAATATTACATTACTAAAAATGTTTGCTGCGCTATATGGCTCGACGTCCGCCACGCGTCGTTTGCTTATAAAAGTGCATCCGCCACGGCCACCTGGCTCCTTTCCCCCGGGCATAGAAGGAGGGCCTGATCATGTTACCTGAGGCTCATCAGCGCGATGGCGAAGTTATTCGACAAGTTATTCCTCCCACTTCTCCAGCACCACGAAGCAAATAGTTTGGCGAGCGGACACTCAACCACTCTGCAGGTGGCCAGAGAGGGTCACTACGGTGCAGCAGCGATTAACCGAAAAGAGAGTGTAATAGTTCGTTCGCTCGACGTAGCACATAAAGTGCTCAGGGCCGGCACTAACACGTCGCGAATGTTCTTACCGACTACCTACCTGATAGGACATTTTTCGTGAGAGTGGAGAGTGTAGCAGCCATTCGATCGCTGCCGGAATTCCCCAGGGCAGCATTTTATCACCTGGCCTCTACGAATTATATACCGATGACATGCCAACGCACGGCCTTAAGTTGGTCCTTCTGACTGAGTGTCTCAACTGGCTGAGCTTACCGCTGAGGTGACATTTGATTATCCTTCCATTCCCACCAAAAAACTCTCTCTGTATCTAGTCTAGGGTAGCTACACAGTCCTAGCGATGCACCCATATTGATGGTTGCCGCTCGAGACCACGGCCAGATGGCCTTGATGCCGTTCCCCAGCGCCAGAAGAAAGGAGCTGGACGAGAGAATGCTTCAATGCTATCTCTATAGTAAAGTAGGTTTAGAAGCAATTGCACGTATTTTGGAGCTCTTTAAATAATTATAATGTATTATTTCAGCGCAACATAGTTGGTTTCATCTTTCGTTTAAATATTTTTACATAAAATAATAATAGGTAGACTACATACTACGTTGTTTATGATTTTTACCATTTAAGTATTCTGTTGTTTGTGTCGTTTGTTTAAGGAACGCAATTCGGTATATTAGGTAAAAAATTCAGTACTTTAAGCGGGCGAAGCCGCGAGGGGGTCGCTAGTATATATATATATATGCACGCTATCCCGCCCAAAACATATCAGTAGACTGGATTTAGTGTCAAAACACTTCATCCTCACGTTTTCACTATAATTAAATGTAATTAAATTTATGTTCATATCTTGCTTGCTTAAGTGCCAGCCACGCCAGCGACAGGTAACGCCACAGGTTGTGGGTTCGATTCCCAATTGAAATTAAATATTTAATTTCCACGCCCTGGTAAAGAGGCAAAGCGCGACGTTGAGTTCCGCTACTCAACACGCAAATGATTCGGCGAAATGTGGCGAACGTTTTATTTTTAATTGTCTTGATGGGGACGGAGCGTCTTAACACTAGGTTCCCAGGTTCCCACTGCATACTCTCCTAAATGCAAGATACAGAGGTACACTCATTATTTGTTCCGAAAATAACCTAAACTAAATAAATAAATATTTTTTTATTCTAATTCTAGAGTATGAAGGTTAGGTGGGTTTATATAGAAATAAAACAAACAAAATTTACCTTGCCCTAGAATTAAGTACATCTTAGAGATAAGTTAGTTAATTCTTAGAGTATATGATATCTAGTGTCAATACAATTTTTGGTTATGAAACGAGGCAAAACGCGGCTTTGATTTCCGCCACTTAACACACAAGGGCTTAATAATCAGGCGAAAAGTAGGAAACGGAAGTGTTCTAACAGAAAGCACAGCGTCTTAACACTAGGTTGCCAGGTCCACTCTGCCTACATTTTTTTATATGTAAAGCTTGAAAGCTTTACAACTCGTCCCTCTGACGTAATCAGAGACTTTGTTTATCTGTAATTTTATGTTTGATTCATTTTAAAAAAATATAGGGAAGTGGGACTAGGCCCACGATAAAAGTAACTTTAAATATTGTCTGAATTTAGAATTTCTTCCGAAAACTATACGAACATTTTAGAAAAAATATTAATAAAATCAGCTTCACGCTGTATCCCGCACAGAGCAGGGTTCCCCACTTTCTGCCGAATTCTGGAGGCAATAAGTCTTATTTGGCAGAACTCAACGCCGTGCTTTGCCTCGATACCACGGCGAAGAAATGGAAATATAAATTTAAGTAAATATTTCATCTCCTCGAGTGGGGATCGACCCACAGCCAGTCGGTTTTACAGTCACACTTTGTGCCGCTGCGCCACTACTGGCCTCTAGAAAAAATATTGATATCTTAATTTTTTACTCTATTTAAAACATTACCAAACAAGGAACAACTCAATTTAGCGTTGCGTTAGATAAAACGTACAAAACAAATAAAAGGTTTGACGCTATTTTTGTTAAAAGCCACCGGGATATAAGTCTGGACTGATAAAAAGACAACATTTCTCAGCGCTTGGGTCAATGTTAAGCTTCTTCCATGCTTCATCGCTGGCTCCCTCTGCGTCGGAGAAGCTATTACAACTGGTTTCTCTACGAAGCTTGTCAATAATATCCGAGCGCAGAGGGAGTCTGCGATGGATCTTCTATGAGCACTGGGTACCGGGAGTTTTTCTGAGGTTGGTTGTTTTTCGCCGCCAAGCGATCGCAACATCTAAATGAGGAATCCAAAGAATTTTGCATTCCGTCATTTATATTTTCGGCATGGTGACGCTAGGTTCCTTTGAACTACTGAACAGGTTTATCCCAGTAAAAGTGTATCCGGCGAGGGAGGAGAGAGACGCGTGCTTAGCAATAGGCTATGCTGGCCCGGTCTAGCGCATCCCATTTGCGACTGACTGGGCAGCCGGTGCTAAACGCGTTGTAGTTAGTTCGCCAGAGTTCGGTTCCATCCTGGGGGGGACACCCGCATGACTCTGCCTTCTTTGCTGTGTGGAATGATGGAATGATGAAATGTGTGGAATATAACGGGAAGTACAAAAAAAAAATAAACAAGCGAGAATATAGGCTGTAGGTTCAATTCCTACTCGAGGAAAAGAAATATTTAATATTTTCCTTTCTTCGCTGTGGTAACAAGGCAAAGCACGGTGTGCCTTCGTTACCATTGTGCCCCTACGGCAGGATCGTCCTCACCTATGACTTGACCTGCTTTTTACAATTTATTATTTTTGAACAGTCGTGATTTTCTATTTTTATAATAATAATTACCTATAAATATAAGGCTAAATATTCTAGAATCCACTGTCGATACAACTGTAGAAAGATCATACGAAGTGACTATTATGTTTATAAGTCAAACAAGAATTACAATGATATTATTTATTTTATTTCATATTCAAAGCGAAAAATAACATCATTATTTTTAATTGTTAAGAAAAAATATATTTTAAGGTAGGGAGGGACAGAGTGCTTATAAAGATGATGGGAAGCTGAAAACCAACTCTTTACTAACAGTGAAACATTACAAAATACTCTTCATTTATCAACTCATCTCATTTAAGCCATATTTCAAATGGTTTCTCCTTCAAAGAATTTTTACATTCACACCTTTATTTGTACCATAAATAGCATATATGTAACAACAGCGCTGGTAATCTGAAAGAAATATTTAAATGTCCCGCATGTAGCAGAGTAGTCAGAGGGAGCCGAGTGTTCAGACACTCCACTCACCACTTTCCGCCGGATTCTTGAGGCATTGGGTATTGTGTGGCGGAATTCAACGCCGCGCTCTTGCCCCGATACCAGAGCGAAGAAATGAAAATCATTTTCTCGAGTGGAAATCCAACCCACAACATGTCACTTTTACAGTTACACTGGCCTCAAATATAAAAAATAAATAAATAAATCAGCTTCACGCTGTATTCCGCACACTGCAGGGTAGGTAGAGGGAACTTAGTGGTAAGACACTACGTTCCCCACTTTCTGCCGAATTCGTAAGGCATTGCGTATTGAATGGCAGAACTCAACGCCGCGCTTGTCCTTGACACCAGAGCGAAGAAATGGAAATATAAATTTAAGTAAATATTTCATCTCCTCGAGTGGGGATCGAACCTACAACCAGTTGGTTTTACAGTCACACTTTGTGCCTCTGCGCCACGACTGGCCTCAAATATAAGTTTAATAAAATATATGTATAATATTAAGTTCAATATAAATATATAGGTACAGTAGTAATCAGCGATCGGCGCATTGTGAACATTTTCATAGGAGACACTTTAGGTTCGTTTATGTAAAGAATTTTGAACATCATCTCCATTTCGGTTGGTAAGCGATCACCGATTCGAGTCAACGCGTACATTAGCTTACATAGATTCGCTTTTATATTGACCACCTGTAAGTAAGTGAAAAATGTAATATAACGTCTTTCGCTTTTATATTGACCACCTGTAAGTAAATGAAAAATGTAATATAACGTCTTTCGCTTTTATATTGACCACCTGTAAGTAAGTGAAAAATGTAATATAAGGTCTTTCGCTTTTATTTTGACCACCTGTAAGTAAGTGAAAAATGTAATATAACGTCTTTCGCTTTTATATTGACCACCTGCAAGTAAGTGAAAAATGTAATATAACGTCTTTCGCTTTTATATTGACCACCTGTAAGTAAGTTAAAAATTATATATCGTCTGTCTAAAAAAAATTTAATATACCGTCTATCTGTCTGTTATTTTAAAATAACTGTAGTTTTTCCAAGTGTACATAGATAGTTACACGATATCAAAAGACGTTCTCATTAAGACAACTCCGTTCCCCACTTTCCGCCCAGTGCCTGAGGCAATGCGTGTTAAGTGGCGGAACTCAACGCCGCGCTATGCCACGTTACCAGAGCGAGAAAATTAAAATATAAAATATTTCATTTCCTCGAGTGGGAAAAAAATTCACAACCACCACGGTCACCGTAAGATTATTAGATTTTTTTTTGTGATTACTTTTTAAGCGCTGGCCCGAATTGGTCACCTTTACATTTTTTTACAATTTGATTGAAATATGAATCAAGTCTGCCTCAAGCACAGGGAATTAAAATAGCATAAGATGAACGTTAAATTGGAGTTATTGGAGTTACTTAGTCCGTCATCTTAAGATTGAGTAGTTTCAGCTGAATAGTTGACTATATAAGAGTATGGGCCTCAAAATATTATGATAATACATGGGGAGGGTAGCGGGTTCAGTTCATCCGATTGTTCGTTGCCTCTCTTGCTAAAGATCGACAAACGGAGGGGTTTTAGTGGGTACGAATCCCACATAACTTAGTTTATATCCCAAGGACTTGGTATATTTTCGAAGATTTCCCCTATCTATAAAAAAAGAGTGAGGAGGTGGCGTTAGTACATAAATTATATTTTTACTATTTATATTCAGCCTACAATAGAAGCTTTTGCTTGTAGACGCTATTTAGATCAGCTTCACGCTGGATCCCGCATACAGCAGGGTAGGCAGAGGGAACCTAGTGGTAAGACACTCCGTTCCCCATTTTCTGTCGAATTCTGGAGACATTGCGTGGAGATTTTTTGCGTTTGACAATGTCGGCACGACTGGTCCCAGATAAGTTTTTAACTTTGAAATTTAACACGGAGATTCATCCACAATTATCAATATAATTAATTTCATTTCAGATAAAGAAAATCGATACCTACCTCAAGTTTTAAACTGTGGCACGATTCTAGAAAGGCCATTATTAATATAATATAAATAAAACACCACACTTGCTGCAAGAATATGTAAATAGCTGAAAAATAAAAACAAAAATGATCTTTAAAATAATAAAAACTAGATAAATATTTAAGAGAATTAAATGTAAACATATACTTGTGTTTACTTAAATGCTATTTATGCACAGCTTCTGCCTGTAAAAACGTGACGGTTTTAAGTTTGATTCCCATTTGGGAGATTGGATTATTTCTATGTCCTCTGCACTGATAACAAGACAAAACTTCGGCTTCGGCTTGATTTTCTCCACTTAATAAGTCTAATCTAGTCAAATTTGGAAATCAGAGTGACTTAACGTTAGGTTCCCTTTAACTATCCCACTATAAGCGGGATACAGCCAATATAAAAACTGTGAATATCTATTTTCGCTGATTTAATTACCATAAATAAATCAACCTAATAGGGAGATAATTCCACTATACCATGTTACTTAGAGAAAAACAGAATAATTAATATTTGCATTACTTCAATCTGGTAACGGGCCAAAACGCGGTGTTGAGTTCCGCATTTCAACGCGCAATGCCGCCAGAATTCTGCGGAAAGTGGGGGACGGAAGTATTTCAAGCGGAACGGAGTAGCTTAACACTAGATTTCTAGGTTCCCTCTACCTACCCCGCTAGCGGGATACAGCATGAAGCTAAAAAAAAACAAAGACAACCCAAGATATCAAATTTATATTGTAATCTTTTAACTAAAGTAAAACAAGACATTTACAGTAAATTAGACTTACATGATAAAGTTTCACTGAATAAGACTCCATAATAAAAAGACATAATTGTTGTGATAATAAAGTTGGCAAATATGATGAATATGATACCACCGTTGGCTCTACTCGTTTCAGCAATCACATTACATACTGTGATGTAAGCTTGTGATAGAGCCCGAAAATCCTGGCACTGTGATAGGTGTGCTAAACGACAAATTTAAAACTATTAAACTCTTTCGTCATCAATTTGAACGCGGAATTTGAACCTGTCCCTCTTGGAGACCATTCAAGCTCTCTGACAACGAAGCCATACGGTCTTATTAAGCTACGTGGAGATTGTTATAAGCCTCTTACTATTATACTTATGTATGTTAATAATATCAAAAACGTATGGCTTAGTGGTCTAGGCTTCCAGCACCGCCACAAGTTCAAGGCTTGCTACTTTCAAATGTTTTGTAAAAAATAAAATTATTTTTCTATAATAAGTTTTTTATCATGCACATACCAGAGCAGGCAGAATGGTACAGCGTCTGACTCTAAACGTGGTGGCTGTGGGTTCGATTTCAACTGGGGGGAATTAATTATTCTCATTTCTGGCAAGACAAAATGTGGCTTTTTATTCCGACACATACGAGTAATGTACCGAATTCGTGCGTAAACTTTTGTGATGTATCCTACATGAAATGTGTTGCTCTCTTTGTCATATGCGGTATAATATAGCATGAACCTGCCAAAAAAAGGCCGGTCAAGTGTGATTCGGAATCACCCACCGAGGGTTCCGCACCAATTTCCAACCTTTAGAAGTTGACAAAGTTAGTTTGTTCGCTTAGCACTTATACTGCTAGAAATTAAGCAAAAACGATGCAAAAATTATAAATGCAATCGTATTTTTAATCGTAAGTGTGGAATAATACTTTAAAAATGTAAAAAAAAAAAAATTTTTAATAAAATATAAACCTTTTTTACCTAAAGTATCCTTCGAAATCATTTCATTAATTTTAGTATTGATTGCTCGCAACACAGAGTGGACTTCTAAAATTAACAATATAACTTGTATCTTCCATAACATCATACAGACGTAGAGTATATAGTACAAGCCGTATAATATTGATATAAGCTCTAAAAAATTTAAATGGTTTTCAGCTAATTGTTTTGTGTACAAAGTTATCGTTATATTAAAAGTAGTTATATACAGAGTGTTTTTGTCAGCACCACTTTAAATGAAACCACAGTTTTAACTATCCTATAAAAGCCTAATAAATTTTTTTTCCCAAAATGAGCTTAAAATATTTTACCCTACACGCTGTTCCCGTAAAAGGAGCGCTGACGCTTCCACTCGGTATATTCAGTCCTTAAATATGAAATTGTCGTTTTGTCGTACTGGCCACTTTAATCACAAATTTCTCCTCTTTGATTAGGAATTCCAAATTCAAATTTATACAGCTATTTACACATGTATTTGTGTTACGTTAACCATCATTCATTTTTTCTTCGGTTTTTTTTGTTTGCATGGGTGACGCAGTTATAAAATGGAAAATTTGAAATATCGTAATGTTTACAAGTACGAGTTCCACTGTGGCGGTCGTGTTGGAAAAGAAAACACACTGCGCTTTTGTCCAACGTTTTCGTTCTGGAAATTTTGACCCACAGAACAAGCCAAGTGGACATCACATTACTTAACCGGCCAATAATGAAGGATTTTTAAATCGATTTTTTCACCTGTGATGAAAAGCTGATTTTATTCGATATTGATAGCGCTCATCACAATGGCTGGACCCTGGCATGCCATCCAAATCCTGCTCAAGCGAAAATTTCCAAGGCTACCAAATTAGTAGAGTATTCCCAGGACCTTGCTAGCAATAAAAGATTACCATTTTTTCGAAGTTTGGATAAGGAAAAAACTACAAGGAAAAAAATTTAACTCCGTTGGGGCCTCCGTCCAAACCGCCTTCCAAGATTTTATTGATTCCCGCCGGAATGGATTTTTTTAGCAAAGGGATAAATAAACTACCTACGAGATGGCAAAAATGTAGAGACAACAATAGTTCATACTTTGATTAAATAAATATATTATATTAAAATATATTCGATTTTTTGTGACTCTCATACCAAACGCCAATTTCATATGTGAGGTTTAATATTATATATTTGGAAAAAAATGATATTTTGTAAATTGTATGCTGTATTTAATGGTGATGGATGTATCATAGCTTCGCACTAACGGAGGCCCAATAGGGTCTCACCAGGCTCCTACTTGAGCAAGACTATTTAAGGTGCTAATTATTTTAATGGTATAATCAACAATTAAATATTAACAAGGGATTATTTATTAATATGGAAATCAAAATGTAGAAATAATTTGTTGTAAGTAGATAGGATTTATGGGTTCTGGACCAGTAGGTGGGGATGGTCCAGAACCGCTTCACGGTGATCGCGAGATATGTTCTGCCTAAAAAAAAGTTTTCGGATGCGCTAAATCGATTCCCGCTACCTATTTTGCTCTATTTCTAAGATAGGGAGATATATTCTGATTCTAGACAGCTTTAAAATTATGTGCACTCTTTCTCTGAATATCTTTTTCTTTCATCTTTCTCTGAATATCTTTTTCTGAAGGTTTGCATACTTTCATAATTACCCTCATCCTAAATATTTTTTTCTTAATATTATAATCACCTACTTTACTTTCTGTATATTGTTTGCGTACCAAGGTCATTTCGTTACTTAATGCTTACAGATAGTAAACTACCTGTACGTTATGTGCACACCAACGTCATCTAAGGGACTATATAATCCATCGACGTTCGTCGCTTTAACACAGTTCGAGTAATAATAAGTTGCAGTGTTGGTCTCCTAAGTCCCGAAATTCAAAGTGTAGAGTGTAGTGTAGAGTCCACAAGTCTTCTCTACAAAACTGGTCGGTATCCAAGAGGTGCGAGTTCGGGTCCCGCTACGTTCATATTTTTGTTTTCTAAATAAGTATTAATGAGAGATAGAGGAGTTGTTTAGAATCAAAAGTTATCTCCTCATCCTGAAGAGATTACCTACTGTTGTAAACTAATTAATTGGTAATTGATATACAATTTATTGATTGTTAATTGTGAACTTCGCACAAACAATTAATCAGTTGTCAATATTTAATTACAATATAAATTTGTCTAATAATTTCTATAACCTTTGCTATACAGTCGTCGTCTTGTAAGTAAAGATTATAGCTTCAAATACGCTTACTATTATTTTGACATGGTCATATTTATTTTTTTCTCTGTGCAGCGGTACAACATCTAGGTGTAAAACGCGACGGTTGTGGTGTCGATTTGCACTCCGGGCAATTATTTTCATTTCACTCTGGTAACAACAAAGGCAAAGCGCAACGCTGAGTTTTTTTCAATCAGCACACAATGTTCCAAAAATTGGGAAAAAGTTAGGAACGAAATGTCCTATCTCTAGGCTTTTTCTACCTTTGCCTACACATGCTTAGGAATCAGAACTTTCTGACAAATAATATGACACAACTTACTTTCTTTTGAATAGTTATTATACACCAAATCACCGTAGCTGTTTGATAGAAATACGACTAAAATAAGTACATAAATAATTAATGCAATGGTCCTCTTTGGTGTGTTTTTTATAGATCTGTTGCCTAAATCTTTTTTCACCTGAAAAATAAATGTAATTATAGTATTTCGTTGAGAATAGCGATAAGGTGAACGAGATAATCACTCGAAGTAAGAGCATCCTTTGCTATAACAGCGAAACTACAAACTACTAATCTAGGTATTATTATTTGTAATATACCTATTGCCAACCTAACTCACGTCCCTCAGTCTAATCGTAATTGTGGGTTATTTATTATTTATTTTAGTAAAATTTCTGGGATTTCTCAAATTCATTCCCAAACCTGACAAGGATCCAGAAAATATTTTATCCTATAAGATTATAAGCTTACTGCCTGTGAAATCTAAGATCCTGGAAACTCTAATCTTAAAACGTATGTGTCCAGAAATAGCCAAAAATAATGTAATTCCATCCCATCAGTTCGGCTTTCGTAAAGCTCGCGGAACTGTTTGACAAGTCCATCGAAGAGTCGACAATATATATGATGCATATGAAAACCAAAAATATTGCTCTGCAGCATTTCTACATATATCGCAGGCATTTAAACGTGTGTCGTATTAAGGTCTTCTTTATAAGTTTCGTCAAACTCTCCCTATGAGCTATTATGTTATTATAAAATGCTACCACCATCAAATAAACTTTAACGTTAAGCACGGAGAAGATAGATCAAAAATTCTTATACGTAGAAGTAGTAGTAACTAAGCTCCTTGGATTTTCAATAACTATCACTTTTATCGACATTTAAAGATCTACAGTTAAATAAGAAATTATAAGCAAACTAAACTGATACTCCCGTTGCATTGAAAAACACCCCAACGTGCTAGCCTCTAAATTAATGAGTCGACCAAACGTCTAATAAGAAGAACCCCACGGGACCTTCTCATATTATAAAACAAGATCTCTAGGGATAGTACTGAATTATATGTGTGTATGCCACTGGCTGTACTCGTGTACCATCATGGCCACCAGCTTAATATCCAAATGAGGCAGTTGTAGGGTTATTGGATGTTAAAAAAACTCTGTTCAAGGTTCTGTACCAAGTTCAGGATTGTAGGTAAGTATAACTTAAATAAAACTTGACAAATGTAAGTTTGTAGACGTTTGCACTCAATTTGTATGAAAAAAACTACAAACGTTGATATATCTAAATAACTACAAACATTTCGATTCGATTCGATTTAAACGTTGTCTGTGTGTCTGGGACGCGACGGTTGTGGGTTGGATTCCCACTCGGTTGAATGAATTATTATTTATTAATATTATATTTTTTTTTAATTCTGACACTCGACACGCAATACCTCAAAAAATCGCTGGAAAGTGGGGAACGGAGTGCCATTGTGTTAAGTGTTGTGTTAACTTTGATATATGCGGGATAAAAGCCCTAAAGCTGTTTTTTTTCTTATCTACAAACTAGATCTTTCGGGTATATCTACAGATGGTCAGATAAAATTGATATAATTAAGCGTTTTCAATTCCATAATCATTTTGCGGGTCTTTAATAAAATTATGTCGAACCTGCTCCAAAATGTTTAAGTGTTTAATCATAAGTTTCATTGTGTAAACACCGCGATATCCACCGTAACTGGCAGTGGAAAAAGCTGTCAGCATATCAGGAATTAGAATAGCTAAGTTTTGCACCGATGTTGTTCTGATAGCACGTTTTTGAAAGTCCAAGATAAGAGCACTGAATGATGCGACATCTGTTAATATGGAAAATTAGGTTACTTAATATGATATCTGACTGTAAAACCGACTGATTGTGGGTTCGATCCCCACTCGAGTAGATGAAATATTTACTTAAATGTATATTTCCATTTCTTCGCTCTGGTGTCGAGCCAAAGCGCGGCGTTGAGTTCCGCCACTCAACACGCAATGCCTAAAGAATTCGGCAGAAAGTGGGGAACGCAGTGTCTTAACACTAGGTTCCCCCTGCCTACCCTGCTGTGTGCGGGATACAGCGTGAAGCTGATTTATTTTCAATGTTTTATATGCAATGAGGCACAAAGAGTGACTGTAAAACCGACTGGTTGTGGGTTCGATCCCCACTCGAGGAGATGAAATATTTACTTAAATTTATATTCCCATTTCTTCACTCTGGTGTCGAGGCAAAGCGCGGCGTTGAGTTCTGTCACTCAACACGCAATGCCTCCAAAATTCGGCAGAAAGTGGGGAACGGGATGTATCCCGCACGCTGTTCGTGTAGCTGATAAAAAAAACTATCAAATGCACAAAATATTAGAAAACTTACTCAAAATTGTTATGAAAACAATACTGTAAATCCTGTAGTAATACGATATAGAAATTTTGTATCCATTTCCAATAGAATCGAAGCGAAGCGGCGCAGACCCCAAGAAGCGACAAAGGCGAAGTGCTATAGCTAAAGTGCCACGTACGACGCACGTTGACGGGTATTCTTCATTATTTAACATAATTTAAGCCAATATCTACAAAAATATGTTAATTAATATTCTTCTTAGAAAAAAATATTTTGTAATATGAGAAATGTTTTTTAATCAATCTAACAACTAGTGACAAATAATTGTATAATTCAATATCAAATTAAAGCAAAATTAGAGTAAAAATGATTAAAGCAAAGAAAATCGTTTTTTCGTGTATTTTCCAAATTAAAATAGCCATTTTCTTTAGCCGACAAAGTTCCATTTTTATACTGAATTATGGAATGTGGAGATACCTCTACCCGCCATACACTGCGTTTTGATTGTAAGGCAGATTACAAATGATTGATTTCAGTCGTCTCTAATGTATTTTATATATAGGTATGTGTATAATAAAATATTTCACGGTAAATATACCTTTAATGTGGTACACACTAGCAGAGATTTTTATCTATTGAAGACTAAACTTACGCGCGACTTTGTCACATATTTTGTAATGAATAACTTGCTTCTATAATAAATCGAAACAAAAAAACAGCGTCACTTTGTATATCGCACACAGCAGACTAGTCAGAGGCATTCTAGTGTTAAGACACTCCGCTTCCCACTTTCCGCCGAGTTCTAGAGGCATTCCATCCTTCGAGTGGGAATCGACCCCACAGCCTGGCTCCACGCTTGTGCCCCTGCGCCATGACTGGTCTAATTAACATCTATACAGATCAATAAATATTAGGCATGCCTACTTGGCATTTATTCTTTTGAAAGGCTGTGTTCTAAGTGCATAAGCTTATCTATATTCGGTGATCTCATATTTCCGACGCAATAATTAAATTTTACAACTATACTTTGTGACCTTACGAGCTATGGGCTATTATATTTATTTATATATTTTATCTATCTTTTTAATAAAATCAGCTTCACGCTGTATCCCGCGCACAACATGGTATACAGAGGGAACTTAGGGTTAAGAACTTTTCGCCGACTTCTGGAGGAATTGCATGTTGAGTGGCGGAACTAAGCGCCGCGCTTTGTCTATACAGCAGAGCTAAGAAATACAAATATAAATATAAATAAATATTTAATTTCCTCGAATGAGGATCGAACCCACAGCCCTCTATATAATCCCTCTTCGGTCATTACTTTAGCACAGTTCGAGCAATAGTAAGTCATAGTGTTGGTCTCTTAAATCCCGTAATTTAAAATGTATTCGAAGCTACAGTGCGCGCCCAAATATCTTCTCTACAACATAATAGATGTCAGTTACTTAGTGTCAATACTTTATTATAAAGCTAATGTAATGTCAGATGCATGTTGTATAGTAATAGACGATATCGTGTTAATTACGAATTTAAAAATAAAATTAAATTAAATTAGCTTCACGCTGTATCCCGCACACAGCAGGGTAGGCAGAGGGAACCTAGTGTTAAAACACTCCGTTCCCCACGAATTTATTTAACATTTTAGAGGAAACATTCAAAAACATTACCTATAACTACCGTTGTCTGACGACGAACAAAGTGTGCCATTGACAAGTTAAAAAATCCAACAGTAATGACAGAGTCATCTATGAAGAGGTCATACTTTTCGAAAAATCAGCTAAAAAATAGAAAAATGCCTCCTCATGTGTCGGGAGAGCATGCAAAGTGGACATCATACATATTAACAAATACCGTCTATCAAGATAGAGGTATACGACTTAAAAAAACTGGAGCGAGGATAACTACTGATTAACAGTGGAAACATGGCAGTACATGCATAGAGTATAAACAGCGCCAACTTTAATAAGACCAAGGATTATATATCTAATATCGAAAGAAATTGCTGACACACCAGATTGTAAATATCATTATTAAGACAAATTATGTATATAAAAAAAAGACATGTACCTGACTGACTGAGGTAAGACGCACGCACAGCGGTTACGGCTGCCGTAACCGCTCTGCGTAGAAACGTGAAATATGGACAGGTTTTTATTTTCATAATCTGGACATCCACTAACGGATTTTAAAATATTTTAACCGTAAAGGAATAAAATAGAGGTAGAAAGTTTGTGAGGAAAAAAAATTAAATCGGCACCGATTTTTACAAAATTTAAAATTCGGACTCTTAAAAATATTTCATTGAACATGTGTTTTATGGGTTTTTAGAATTCATTCCCAAAGGGTTCAAATAAGGGGTTGAAAGTTTGTATGGAAAAATCTTTAAATCACCACCGATTTTTATAAAAAATGAAATTCAGATTGTTAAAAATATTTTATTGAATACGTGTTTCGTGGTTTTTTTAGAATTCACTCCTAAGGCTGCAAAAAAAGGGCAAAGCCGCGCGTGCCCACTAGTGTAATAATATGAATATGATAAATTTTCAATTAATGATATTATGAAACCGTTTTTTAGATTTAATTTCATATTTCTACTTATAAATTTACACACGGGGAAAAGTAATAAAACAGTAACATGAAAATTGTGTATTTTATTTTGGAAAAAGGCGCAAAACAGTTTGTAAACACTTACGATGGAGGAAGAGAGAAAAAACAATTGAACTGAAGAATATTTATCATAGAAAAGGAAGAATATTTATCACGGAATTGTTGTTAAAACTTATTTTGCCTTCCAGAATTTGGATAATAGATTCACAAAGACGCTCTAGCTCATCAATATATAATTTTATTACATAAAAGAAATCATTTTTTATATTTAAATATTTATAAAAAATGCATTTAAAAATATTTAAAAAAAACACTATTCCGAGGGTAGGACAAGGGTCCAAGTCATCGGTGGCTATGGCTCCATACGGGGGAATCTCCTCACAATACGCGCCGTCCCAAGTAAAACTGCGTTCTACATCCGGTTCTTGATCCAACAAATAAGCGATAACCTCTTAAGATGTTGGTCGAGGCCTTTCGCTATTAAACCGATAACTGAGACTAAATTAAAATTAAATCAAAATCAGCTTCACGCTGTATCCTGCATACAGCAGGGTAGGCAGAAGGAACCTAGTATTAAGACACTCCGTTCCCCACTTTCTGCCGAATTCTAGAGGCATTGCGTGTTGAGTGGCAAAACTCAACGCCACGCTTATGTGGCGTGGCGCCACGCCACGCACTACCTTGACACCAGAGCGAAGAAATGGAAATATAAATTTAAGTAAATATTTCGTCTCCCCGAGTGGGGATCGAACCCACAACCAGTTGGTTTTACAGTCACACTCTAATATACTGAGAAAATAACAATAATTCATCATTCTTACAATATTTTATCAAAACTTTTCGATATTTTGAACGGAATAAGAATCATTTGACGTTGTATCAGCATCAAACATAGTTAACTACTGACTAAAACTTCATTTTTTTTTCGAACTTGAGGTTAATGCTGTTAGCCCTATTGGCCTTTACAGCGTCACCGGGTAGGTAGGGAAGAGGGTACTCTGTCCCAGAAGAAATGCAAGCACTACCTGGCTGCTTGAGAGGAGTCGACGACTGTAAGGGCGCCCCCTGCGGGGCTTGACATCGGCTTACAACCGTCAAGCGGGCTGGACTAAAACTTAAAATGACTTAAAAGTTCCCATTCATATTAAAGCCTTGATTGACCCATGGTAATTTTCCCATTACATGGTGTAAAACGACTGTAAACAGTTTTGGTGAAATTGGATCTCCTGAAGCCATACCTTCTCATCGAGCTACGTCGAAATTTTTATACGCTTGTTACAACTTATTTATATTTATGTATTTTAGTTAGCTATGTGGTGTTACCATAACACCAAAAATAAAATAAAACACATATTATAAAGGCAAATATTACTATTTACTTAGAATGTATTAATAAGTCTTCTAATTTCAGCAACAGTTCGGTTTTCTTAATTTAAAATAATTATAAATATTTATCCGACTACGAAACAATATACAATAAACTGTGAATATATTTTTTCTATAAAATAACAATGATTAAATATCGATTAAAAAATCGAATATATTATGTAATGGTTGTTACTACATAATGTTGTTATTATATCTATAACTTTTTAAATATCGATTGTATGGTAAAAAAAAGAGATAATATTACAATAAATGAAAACATGTTAAAATAAACTCAAGCAAAAATTTAACATATTTTTTTCAATTTTATTTTATACCTGCATTTATTTATTATTTTTCCTTTGAATACAGAGAACAAAACCATAATATGAAACAAAATGACAAGTTTAAATATTCATATATATAGTTCTCTTACAAATTAATTACATTAGATACATTTATTACATACAATGTATATATATTTCATAGTCGAATTATAATTCTTAAAAGCATTTTTGCTTTTCTTAAACAATCACATACAACCAAAGTTCTTAAACAGTTGCTTACATATATTTAAGGCTTTATATTTTTATTAAATTACTAAAACAAACTCAATACTGCCCAATAAATGATATAAATATGAAATATTTAATATTTCTTGCAAATAAAAAAAGTTTAGAATAGGTTTTCTATTATATGTTATATATTATCGAATTATTTCATCAAGGAGTAACTAACAGGTAAAAAATTGGATATATATTTATATATATTTTATTTTAAGCACCCAATTGTTTGTACAAGATGGGTACGTAGTCGTCGTACTGGGCTTGATAGAAGTTTCCAGCAATGGGATCTCCTAAGTTATATTTCTTGGCGAACTTCGCAATGGAGAACCCTCCACGATTGTCCCCAGAACTGAAATGAGAAAATATAGAAATTATTCATAAGAAAATATATCAGAATGTTTATAATAGGTCGGGGCAAAAGTATTTTCGTATTTTGAATGTTTTATTAGTAATCAAACCTCTTAAGCTGTACTGAATGTAACTGGCTGGTTGTTATGGTTCTAATACAATTAAATGTGACATTTGAAGATATAATAAATAAAAAAAACTAGTTCCCACCATTATTCAACTGTTTGTCAAGTAAGCAAAATCATTTTTCAAGTATGTGTCGAAGAAATTCGGTACATTTTAAAGTTTTATTACAAAAAAAGGTCAAAATGCGACGAAAGCCACGAATAAAATTTGTGGTATCAATAACAGTAGCACAAATGTAATTCAAGCGTTTCATGTCTAGAAATTTTAGTGTGAAAGATGAAGTTCGCTCTGAACGCCCAGTCACAGATAATCAATACAGATAATCAGCGCCATCTTTGAGAAAGTGGAGCAAAATTGACATATTAGTAGCTACGACATTGCTGAAGAACTGGATGTTGGTCGTAAAACAGTTTTACTTCATTTTCGGTCAAGTCTGGGTACCAGAAAAACCTAGACATTAGGGTACCACATGATCTCACTGAGAGAAACCTAATGCAACGTGTTTCCATTTGCGATTCCCTGTTGAAACGTAACAATTCCGAACCAATTCTTGAACAGTTGATTACGGTGATGAAAAATGGGTGACTACGGTGTTTCCTCTCTTTACACTAAGTTCGGAAGATTTAAAAATGACAGATTATTAAACAAAAACATTTTTTATTTTAGCTTTACGCTGTATTCAGGATGTAGCAGGGTAGGCAAAGGGAATTGGATACCTAGTGGTAAGACACTTCAGTTTACCTTACTCTCTGCTGAAATCTGAAGGCATTGCGTGTGTCAAGGCCAGGCTAGACCGCGGAAATGAAAATATTAAATATTTCATTTGCTCGAGTGGGTATCGAACCCACAATCTGTCAGATTTACAATCGCATGCTTATGGTTCTTCTCCACGAATAGCCTCCAACGCGTAGTAACGCTCACCTACCAACAATACATTAATCAAAATTAGTATAACAAAAGTAAAAAAACTGAACTCACGTATTGGGCAACCTGGGTTCATCAAATTTCAATTGTCCCGGTTGTTTATACACTAAGTAGACGTATCTATGTAGGCCGGTACCGGGTGGGGGTCCCGAGCCGACGTACGCGGAGAGGGTCTCGCCTGTGCCCACGTTGTTCCCTTTGATGTTCCCTACGAGCCAGTGGTGCCATTCACGGAACTTGGGGTCTTGGCGGGATGGCGCGTCTGGATCTGGGTGGGAAGGCAATTTTTAAATATCAGTATCACTTTTGAGTGCCTTTTCTTTTCTTAATGTCTTTTAGCATAACGCTCTTTCCCGCCAGGATAGGCAGAGTCGGAGTTGTAACAAGCGTATAAAAATTTCGACGTAGCTTGATGAGAACGTATGGCTTAGTGGTCAGAGCGCCTGGTCGGTTTCCAGGAGGCGCGGGTTCGAGTCCCGCTACGTTCAAATTTTTATACGTTTTCTAAATAAGTAACTTTGAACTTTGCCGCCAATACCTACGACTCGATTTCGGAATGAGGCGTATGCGGCGGTTTCCTTTTGATAGGTTTGTCTGCTTGCGTTGTTCTTGACAAATGGCGTTTTATTTTACAACGATATTTTTTTTTGTTTAAAAAAATTACTTTCATTTTTTGGATTTTTTTTATTGCATTAGGCTTTTATAAAGTAGTTAAAACTGTGGTTTCATTTAAAGTGGTGCTAACAAAAACACTCAGTATATATAAAGTTATATAATATATAGTTTAATTTTTTTATTGAACTGAATGAAACTTTAGTTATCCTTAACACGATAATGTTATTAGAACACGATAGCGATATACATAAATGTGTAAATAAATGTATATTTCTAGCGGGCGAAGCCGCGAGAGGTCACTAGGTTAGCTTAGCCACTCAGTTCTCCGTAGGAGAAAAGTACTTACTACTTATTTATGACCTAATCATGTCTGTATTTCTGAATAACGAATAAAAATATATAAATATAATTGATGAAATTTATTTTTTTCAACAAAATCTTAAAATATGTAGGTGCAAATAACCTACCAGTCATCGCAAGAACGTATAAGGCGTCAGGTTGCGCTTCCCATTGCACTATGGGGATATCTTTTACTTGAGTGGGTGTTAATTCATTTCCTTCTTTCACTTCTACACCACTTGGGTAAAGTACCTGTGGAAAAACGAGAGAAATAATTAAAAAAAAGTTATAGTGGGAAGCCAGTCATGGCGTAGGGGCCCAAGCATGTGACTATAAACGCGACAGGTTGTGGATTCGAATCCCATTTGATTCCATCGCTCCGGTGTCAACACGAAACACCTTCAATAATCGGCGGAAAGTGGGGAGCGGGGTGTTTTAACACTAGCTACCTCTGCCTACTCTGCTACGTGCGGGATACAGCGTGAAAACAAAAAGTTTATAGTGACCTTCGTGTTCATGGAAAATGGTAACGTCGAACGGTCGAACATTGTAAACGCGACGGTTGACGGTTTAATTGCACTAGGAGGAATTCATTAAATTCAAATGAATTATGTAATTAAATATTGTTTGATGAAAAAATTTAATTGTGTGTAATTACTCAACAATATTTTTTGTTTTAGCTTGACGTTGTCTCCCGCACATGGCAGGGTAGGCAGAGGGCACCTGGAAACCTACTTAACAGTAGACAGTCGGTTCCCTTTGAGACATTTTTCCCCACTTTCCGTCGAGTGACGGAACTCAACTCCGAGCTTTGCCTTGTTACGAGAGCGAGGAAATAAAAATATTCATTATTACATTTCTTCCAATGAGAATCGAACCCTCAACCTGTCGCGTTAGCAGTAGCATACCTGTGCCCCATTGCCACTACTAGCCTTAAAATTTCATTGAGGCGTACATAATGGTAAAACGTAAATAAAATATCCTAAAATTAATGATAATAACGATCATTATTGTCCGGATATAACAGCAGTAATTTGAACAACAATTGGTCAACAGTTAATCATTGTGCCCACATGGACACAATTAGACATTATAAAATCATGATACTATCATTATTTATTATAAATAATGAAACAACTGTTTAAAGTGAAAATTGACGAACACAGCCTGTTTTAAGAAAATATCCATATTTTTTTTAATATCAACATTTTCTTTAATTTTGCTAAATGCAAATATTGTCAGGCTTTTTTGTTTTATTGATATTTTGAAGGAGGAAGTTAAAGTGTGGAATGAAGTTGTTCATAGTATATTGAAGTATAAAATAAATAGCTTTTATTATATAGTTTACTTAATCATAGTATCTTATCTATCTCTATCACAGTATTTATTTTCTTCTTTCCCTTTTCTTTCATTCACGCTGTATCCTGCTTATAGCAGGATATGCAAGGGGTACCTAGTGTTAAGACACTCCGTCCCCAATTTCCCACCGAATGAGACATTGCGTGTCTCAACACTATGCCACTCATGGCGGAACTTAACGTCGAGCTTTGCCTTGATACCAGAGCAAGAAAAGTAAAATTTTATATTTTGATTTCCTCCCTCTAATATATTAATTCCTCCGAGTGGGAATCTAACCCACAACCGTCGCGTTTACAGTGACACGCTTGTGCCACTGCGCCACGGTGGCCGTAAATAATTGAAAGTTACTAACGGCCAAGCGGAAATCTTCATCATTCATCGTATCAAGGCACCAATTGTACAACGTACTAGTGTTGTACCAGTGTGTGTGTGTGTGTATGTGTGTGTGTTTATAACACTAGGTTATTACAGCCAACATGCTATTGTTTCATATTATATAAACATTTCTAGAAATCTGAACTGAATGAGATTTTTTTTTTTTTTTTTAAGTTGGTTGAAAAGAAATGCAACGTTGAGGAATTTCACTTCTGACACCAATTTTAACAATATTACAAACAAAAAAACAAACTAGTTGAATTTCAACTAGATATCATAATCAGAACCTAGCCAAATTTTCACCAAAATATCCTTGAAGTATATCCTTTCAAAAGAAAATTAAAAAAAAACGGAATCGGTTGGCGTGATACTGATTTATTCGTCCATTTGTCGCGCACATACCATTATATTATTATTGCAAATTTAAAACTTATGTGATTTTCAGTCAGGTCAGAAACTGACCGAAAAAAAAAATGGAACCACACGGGAACCACTAGCTTTCAAATAAAAAGTCAATTGTTCTGAGGTTACCGACATAAAAAAAATACAGTCGAATTGATAACCTCCGTTTCTTACAGAAGTTGATTAAAAATGAGAAGGTAGTTAAAAAGTAGAACGAAAGCTTTTATGTCACTAAAAGAAAGTGTTATTTAAAACTAAATAGGCAAAAAGATGTGGAACTGCTAATTTAAAAAGTTGTGTATCAGGTTTTATTTTTATAAAAGAAATATTATATTTTGATATATATTTTTTATAGCTTCATTCTGTATGCCGCCAGAAGGAACCTGGGAAGCTAATGATAAGACACTCCATTCCCTTTAAGATATTTCCAACTGATTTTTAAAGGCATTGCGTGTAGAGTGGCGAAACACAATGCCGCACTTTGCCTGGTTATCGGAAATTAAAATATAATTAATTTCCTCGAGTGGGGATCGAACCCACAACCAGTCGCGGTCAAGTCACACGTCTGTCCTCTGCGTCACGACTAGCCTCTATATTTATTATATTATAATAAAAATTATACTCCAGAAGTCGAAAGTTTTAGGTTTGATTTGATCTAGGGCAGACGTTTGTCCTGCTGATATTTATTTTGAAAATATCGTGTTTGAGGAAACAGTGTCGGAAATGCAAAAAAAATATAATTATATGATATTTTTATATATACGTATAAAAGATATTTTTTATAAGACTCAACAATGCGAGCAAGGAGCGAAGCGTTGATATAATTAAAATCGATTTCCGTTTTTTGATCATTATAGGTTTGTATAATTAAGTCTGAACATAATTTAATAAATAAGTAGATCTATAGTTTAAAAATTATGCTGATCGCAAACACCTTACATATAGGCTATATTGTACATGCATCCATATATCCATATTGTACATGCATGGATATTCGTACCTCAAAAACTACTGAACTAATTTTGATGAAACTTGGACTGCTGACAACATTGGAGTATAGCTTATAAAGGATAATACGACTTTTTTAAAATCAGAAAGGATGATATGACTTTTTGTTTCACATATTTTTTTGGGAAAAATATATAAAAATAATCAACAATTCATTACGTGTGCTTGTAACCTTAAATAAATCATTATACTTAAATATTATCCAATTCTAAAAATTTCCCACATATACATGTCAAAGTGATTATCACTTTTTTCTTAAATTGGTAAAAAGTTATACTATTATTAGTCATTTCTATTTAGAAAACATCATTCTTTTACACGGACGGGGATTGTTAATAAAATATTTAAAAAATGTAAACAATTAATGTTGATCTTAACATGAATGGAACTAATTAAATTGTTTTAAAACGATTTGATTCGTCATAGAATGATCAATTAAAACGTGAAGTGTTAAGTGAATAGAAAGTAAAAAAAACTAAACAGAGAATTTTTGTATGTTATATAGGGTGGAAGTGTCAGCACCACTTTAAATGAAACTACAGTTTTAACTACTTTATAAAAAAAAGCCTAATATAATTATTTTATTTTTTTATTCCAAAAATGAAAAAGTGTTTTTTTTAAACAAAATAAATGATAAAATTATTGTTGTAATATAAAACGCCATTTGTCAAGAAAGACGCACGCACACATAAATCAAAGCGAAAACGCCGCATACGCTTCATTCCGAAATCGAGTCATAGATATTGGCAGCAAAGTTCAAAGTTGATTAACGTTTTGCAGTATTTTTGTAGTAGTATGTGTTTACGTTATTGGTATCTATGCGTAACTACGTCATACGAAATACAGATATCGATAACATGCTGAAATGAAAATAAAAATCCTAAGTCTAAACCGTTGTAGTATCTTGATTAATTTTTTTAGATATGAGTTATTTTACCCTATATGCTGTTCCCGTAAAAAAAGCGCTGACACTTCCATCCTGCATATGTTGACTCTCTGTCTTCGGCCGATTCAGACGAAGAAGTGGAGGTCATGTATGGGGATATCTCAAAAGCTACGCATACCAAAATAAAATTATTAAATTAAATTAGCTTCACGCTGTATCCCGCACACAGCAGGGTAGGCAGAGGGAACCTAGTGTTAAGACCCGACACCAGAGCGAAGAAATGGAAATATAAATTTAAGTAAATATTTCATCTCCTCGAGTGGGGATCGAACCCACAACCAGTCGGTTTTGCAGTCACACCTCGTGCCGCTGCGCCACGACCGGCCTCATACCAACAAAACTCAATAAACAGTTGTGATGGGTAACGTAAGATTGGAGGAACTTTGCGGCGATGAGTTCAGTTCAGTAGGGAAATTTGGAGTTGGGCAATGGAAAATCAGAGACAAAATGTTAGTCGATTTTGTGGAAGAATAAATTACGAAATTTTAATATAGACACGTTTACTTAAACCTAGGTTTATTCATATTTTATTATTTTTAGCAGACCATACACTACAAGAAATTATACAGAAGTCCAAAGAGTGTGATACTTTGCTTGGCTTTTTAGCATAGATTATGAGAAAGCCAATACGTTAGAGAACTGCACCTTGTCTAAGTGCTGAAGTCCTTCAAAATGTGCCAAGTAGACTGCAGATATAACGAAGTGCGGAGTATTTCTACAAACCGCTACACCGCCCGACACTCATGTAAATTGCTTAGATTCTTATAAAATTTATATTTTAGACATTGAAGTGCAATAATATACCATATAAAATTGTCAAATGCACTTGGATAGTGTCATACTAGGTCGAGATCCCAGTACTTAAATCTGCAGGTATCTATCTGGTTTTTTGATGAAAATTATATTTAAGAATAATACAAGAAACTAGAATAGATTACACTAGGATGGGAGGTTAATAACCCTTCCTTAGCAGTCGGGAAATATAAGTTTCATTAAGCAAACAGATACCTGCAGATTTAAGAAATGGGATCTTAGACCATGCCGATGAATTAATTTGTCTTTCAATACCAGTAAAAAAATCTGCGTTGCCAGACGTCTCGATGTTAGCGGGAAGTCCCTATAAATGTACCGAGCAGAACAGACACGGTGAAGCTTTTCGTGAATTATACCACGGACTTCGAGAATTTTTTTTTAATAAATTCCAGAGAGAAAATCTCGCTTTAATCCCGGGACAAAATGTGGCCATGCTGTTACTTAACCTATTTCCTAAAGCAATCTATTTAATGGTCTAATCACTGGGTTTTTAATTTTCTTTGCTTTTATTATTTTATTTATTCTTTATTGCAAACATTCAGAAAAAACATTATCTAATCTCTATCAGTCAACCTTGTCGTATGTGTGTGTGGAGAGAATTGTGTAGGTGCGCTTAATGTTATTTAGAAAATAGATGTATGGAGATAGAAAAAAAAAACAATTTACTTTGGCATTATGATCAAGTTGGTGTTATGTTTTTAGTAAACCTAGTCTAAAGTATAAATAACCTGGTCGGTTTCCAGGAGCCGCGGTTAGAGTCCCGCTGCGTTCAAATTTTTATACGTTTTCTAAATAAGTAGAAAATGGAACTTTTTTTAAGGGAGGAAATATTTTTGTTTCTTTCTAAAGGTTTCCAGATAATTCAATATATATACAGAAATGTATAAACGAATGGGTTAATATGGTGAAAAAAAGACTTATATACGGAGTATTTTGTGATGAGACACTAATTTCGCTAGTTTACCTGTCTGGGTTATCTTTATCAAAGCGTACATAGATGGGGAGCTTCACGCTATATCCCGCATACTAATATTTCGAGGCATTGCGTATTGAGTGGTGGAACTCAATGCCGGGATTATGCCTTGGTGCCAGAACGAAGAAATTAAATATAAATAAATAATAATTAACTATCGATGGGAAGCTATCTTGTTTTATACAATGTAAATATAAGATATAAATCATGACTGAATTGCATTTGAACGAAAAACTATTTTTTTAATTCAGAACAAATTTCTATTCTAATCGACGGAAAAAAACATTTATAGTCTATATTCAAACAGTTTTGTGATAACGTGAGACGATAAGTTTTAAGTTGTAAAACCCAGAGCTATTTGAATAAGTTAAAATTGTAAAAATGTATGTGTAGTAAAATAATTATATTATGAATATTAAATAATAAATTCAGATCAAGATATATGCTGCTAAAATGTGTTAAAAATAATGATTATGTCCTAACAATATATAAAATCCATTTTCTTTAATCAAATAAGTTATTAGTTATTAATAAACTACTTAATTACAAAATATTTATCTTCCCTATCTCTATATTCTACCCAACACAAAAAAAGAGAAATACAGATAATAAATAAAATTTATATTGACTTACCGATATTCCAGCATTAGGAGCTTTAGGCACCACGTCCGGCACCACCCCGTTCGCCTCGAACGACCTCGCAATCGTCGACATGGCCCTGGCAAGCACCCTAAAATTGACCATGGTGTTTGCTAGTAACAAAAGATTCGCAAATCTCAATATACGACCCATTTTGGTACGCCGCAGAACATACAAAACATGTACCGTAAGCTAGCAACGATCGAATTCGAATGACGATTTATTTAGCGTACTGCCTTTTAAATCGCAACCGGTTTGCGAAGATCGTGCTCAGTTACAATAACACAAGAGTGTTAAGATAAATAGTAATTTGTTTTATGAGTTAAAAGTGATACTTGGCAGTTTTGTTTTATTTAAGAGGGCATAAATTGTTCATAAAAAAATTAAATTAAATCAGCTTCACGCTTTATCCTGCACGCAGCAGGCTAGAAAAGGGAACCTAGTGTTAAGACACTCCGTTCCTCACTTTCTGCCGAATTCTGGAGGCATTGCATGTTGTGTGGCAGAAGATTGATACTAAATTGTTCATAGCAATCCATAATTTCCCACTCGAAAAAATATATATATTTAATATTTTCATTATTTTTGCTCTGGTAACGTTGCAAAGCATGGAGTTAGTTTAGTTTTACGATTCAACACGGAATGCCTCCAAATAGAGAAAAATGGAGGACGGAAGTGCCTTGATGGAAAGAAGTGTCAGTGAACATAGGTTCCCAGGTTCCCTCTGCCTGCGCTGCTACTTGCGGGATACAGAGTGAAGTTAAAAACAAGAAGTCTATAATATATAATTTAGATGTCTGTATTTGATGATTGTGGTTCAAATTTCGATAGATTATAATTTGAAATACTAAAGTGTTTGGATTTTGTTTATAACATAATGGTTCTGGAAAGTAGAGACCAAAAAATTAATGAACAAAAAAAGATTATAATGGTGCAGAATATTTACTTACTACTTTAGGTTCTTTATTTTTTTTTATTTGTTTACAATTTAAATAAATAAATAAAAAAAATGTTTTATAATGAGCTTTTATTACATAAATTAAATTATACGTGTTTTGATTCTTTAGAGATTATGTTGTTAAAATTGAGTGACTTATAGAGTTTACAATTACAATAATTGTACATTTTTGTAACATTTTTCCTATTAAACTATTTACTTATAATAAATTACAGCTGGACGGATGGAGAGATAAGCTACTCTAACATTGTAGTGTTTTCTATTAACTTTTTCTTGATATTACTGTATAAGATACTATAATAATTATAAATTTTAAATACCAGTGACACACCCGTTTATAATCTGTGTAAGCATAAAAAGTAAGCATATATTTTTTATTTTATAAGTTTAGTGATCACTACCAAATTTTTAAATATTATCCACTTAATGATTTAAAAAAATATATATTAAAACAACTTTAATTGACTAAATTACAAATAAGGCAAAAAATTTTTAAAATAACTTCAATTTCATTATTAAAAAATTATTAATGTACTTTAAATATTTGCAATTTTTAAACAATGGATGGAAGGAATTGCTTAAGTGGCAGAACTCAACGCCGCGCTTTGCCTCGACACCAGAGTGAAGAAATAAATTTAAATAAATATTTCATCTCCTCAAGCGGGGATCGAACCCACAAACAGTCAATTTGTACAGTCACACTTTGTGCCGCTGCGCCGTGAGTGGCCTCCAAAGCAGTATATTCAATTACAATTGTCTTATTACAAGACCAATTTAAGATAAGTCTTTCATCTCTTCAGTTATAATTACAGGGTGAACCTGAAGATAATAAAAAAATCTATGCCTAGATAAGAACTACTCTAATATTTTTATAATGAGTTATAATTTCCAAAGAAAGTATGAGCATATTTAATATTTTATTGTAGAAGGGTGAAATATTGATTGCTAATAATAAAAAGTTATTGCAATGTAAAAAAGCATGAGCAATAGATAAGCATAAATTTTATTAACATATTTAATCATTTTTGTGCTATCGACGTATAAAAAATTATGAAATACCCTACGAATGTTTTTTTTTCTATATGGAGTTTTTTTTGTTCTCATAGATACATCTAGACGGTTACTGTAAGTTGTGATAAAATAATAGTCATTGGCTTTTTCAGAACTTTGATTAAAATATCTAAGTCTAGTAGTGCACTGTTACATAACATAGATATGTATATATTATCAAGTATAGAGATCAATACAAACTGCAGTTATATTACATATATTATGCAGGTTATACTCGTTTTGTGTAATACGGAATGCATTAAATATTTGATAGAAATACTTACTTTTATCACTATTGATTTTTATGATATATTTTAAGATCGATACCAAACGAAGATAAGCTTAAATATTGGTTATAGCAATAAGGTAATGCTAAATAGTTTTATCAATTACCGGTCACGATGACAAAAGATGACAATTGACAGTTGACAAATATGAGATATTCTTTGATTTAGATTGTCAAGATGAGACCGAATTAACAGATTAAAAATATTTTAACATATTATCTTTTCTCTCTATACAGATCTCCTTTCTCCCTTGGATCAGCTTTATATAGGCGCGCCACATGAGATATTGTTCACCTACAAGTATAAAAAAGTTATGTTTGCATATTCATTTAAATCATTGGTTACCAACCAGCGAGCCACCAGTGGTCCGCAAAAGTCTAAATAAGGTCCGTGAAGGATTCTAAGCTTAGCCTACGCTGAGGCATTTGTCAACGTGCAGTGAGTGAGAAGAGCGTCGGCAACAGAGGCGGTACGTGGAGCCGACGGCTCCGTATAGACAATAAAACATCTGCCTACAATTGAATTATTTCCTCAGTTAAATATAAATACATATAGTTTCAATGTACAAATTTATTAAAATACTTTAAAATAATTATTTATTTTTATATTGACATTATGACTTCATATATCCCCCTTCTGCAGCAGGCATCCGGAATCTAATGTCAAAACACTCCGTTTTGTTACTTTCCTCTAAATTTTCGAGGAATTGCGTTTTGAATAGCATAGCTTAACATCGCGTTTTGACTTGTAAGCAGAGCGAAACTAAAATATTAACAAAATAATTAATTTCTCTGAGTGGGAATCGAACCCACAATCCTCGTGTTTACAGTCACACGCTTATGTGATTGCCACGAAGGCCTCGCGGGGAATTACAGAAGTTTCTCTAAAAATGTTATAAATTGTCATATTCCTATTGAGTATTTATTTAAAATTTTCTTTTAATTATTACAGTTTGTTTTTATATATACCAACAGAGTGGTCCTTGGTTTCAAGAATGATAAAAAAGTGGTTCTTGGGGGAAAAAGGTTGGGAACCCCGGATTTAAATAAATAAAAAATATACGTAAATATAACATATATTTTGCAAATAATCATCATAAAAAATTATAAGTTGAGAATGTAATACACCATAAAATATTTGTTAAAAGTACTATAATAGATTTACTAATGGAAATCATTGGTTATTATGGTATATATTTTTTCTAGATTTTGTGTCTATTCACACCGCTTTACTGTAACTGAAAATTAATCTATTCTGTTCTGTTTTTTTACTTTATGGCTTTTGCTTTTACAGTCGATAAAAATATATGTGACAGTGACAAATGACAACTAAGGTGACATTGGCAATGACATAATTTCTAGCTTCTATGCATCAAGCATTATTCTCTTGAAAATTAATTTCTTTTTTGGGAATAAATAAATTTATATATTTAAAATTATACGCTTATATAATCATAAGATAATAATTAAAATTTCACAACAAATAATCGGAGCATGTTAGGTGATATTCAATTAACTAAGCGTTTACTTGTAATAGCTTTAGTACTTGGTGTTATTTATGTGTTAAAAGAATACGTATTTGTTTTGCCATTATGAGTCAACATAGAGTAGCATATTTTTACAACCCTGATGTTGGAAATTTTCATTACGGTCCGGGGCATCCTATGAAACCTCATAGGTTATCAGTGACCCATAGTCTAGTACTTAACTATGGTTTGCATAAAAAAATGCAGATATATCGGCCGTATAGAGCGAATGCACACGATATGTGCCGGTTTCATAGTGAAGATTATATTGAATTTTTACAAAATGTAACACCACAAAACATACAAAGTAAGTAATCAAAATATATATGTTTGATTTTTATTAAATAAATAAAATAAGTACTATGTAGTATTAACATATTCAAATTTATTTTCTTGTAAACAACGACAAATTTGTTTTTTAAATTATTGTCAGCTTCATGCTGTATCATACCACAACTCCCTCCTTATTAAGTTATTGTATAATTCCATATTAGATTTATAAAATCTTCTTTCAATTAATAATAATATTCTTATATTTTACAGCTTATTCAAAAGACCTACTACACTACAATGTTGGTGATGACTGCCCAGTGTTTGAAGGACTATTTGATTTTTGTTCAATGTATACTGGAGCCTCTTTAGAGGGTGCTATGAAATTGAATAATAATGCCTGTGATATAGCTATTAATTGGTCGGGTGGATTACATCATGCAAAGAAGTTTGAACCTTCAGGTTTGTTTCAAGTGATTAAGTATGTAATGGCAGTGGGGTGCAGGGGGTTTAAAACTGTAAGCTGGATATGTTGTGGGTCCGATTACAGAGCTAGGAAGTATTAGACAAGATATGAAAAAGTGTGATATTATGAAGTCAAACATTAAATGGTGTTTTAAATTTAGTGTTTTATGATAAAAGAAACTGATGACAGTATTCAACATTTTTAAAGTGTTCCACACTTGGGAAAGAAAAATACTTTTTTAGAAATATATACAAATTTGAACATAGTGGAATTTGAACCTGCTGTACATTCTCATCAAGCTATGTCGAAATTCTTACAACTTTTATGTTGTTAACATCTCTGTAGGGAGATTCTTACAAATATTTTAAGTTAATTAAGTAACAAGTGTATAAGAAATTCTAAATAGCTTAATGAGAGCATCTGGCTTGGTGGTCAAAGCACTTGGATGGTCTCCAAGAAATGCAAAATCAAATCCTGCTACTTTCAAATTGTAAAATAATAATTGCAAAAAAACTGCTTATGTAATACTTTTTTTTTCAATTTATTACCATTTAAAAATTAGTAAAAAAACAACAATACATATAACATCTAAAAAACCAAAAAGGTTTGTAATGATGTTAAAAAAGTGACCTTAAATTACACAATTCTAATTTGCATTAAAGTTAAATAATAAATAAGATTTCACAGTAAATTTATAAAAAAAAATAATAATAAAATAGATAAAGTTAAATACTATTGACAAAATATTTTTTTAACACTTTTCTTATATTTTCTATATTGATAACATTACATACATTTAATGGAAGATCATTTATTATTCTATATTATTAATCAATTCGAATTTGGGCTTAAACATTTCTGACTTTTTTCTTTTGAATTTTATAAAATTCTTATTTTAAAAAAATGTCATTAACATATATTTTAATTATATATTTATATTGTTTACAGGTTTCTGTTACGTTAATGATATAGTTATAGCTATATTAGAACTCCTGAAATATCATCCCAGAGTATTGTATATAGATATTGATGTTCATCACGGAGACGGTGTTCAAGAAGCCTTCTATCTAACAGATAGAGTAATGACAGTTAGTTTTCATAAATATGGAAATTATTTCTTTCCCGGGACTGGAGATATGTATGAGATTGGTGCGGAAAGCGGAAGATACTTCTCTGTTAATGTGCCTTTGAAAGAAGGTATTGATGATCAAAGTTATGTTCAGGTATGTATTTTTTATGGGATTATTCAAAAATTATGTCATATAATTAACACCTTAAAATAAGCTCAAATTTTGTGATATAACATTTCAAAATATAACATACACACATCATTTTGGAAACTGTAAAATTGTTGTAAGAATGTGGCATCACGCTTTGGTAGTCTCACAGATGTGGGCTGCTGGTGTCAGTAGCAGAGGAAGGATCAAAGTCTTGGAATTTGTTAGCTGTAATTTATAGATGGCTTTGTATTAGAGTAGTTATTCACTTCACATTTACGGCAAATATATCTTAGTTCTAGGACATTGCATTCTTTGCTTTCAGTCCGAATAACACTCACTCACTTGGTGTTTAATTGTGAAATTCACGTCACGATTTTTTTTATGTTAGACTAGGTTAAGAGACTACTGTTATAATAAATAAATAAATGCACTCCTTTCCCGACTTTCCGTCGAATTTTTAAAACATTGTGTGTTGATTGGCAGACCGCATCGCCACGCTTTGCCTTGTTGCCACATTGAGAAAATTAAAATATTAAAAAAAAATTCCCTGAGCGGAAATCCAACCCGCAACTGTCACTTTTACAGTCAGACGCTAGTGCCACTGCGCCACGAGGGCCTCTACTACAACTATAATTTAAAAAAATAAACAAATTAAATCAGCTTCACGCTGTATCCCGCACACAGCAGTGTAGGCAGAAGGAACCTAGTGTAAGACACTCTGTTGGCGACTTGTCGCCGAGTTCTGGAGGCATTACATGTTGAGTGGCGGAACTCAACGCCGTGCTGTGCCTCGACACCAGAGCGGAGAAATGAAAATATAAATACAAATAAATATTTAATTTCTTCGAGTGGGGATTGAACCCACAACCAGTCGATTTTACACTTTGTGCCCCTGCGCCAACGACTGGCCTCAACTACTACTTAATTTTTTTTAAAATACATTTAATGTCACATGATTTTAGACATTTTCACAGAGTATACTAAAAAAAATCTATGTCTAATTCCAGGTATTCAAGCCAGTAATATCCAATGTGATGGAGTTCTACCGTCCCACAGCTATAGTTTTGCAATGTGGGGCTGACTCGTTGGCGGGGGACCGTTTAGGATGTTTCTCATTGTCTACCAGAGGTCATGGGGAATGTGTGAAATTTGTTAAAAATCTTAATGTACCTACTTTAGTTGTAGGCGGTGGTGGGTAAGTATTATTTTTTGTCTTTTAGTTTATTATAAAATATGTATACAGGATGGAAGTTTCAGCGCTCCTTTTACGGCAACAGTATATAAGGTAAAATATTTTAAGCCCACACCTAAAGAAATTAATCAAGATACATCAACAGTTTAGACGTAGGATTTTTTTTCATTTCACGATGTTTATCCATACCTGTATTTCGTGTGATGTAGTTACGAATAGATACCAATAACGTAAACACATAGTACTACAAAAATTTCTACTAAAGGTTAATCAACTTTGACCTTAGCCGCAAATACCTACGACTCGATTTTGGAATGAGGCGTATGCGGCGGTTTCCCTTTGATAGGTTTATGTGTGCGTGCGTCGTTCTTGGCAAATGGCTTTTTATATTACGACAATAATTTTATTATTTATTTAGTTTCAAAAAAATGTCTATTTAATTTTTAGGAAAAAAAAATAATTGTAATTTTTTATAGAGTAGTTAAATCTGTGGTTTCATTGAAAGTGGTGCTGACACTTCCACCCTGTATACTGTCCTTTAATGTAAAGTCAAAGTTAATCGTAAATACTATGGTATAAATTGAAAAGACTGATAATTTAGATAATTACCTATTTCAGTTTCATACGCGCGGGCTTAAATCCAGCTACGTTAAAATTTTAAACGTTTTCTAAATAAGTATTTTTCTTTCCTAAGTAACACTTTAAAATTGTCAAAAATATATAATAAATGGCATTCTCTCTTGCCATACGATAATTCTAAGCAATAAATACCCTTGGGTAGCGGAAATTTGTAAAAATCTCCCTACAGAGATGCTAACAACATAAATAAGTTGTAACAAGCGTATAACAATTTCGACGTAGCTTGATGAGAACGTATGGCTTAGCAATCAGTGCGCTTATACGGTTTCCAGTTATTCTGAATACAGAGATAGTATCTTCGTCACAGTTACCACGGGCTCTTAGACTGTGTCATTTGTCATACAACTTTTATATATTTGGCTACGGGGATAAAACCACAGGAAAATTATAATTTATTATTGAATATATTATATTTATATAATCATAATTTTTCATAGTTTTAATATAATTAGATTTTTCTAATCTAAACAAAAAGGCCTTGATTGTAAAAATTAAGGGGATCTCTTCCTATAGTGTTCGTCATTGTTGTTTACCCGTCTATGTTTTTCCCGTCAGTATTTTGAATCAAGCTTCCTTTTGGTTCACTCTTTACGGTTCCATTCGTCTCATTCCTGTTTCGTTTATTATTTTTGGTTGTTTTTTTTTCCCCTCGGGTTTATTAGGAGATTGGTACCCCAAATTAAGGTAGGGTTCCCTTATTTGCTATGTGCAAATGTGTGTAATGTTCTTACGTTGTGCTAGTTTCATCATTTTTTTTGCGTTATGTTATATATATTCTGCATATAACTTCATTTTTATTTAGTTTTTCCATTCGGGGACATTTTATGAGATGCAGGTTTAAATCCCGCTTCGTTCAAAATTTTATACGTTTTCTAAATAATTAAATCTTTTTTAGTTCTTCTGATTTTAGCTTTCTTGTTGTGTCCAGGCCGTTTTATTTTAACGTATTTAAATTGTCGTTTACAGATACACGCTAAGGAATGTGGCACGCTGTTGGACATATGAAACTTCGCTATTAGTAGATGAGAATATATCGAATGAACTGCCATACACTGAATATTTGGAGTTTTTTGCACCAGATTTTCAATTGCATCCAGAAATAAGCAGGTAATTTAAATTATATGATAAACACTATTACGTATCGGGAATCGAACACACAACCCGTCGTACCACGACTGGCCTCTATACATATAAACATGTATATATTTTTAATTTTCATTCCAGCACTTCAAATGCAAACACCAAGCAATATTTGGAAGCCATAACGAAACATGTTTATGATAATTTGAAAATGTGCCAACATTCACCCGCCGTACAAATG
The DNA here is from genome assembly GCA_021202915.1 of Heliconius himera. Taxonomy (NCBI): domain Eukaryota; kingdom Metazoa; phylum Arthropoda; class Insecta; order Lepidoptera; family Nymphalidae; genus Heliconius; species Heliconius himera. The sequence continues at coordinate 164,709 of JAJHJA010000351.1, forward strand.
ACCCATATACCAGGTACGTATAAAAAAACGAAGACAAAACTTTTTTTAGTAGTTTTTGAACACTACTTAGATATTCTATAGAATCCCGTATACGCAGCCGGTGATGTATGTTTAAGATTTATTTACTTATTTAGAAAACGTATAAAAATTTGAACGCAGCGGGACACGAACCCGCGCCTCCTGGAAACCGACCAGGCGCTCTGACCACTAAAAATCGAAATTTTTATACGCTTGTTACAACTTATTTATGTTGCTAGTATCTGTAGGGAGATTTTTACAAATTTCCGCTAGCCAAATATAATTAACTAAGAACTAACCAAACTAAGAATTATCGTCTGGCAAGAGAGAATGCTATTTTATTAAATATTTTTAACATTTTTTAAAGTGTTATTCCACACTTAGGAAAGAAAATTTAGGATTTCTTAGCAATAATCTTCAACAATCAAGTTACATAATAAATATAAAAGAAATTCGATAAAGCACGATAAAAATGTATGGCTTAGTGGGTAGACCTCTTGAACACATATTTAAAACTCGTGGATTCCGTTACATTCAATTCAAGAAGAAAATTTTCATGTTCTATTTAGTTCCTAAAATTGAATAAATTTCACTATTAAATATTTTTTTACAGGCGATTTCCTCCCAGAAGAATTCCGAATGAAGGAAGACCCGGATCCGGATATACGTATCAGCCAAGAGGAGTCCGACAAAATGGTAGAACCCAAAAATGAGTTCTTCGAAGATGAAAAGGATAACGACAAGGAGTCAGTGAAACAGGAAGTGAAGGAGGCATAGCATACGGAGGAAACCACCCCCGCGGTGGTCACCTGACAAGAGAAACCATTCAAAAAATACAAAAAGAAGTTTATGTGACACGTAAATGACAGTGATGTTTAATGACAGTGACATTTCAAATTAATGTCTGTTGCGTTTTGTTTTATTACCTATAGCGTTCCGAACGCGCCAATAAAAGACAGTCACAGGTTATAAAGATTTCGCTTAACGCTAGTGACATTTGTAACAGTGTGATAGGTTAATATTATTAGTAACCGTAATAGTTTTAATGTAAGTTGTAGATGATTTTACGCCACAGAATATAAAAACGTGTAGTGACAATGACATTTACAATAAAGTGGCACGCCTAAAAGCCATAAAATAAGAAACAGAGCGGAACAGAAGAGCTGAACTGTACCTCAAAAAGTGATAGATTGAGAGGGTTTTAGTTATTATGATAGTGACAGCATTAGTTTTATTGTTGTGTGTGTAATTTTTTTTTGTGTGAGTGCACTTATGTAATGAAACTAAGAAATGGTTATTAACCTTAAATATATACGTTATTATTAGGGTAAAATAAATAATGCTTATTTAGGAATAAATAAATGAATAATAATTATAAGTTCTGTAATTTTAATTTATTTTATTAATGAGTTAATTAAATCATATTTTTTAAAATTGTTTGTATATCAATCTATTGAGTGAGGTATCTGATACTTTATTTTCAATATATATTTTATTTAAAGAGACTTTGGCAAGCGCTTCTAAATTTAACTTAAAATTAATTTAATCGTCTGAAAGTCGGTTAACAGACAATAATTTAAAACAGTTAAATCAAGTTTGCATACTTTTATGAATTAATTGAAAATTATATATATTTTTTTGATAAATTAACATTTATTTGCACTTGTTAATTCAAATATTTCTATTTAAATTATATAGAAGAAATACAAGTAACAATATTCTATTTTTTATTTTTATAGATGCGTCAAAAGCTGAAAACTTTGATTCCAGAGCCGCGTTTTGCCTTGTTACCAGAGCGAGAAAATGAAAATATTAAATATTTAATTTTCTAGACTGGGAATCGAACCCGTTACCTATCACTTTAACAGGGTCACGCTTGTGCCCCTACGCCACGACTGGTCTCAACAGATAATTTAAACTTAAAATAATAAATTCCTGCATAGTACGAGGTGATAGAATAGAAGAGTTCTGTAATTAAGAATATAACTAAAGTAAGTGTATAGTCGCAAGGAATTGCTACTAATAATTAGATTTTAGATAAAATTACAAAATTTACTATTAAATACTAGTCTTAAGTAATCCTTCCATTTTTATAGCTGAAATAATAACAAATATATTTATATAAAAATACTGTCTTTTATTTGTGATCAGAATTCTTAATTGGGTTGTATTTATATAATTATTATTTTTCAAAAAGCTAATAACTTATTCAGATATTGAGGTAATCTATCAACATCTTTGTGTTAACTTGCCTATGTTTGTATTAAAAATTATGTTTAAATTAATATTTCTATGGAACTAAATAAAGAATATATAGTTTTTTATTTATTATTTACACTTTTTAAAATATTTTCGTGTATAGATATATCTAGGCGCTGTTTTTGTTGCTTCACGTTGTAGGCGTATAACCTTTTGTTAAGATACTCCGTTCTCTATCAAGGTACGTCCGTTCCCTACTTTCTCCAAAAAATTGAGTGGGAGAACTGAACGCCACGTTACCAGAGCAAGGAAACGTTTTTTTTATTCTGTTCTCATTTTTAAACTCGACACCTTGACACCAGACCGAAGAAATGGAAATATAAATTTAAATAAATATTTCATCTCCTCGAGCGGGGATCGAACCCACAACCAGTCGGTTTTACAGTCACACCTCGTGTCGCTGCGCCACGACTGGCTTCAAATTTTTGTTTTTCTGTTATATAAGCTATATTACTGTAAAGTTTCATCTAAATCCGTTCAGTATTTTTTGCGTGAAAGTTCAACGAATATCCATCCATCTATCCTCAAAAGCAAGCCTTCATAATATTAGTAGGATTAAGAAGGAAAGATGACACAAATAAAAAAAATATTCGAAGGACAAAATGTTTACTTATACTTTGTCACAATAAGAGTAAAAATAACATAGTGTTAACTAGTAACCTCCTATTTTCAAATCTAAATTATTATCATGAATATAATATATTATTTCAACAGCATCCTCTGTAAAATCCACGGTAATGTCCGAGAGCTTATCAAACGATTGTATGACTTTCATAACAACACGTCTGTTTACTTCTAAAGTACAATCTAACCACATATAACATATATCTTTTATATAACCTTTTTGTATAATATTCAGCAGAATTTCGTCGAAGTTCACCTTAGATTGATACTTCAGCGTTAACCTCTGCAACTTATCCGCATATTGCAAGAAGAACAGCAGAATGTCTCCTAAATTGAAATTTTCATTACCTAATGTCAAACTGCGGAGCTCTGTGAAGATCTTGTCGGGTCGCTTGAAGAAACGAGGTATGAACAATTGGTTGGACTGCGTCATGAGGACCAGAGAAGTGAGGTTTGGACAACAAGTACCTATAGATACAATAGAATCTATATTCACAGATTGATCTACATCCCACAGCGTGAAGTGCGTTAAGTACCTGCCTTGTACTTGGAGCAGATGAAACAGAGCCTCAGTGTACGAGAAGAAAGACATATTCAATTTATTTAATCTGAGATCGCTTTTTGTTATCTCTTCAAGCAACTTATTCCTATCCTCCTTTGAAGTTAAATGTGTTACGGTTAACTCTTTTATATGGGGGCACGTTTTGATGAGCTTTCGAATACCTTTCGCCGCTACCAAATGGCAATTAACTTTACGAAGACTCAAAGGACCGATGCTGACGTTGGAACGGATTATTGTAGAGCCGATATCACAAGACTCTATGTTTAGTTCCTCTAAGTAGGGGATATCTCGTAATAACATGATTATGCCTGATTGTGTGACACACCGACCGACCCTACTAGATTTTTGGTTCCTCGGTGGATCCATTGAGAGAATGCGCAGATGTTTAAGTTTAGTTATATAGGACAAACCTACATCAGATACGTTTCTAATCAGCACTGAAGCGTTTATTCGGGACTTGCACACATCTACTCTGGAAACTATGTTCAATTCCTCAATAAGAGGGCATTTTGAAGAGATTATTTGAAGCATTTCGTCTGTGCAAAGGAATTTTAGGTCGAGAACAATTAAGCGTGTGAGGCAAGGGATCACTTTGATCCAGAAACGCTGAGATATGCCATGATCAAGATTACATTTGCGGAATACAGATAATTTTGGGTGAAGCAGGACATTGAGCAGTGTTCGAGGGTCGCCGGGGTACACGCAACATCGTCTTTCTAAACAGAGGACATCAAATAACCTGAAACAGTAAAATATAGTTAGTTTTTTTTATTTTTTATTATTTAATAATTATTTGGTATTTTTGAGACAACTTTTTTTTTGCTTCACACTATCTTTCACATTGAGGGGCGCCACTGAGCCACTGTTCACATTGTTCTCTGTATTATTTTACGTTTTTTTTTTATTTTATTATCTTTCACATAGCAGGGTAGGCAAAGGGTACCTGGGAATCTAGTGATAAGAGACTTTATTCCCATTAAGACATGTTTTTTTGTTTCTCCACTTTCCACCAAATTCTGGAGGCATTGTATAATGAATGGCAAAATTAAACTCAACTCACAAAAAAGTTAACAAGTGTTTATTTTCAAAGATGACATCTACAATATATAATGTTTATTTTATATTTCTTGACAATGTGTTCTTTTAAAATAATTTTACCTTTTATTAGTTTTGCGAATAAATAATTAAATAGAAAAAAATATGATAAAATTTTTAAATCAAATTAGAGTTTAGTTTTAACTGCTATATGGCTTTTTAGTTTGTCCGTGATATCTTGCCTTCCATTATACATTAAATTTTGTTTTCTATATTTTTCAAGAACTAGTATTTGTTTTTTCTTATACACCAATATTTATGAAAAAACTAGATCTTTAGAGCTAATATTACAATTGAAAAATGTAAAAAAAATATATATTTTAGTGTATCCATTCCTTAAGCTTGATAAGACTGCGTGGTAAGACTGTTGCTTATAACTAAGAAAAATTAGTTTTAACACACTGTTCCCTACTTTCTATCTTAATTCAACAAGGCATTTGGACCTCACAACCCTAAGGGACCACTGAAATAACACACATCTGATCTGGAAGTAATGTATAAATATTTTCCTTCATTTGGAGTTCATAAATGCCAAATGAATAATGGTATTACACTTACAACATAGAATATAATAAGACAAAAAATAAAAATATGTAATTCCATTCCTAATAACAGAATAAAGCAAGTTTTAAGAAAAAAATTGGTCAAAAAAAATTAGCTGATATATGAAATTAACTGAAAAACAAATACTTATGTTACAGTTGATTGCGTATCTAGTAGGTGTAGAGGATAATTGAGAAAAATATATATACATTTTCATTGTTTTAAAATCTTTATATGTACAAAAGAGATACAATCTTCTAAGCTGTCAGAAAGATATTTGAATATTATTATAATTGAGGTATTGTCCATTATTAGATTAAATGAATTATAACTATTACAAAATTAAATAGAGCATGCGTGATATCATAAAATAATATGTATTTTGCGCTATGGGTGATTACTAAAATAAGTATGCCTCAATGGAATAGATAAAATGAACATCAATAGATATTAAAATTCAATCTAGTTTGAAGCAATCAAAAAAAAGTAAATTAATTAAATAATAATGACAAATACAAAGTTTGATATGAGTAGTATCTACCTGGATGGGAGTGTGGCCATCAGAAATTTTTTTATTGCGTTAATCTTTTTTTTACATTCCTCATATTCTACTTCTGCAAAACTGCACTCTATAACATACAAACTTTTATTTATTAAGCTAAGAGTACTTTTGATAGATAATTTAAATAAGCTACTCGGTTGTAGATGAGGCGACATTATTATCTGAAAAATGAATCGACAAACCACCAGTGAACATTAAAAACTATTAGTTTGTCACTTGGAAGCATTACATAGTGATAATTTAACAATTCTAGGATATTTATTTGATATTTCAGTAAAACTTGTATTATACGCCTAGGTACTAACACTTTTTGTTAAATTGTTAATTGATAAATTGAATGATACGAAGCTGTCATTTTAGTTGTCATTATAATTGTCAAACGCACAGAACACATATACCCAAAGGGTACATGGTCAAAAGTTTCAAGGATTTTATAAACGAAATATTAATAGGTGACATGAATTTGACTATATTTTATAAAATAAAATGAAATTATACGGCGTAACTATTTTTGTTATTTGTATAGAAAAAAGAAGTTTATTTTAGTAACAGGGAAATAATGGTATTTTTTCCATTATATAGGTATATATACATTTTTCCATAAATTGAATATCACTTAAACGGGGTGAATAGAAATCTCGGGGCGAATAGACAAAAAAAAATCAAAATTTAGCTTTTTCACAAAAAATATTCAAAATTTACGAGCGGGTTGCTAGCAACAAATATAATATAATAGTCATAAAATATCAATATTCGTTCCATGTTTGTAAAATTCACAAATTATAATTTTCACAAAATATGATTCTTGTTATCATAATATTATCTCCATACCCTTATTATAATATTTTCTCTATATACAATAAAACAGTGAAAATATTTTGTCTGTAAATTTAGTATTTTTGACTGAAATGGATAGAGGATTACTTAAAAAAAATAATAGACAGCAATTTTTTTTTTAAATTTCTAAATAAAAATCATATAATTTATTTTAGTTGCCAATCAATTCTGTTTATTAGATCAATAATCATGTAGTTTAAGCGGGCGAAGCCGCGAGCGGGCCGCTAGCATTCATTTATATTGTCGAAACAGTTTAAGAGTCATCGCTGCCCTGAAGTAAGCTTTTAAGATGAATTTTAAGAATTAGTAGTGTAGTGCCACTTATCCAAATCCTAATGAAGCTGATGGTATTTGAGTTTGTGACGGACCGTACGGTTAAAAAATCTGCGCTATGCGTTATAGCGAGATGACGTCTTTATGCAAAACCAAGATGTCAAATCTTTCACAGTTCATTGGGTCTTCAACGATTCGAACGACTCTACATTATATGTGATCAAATGGGTCAAGCTGATACCAATGTGCACCAACCCAAAGACGATGTGGTCGAACCTGGGACCTATACAGGGCCAATAGGTGTTTTGGCGTGAAGTACTGTCCCGCTTTACCGATGACTCCCAGTTTCTTTGAGGCCAACTTGGTGTTACTTACCAGATGATCGTGATGTTGACGTTCTGATACGAGGCGTTGACTTTAAAAGGAGTATTCTCGAAAATTGGTGACACGACAAACGAGTTTTCTTTTTAGTTAAAAACTTAAAAACGTATCTTCTGGGGGTTAAAGTGAACCAAGTTCTCTTCACCCCATAAGGAAATTAAACATTCCATTAGAGTGATACCTTAAAAGAAGACACAAGCACTTGTAATTTTTTTAATTTTCAATTTCAGCACTGGCCGTCGTTTTCCGCAGAAGGGCTTGCGCAGCAACATATGTTAGAATCCTTTAACATGTTGTTGATATGCATCAGAAACAGCGTAGGGGACAGCATTTAGCCATGGGGGACACCACCGTTCACGGGCACGTGTTCGAAGCAAAAACCGTTGATAGTGACCATATTATTTGTCGTCGATTACGTTTATTGATGTCTTGAACTTGATGAACACTTTTTAGGAATCCGTAACCAAAGGGTAAAGCGAGACCCTATTACTGAGACTTCGATGTCTGTTATTCTCAGTACGTTTGTCACCAGCCTGTATTGTATGAACTGTGACAGTTAGATAGTTGAAATTTTAACAGATGATATATTTTTGTTGCCGCTTTAACAACTAAAGTAGAATTTAATAAAATAAAACATTTTTGTGGTCATTTTATTTATTAATTTCTTTATTATATTAACAAATACATCTACACGAATATATTTTATTATACACTACCAACACTATCTATGCCTCTCATACAGCTCTAATGCTACGTAAATAAATACTTATACTCTAATAATGTTTTACAATTTCTTACATATAAAGATGATTTTTACACATATCTTGTGCTGTCTTGGTCACATAGAATTTTTACAGAGATAGAAATATACTTGAGAGTTAAAATTATATATTTAAATATCTAATTTGATATACATTTGAAAAAAAAAAAATTACCACTAAACATCACAAAATTTTACAATTTATAGTAATTAAATCCACAATTAAAAGTGGGGACTGCTGCCTAAATTTATAATATAATATTTAGTATAACCATTTAATAATTATACAAATTTCATGTTTAATTCTATAATAATTTGCGCGAATATATTTACATTTATATTATGTTATATGCTATATAACATATTATATTCGATATTTATATATATTTGCATTATTGTTTGTGAAAATTCGGTTTTATAGGAACAAGTTGTAAAATGAGCATAATATTAAACAAACAAACTTACTGGAGCTTATTAATAAAATTAATAAATATATTTTAAGGCATAACAAAAATTAAGAAAGTTATGAAGAATTTTATTCTTAATTTATTTATATTAAAAAACTATATCATTTCAATGATGTAAGAAATTTATGTTATATTTTTAATAAATATAAAGTATATAGTACCTTCTTATATCATTTTAATTTTTTTTTTTAAGTTTTATCCCGAATATTATTAAGTTTGTATTAGTAATACAATAGAATCTTTAAAACAATTAAATGTCACAAGGTTCGAATAATGATTATTATTAATCTATATTTTTTCTTATTTTCATTAATAGTTATTAATAATCTATTTGTATAATAAAATGTTTTGGCACTAGGCTTTTCATATTTTTTTACAAAATTTATGTAAATTTACCTACTGAGAAGTTCGCTGACTGTAGTTTTATATATTTCTTGCAATTAAATAGTGCTAATATCATTCAAAAGTCGGGAAGAGCCGAAAAATAGATTAAAACAATATTGCGTAATTATAAAAAAAAATTGAGGCCAGTTGTGGCGCAGTGTCACAACAGCGCAATCCCCACTCGAGGAGATGAAATATTTACTTAAATTTATATTTCCATTTCTTCGCTCTGGTGTCGAGTTTAAGCGCGGCGTTGAGTTCTGCCACTTAACACGCAATGCCTCCAGAATTCGGCAGAAAGTGGGGAACGCAGTGTCTTAACACTAGGTTCCCTCTGCCTACCCTGCTGCGTGCGGGATACAGCGTGAAGTTGATTTAATTTAATTTTAATTTATAAAAAAAATACGATTTTCGAATGCTGTTTTAAGTTCTGTAAACAAAATGTACGCTATTATTTACTCGACATGTAACTATGTTATTAAAATATTTGAATACATTTTTGTTTCTTTTGTTAGAAATGAAATTATGACGATGGATCTTTCTACTTAGATAATTTTTAAAAATTGATCAAGTGCGAGTTCGTTGCAATAGCCAGGGATCATCTTGTAACGTTTTCCCCTAGTTAAATTCTGTAATAAAGGTTGTAGGTGGCATTTGAGAATTTATTAGACTTTTTTTGTATTAGATATATTACAGTTTAGAGATGCACGTTAATTCTTCATGAGAAGCCAGCGACAACAGGTAGCATGTTAAAACCTGTTTACGCTGCAAAATAACGAAGAAATGTTGAATGTTTGAATTATTAAATATTTATAGAAAACGAAAATGTCTCTATATTATCTATGATTTGGCATACACTATCTATTACTAAACTGTGTATCTATACTATATTTTTATTTATTATATTATTAATTAAATAAATGTTCAACGAATAAAATAATGAATAATCAAAAAGTGTATATTATTTATAATTAAAATGCTTATTAATAATTGACCGCCAACAATAAGTTGGTCGTCGTAAACATTCTCTCGTTCATTTCTATCTAAATCATTCAAATCTTCAATGCTTTCTCCGTTTTGATTATCAGTATTATTATTTGAAGATTTATTTATTTTAACATTATTATTTTTGATTATTTTCTTATTATTTTTATATGATTTTTCGGCTTTGTTATAGCCGTATTGGGAAGCGGATCAGAGTCGCTTGTGTGAGTCCGTACTGGAGCTTTTAAGTGAACCGAATCTTCTAGAATGGCCCGAGCTGGTTGTTGTCTCCCGGTCGAGGCTTGCCGCTCGCAATATGAGACCCCTCGATTGGTGTATAGATGAATCTGGTCTCGTCTGCAGTGCATATATTTTTTTGTTATGTTGTGAACAATCTTATAGTTTTAATAATAAATAAAATATAAATTAAGAGGCCAGTCGTGGCGCAGAGCCACAAATGTGCGATTGTAAACGCAACAGGTTGTGGGTCCCACTTGTGGAAATGAAATACTTAATATTTACTTATTTAGAAAAGGTATAAAAATTTGAACGTAGCGGGACTCGAACATGCGCCTCCTGGAAACCAACTACGCGCTCTGACCACTAAGGCATACGTTCTCATCAAGCTACTAACTTATTTATGTTAGCATCTCTGTAGGGAGATTTTTAAAAATTTCCGCTACCCAAAGATAATTACTAAGCATATCTGGCAAGAGAGAATGCTATTTATTAAATATTTTTAACAGTTTTAAAGTAATCCACACGTATGAAAGAAAAATACTTATTTAGAAAACGTATAAAATTTGAACATAGCGGGACTCAAACCTGCCCCTCCTGGAAACCGACCAGGCGCTCTGATCATTGGGTACTGGGTAGCGGAAATTCCTAAAAATCTCCCTACAGAGATGCTAACAACATAAATAAGTTGTAACAAGCGTATAAAAATTTTAACGTAGCTTGATGAGTACGTATGGCTTAGTGGTAAGACCAAAACAGTTATAGATTTCCAAAAAAAAAAAAATTTTTTGCAAAAACTTAAAATGAAATCTGGTTCTTCTTAAAAAATCACAAAATTTCCTAATGTTCACTGAACACACACGGGGGTGAATGTATAGATACAGAGGTCCCCAATCTATAGACTACCGTTGATTCATCGATCGAGTTACACCAATGTTTATAAAAATGTATAAATTAAGCATTTGCCTGTTCTCCTGCTGATCCAACTCGATGTCTCCCAGTACTGTCAGAAAAAGATGTTTCCACCGACCGATGGGAGGTCTCGCTATTAGACTGCGATAATAATTGCGTAGTCGAATTGGAATCTTCCAAATTGGACAGCTCATCTGGACTTTCCTCGCGTTGTGGAGTATCTGATTCCTAAAAATAAAATTCATTTGATATTCTTAAGTTTGTTTAATTCTTCTATATACATATATAGATAGAAAAGTTTTTATTGTTATTTTGAATGACAATCGAATATAAAACCAATAAAAAATAACAAATTAAAAAACGTTGTGTTAATTGTTTTAATTGGACTATTACAAGTGCAACTTTTACATAAAGTTCATGTAAAAGCTGTTGAGTTTGTCTTTCACAGTTGGATCCATCGAAAAAAGATAAAATAAAAAAATTACAGTTGTCGATTATACGTCCTTTTCTGAATTCGGTTAAAATTAGAATAGAAAAAAAATCTCAACTGACTTCTTCTAAATCCCTGAGCCTACATGGATAATTGTGGCGTCTGCTCTCATCTCGTTCCCTCTTCTCGAGTTCATCAGCCAGCATCATTACTTCCCAATCACTTCCGCTACCTGTAAAAGTTATAATTACTAAGTTTTATCAAGTATTATATAAAAAATTAATTAAATAAATCAGCTTCACACTGTATCCCGCATACAGCAGGGTAGGCAGGAGGAACCTTGTGTTAAGACACTCTGTTCCCCACTTTCTGCCGAACTCAACGCCGCGGTTTACCTCGATACCAGAGCGAAGAAATGGAAATATAAATTTAAGTAAATATTTCATCTCCTCGAGTGGGGATCGCACCCACAACCAGTCCACACCTCGTGCCGCTGCGCTATGACTGGCCTCAAGTATTATATGAATAATGATAATTAGATATACCCAACGATTATGGGTTTGATTATGGAGTTAGAATGAAGTAATTCATATTTTCATCCCCGTTGTGGCAGCAAGGCCAAGGAATTTTGCCACACAACACGAAACGCCTCAAAGATTGTGTCACGCTGTATATCAGAGGGAACTTAATGTTAAGATATTTACGTAAATTCAAATTCAAATAGTTTTATTCAAAATAAGAAGTTACATGCTTCATTTTTTGAACGTCAAATAATTTACCACCAGTTCACTAAAGTTAATGCCTCAGACATGAGAAGAACCGGCGCAAGAAACTCAGCGGGACCTATTTTTTTTATATAATATGTATATAAATATCTGTGACAATGATACTTTTGAAACAGACTGGAGCGAGCATTTCATTCCCAAGGCGTAGTTAAGATACTAACAACGTGTCTTAAAAAAGACACGTGTTGTTTAATTAATATATGGTGTAGGTTCCCAGGTTCCATTTGCCTACTCTACGTGTGCGATACAGAGGCTTAGAAACGATTACAAAAAATAAATATTTGTATCTAGTTAATGATTATAATGAAGTAGATATACTGGTACCTGTAATTGGCGAAATATTGCCTTGTGCGGAAAAACCACGGCCACTCCTCATGTTGGTGTCAATAAACTCTTCGAAAACCGGTGTACGGGGAACAGATTCAGAATCACTATTTGATGATGTCGATGTACTGAAATAATAAAAATTTAACGTTTAATTTCATATTTAACTAATTCTCCAAATATACGTTTTGAAGCGACTGCAAAGGAAGGGTTGTGTTTTTAGCGCGTATCTTATATGTCAGCTTCACGCTGTATCCCGCATAACACAGCAGGGTAGGCAGAGGGAACGGAGTGTCTTAACACTTTCTGCCGAATTCTGGAGGCATTGTGTGTTGAGTGGCAGAACTTAACGCCGCGCTTGACCTCGACACCAGAGCGAAGAAATGAAAATATAAATTTAAGTAAATATTTCATGTCCTCGAGTGGGGATCGAACCCACAACCAGTCGGGTTTATAGTCACACTTTGTGCCGCTGCGCCATTACTGGCCTCAATCTCAATCCTGTATGTAATTTTCTTTATTACCTCAGATCTCCAGAGTCACTGAATCGTCATTGAGGTATCGTTTGATTTGTCTTAGCAGTCCAAGTGTTCTTAGATAGGTGACAATAAAAAATCAAATATGGAGGTTGTACGACGACAAGCCAAATAGTTAATTAGGATTAACAATCGGGACACTATATTTCTCCAAACAATTTAATATTTACCACGAAAAGTTTTATTATTATTCTAAGCTTGACATTGTTCCCGCACAAAGCAGGGTAGATGAAATCTAGTGTTAAGGACAATCCGTTCAACACGTTCTGCAAAATTCTGGAGGTATTTGCGTGTGTATTGGCGGAACTCAACCGCGCTTTGCCTCGTCACCAGAGTGAGAAAATAAAATTAACAAATATTATTAATATTCATATCCGCGAGTGGGAATCGAACCCGCAACCTATCTCGTTTACAGCCGCTTGTGGCCAGCTGGCTTAACCTACCTATGTTATTTATTAATATACCTTTCACTCAAACTGCAATCACTGCCGATATCAAGAACAATATCATTGCAGTTAGTTTTAGGCGTTGCTCCGCGACTGTACCCGAAAAAAGAACCGAGGCTGAATTTTCTATGGTGATGTTGTTGAGAACTACGTTCTGTAAAATAGACATTAATTTGATTAAAACATAAACTCAACTAAATTGTTAAACGTTAGATGTTATTTAAATTATATAATATATATAATAAATAAAAAAATATGAATAAGTATAATTTTATTTTGGAGACACTTCTCTTCCCTAAAATGTAGTAGTGTAGTGTACTTGATCAAGTGAAAACGGAGAGTCCACACCGTTTCCCGTATAGCACGGTAGGCAGGAATCTAATGTGAAAACGGAGACGAAGAGATGCGGGAAATTGAAAACATTAAATAATTAATTTCCCAGAGTGGGAATCAAACTCACACACAACCGTGTGACAGTTGCAAGCTTATGTCCCCGCGCTACAACGGCCCACAGTAGCTTTAACTAAATAATAATAAACATACTTCTTTCCTTTCTTCCGGTGTGATGCATTCCAGTGTCAACGGATAAAGTTTTCTTTATCTTTGTTTTACTATTGTCCAAATGTGTACCAAATAAATGAAACGGGTACATTGCTCGTTTACTTGTGCGGAGACTTGATTGTTCAGGACTAAGTAAGGAACGGTCTTCTGAAGTCATGTGCGGAGAAATTGGCCTAAAATTTAAAGAAAATCTTTGATTAATATTGGAGTAAAAAGATATAAGAGTTATATTTATTTTTTAGCTTCACTCTTTGTCTCGAATATAGCAGAGATAGAAAATTTAGTGTGAAGTATTTGAGACGAGTTGAGTGAAGGGACTCAACGCTGAACTTAGTTACCAGAACGCAGAAATGAAATGATAATTCTTTCCTGTGAATAAGGTGACAAAACCCAATGGTTATTTACGTTATTCAGAGGAAAGAATCAGTCGGATACTTCTTCACCACGATGGTCTTTATATAATAAACGAGTAAAATCGGGATTGCAGAGGCCAAGATGTAGAAATTAGATAAAGAATAAATTTAGTTGTGTAGTGGTTGGAAGTGTCAGAAATAAACCTTTTGGGTTCTTTATCAAGTACTATATATAATTACTATTTATAACTATATATAATTTGATACCTTGTCAAATCCTGTAGCTCTACAGATTCTTGATAATTTTGATCCTCCCAAGATTTTCTTTGTTTCAATTTTTCAGCTCGTTTCCTTAAATACGTTCCAGCTTTACCATCTAAATTTAGATCTAGTCTCTTAGACTTGCTTACAGACCAATCTTCTTTATTTGTAGATGATTTAGTTTTATTTGATAAAGACTCGGCCAAGCTCTGTAGTTCTGAGTAAGACAATTTGGTAAGATCGATTCCTTCAGTCAGTTCTGTCAGCTTTTCTTCTGATAATTCATCTGATGAAGCAGTCGCTTCATCTGATGCCTTTGCTTGAAAATCTCTATCTGAAGCCTTTATTTCTTCAGCACTACGTTCTGGTGGCGATGAAGTAAATACTGTGTCTAACGAATCTCCCCTCTGTAATTATCATTAAAATTTTAAAGAATTTGACATTTACTTAAAAATATAAGCATTATATTTTATATAATGCTTATATTATTTTAAGTAAATGGCTAATATATGGTTAATATATACATATGTGTAAATGAGAATAATAAAAGTCTTTAAAAGTATGTTTACCATAAAACCCTCTTCAACACCCGACATTTCTTCACTACCGGAGCTATTCTTTGATTGTTGATATCTACCACAATGATGGTTGTCATGGGTAATTAATACCATTTCATTTTCATCTTGTGAATCTACTTCTTGTTCGATGGCGGCAGGAGCTGGAAGTAATCCTAAACCTAGTCTTTCCAATTCCTGTATACGTTTTTGTAGTTGACTAATAATTTCATCCCGTTTTCGAACTTCATTTTCTAAGCTATTAAATCTGAAAGTAAAATTTTATTTATTTAAAATGTAAGGTCGGGCAAAAGTATTTTCGTATTGTTCATACAATGGAAAATATTTTTTAGGTAAAATTTTTTACTTATTAATAATATGTATGTGCCGTTTTTATCGATGATTTGATACCATCTTATGGGTAGCCATGATCCCATTCCTGTAGAATTTTTAAGATTTCTTATTCCCGCAATGACCGAAACAGGTGGAAATTTGACGGAGCAAGGTCAGGGCTATACGGAGGATGCATCAACACATTCCAGCTCTTTCAATTTTTGCTCCGTGGCTATAGATGAGTGCGGTCTGGCGTTGCATGGTGGAACACCACGCCCTTTCTATTCACCAGCTCCGGGCGATTTTTCTTAATAGCTGTTAATGTTAATGTAAATTTTTTAACCTCATCAGTTGCTGACAGTCGAAGTCAGAACTGGTAATTTTACCCGGTTGCAAAAGTTCATAGTGGACGATTCCTTTCCAATCCCACCATTCACATAGCATCACTTTGTTCCGAATCAAGCTGGGCTTTGCCACGGTCTGTGGGACTTGTCCATGCTTCGACCATGATCTTTTTCGCACATGCTTAGCGTAAGTCATCCATTTCTTATCACCCGTAATCAACTGTTTAAGAAATAGTTCGGAATTGTTACGTTTCAACAAAGAATCACAAATGGAAACACCAGTTCCACATCCAGTTTTTCAGGAATGTCGTAGCTTAGTAGCTATTTAGTATGTCGTTTTTGCTCCACTTTCTCAAAGATAGCACTGATTTTATCTGTGACAGGACATACAGAACAAACTTCATCTTTCACACTAAAATTTCCAGACTTGAAACGCTTGAACCACATTTGTGTTACTCTTATTGATACCGCATTAGGTCCGTAAGCCACACAAATTTTATTCGCGGTGTTTCTGGCATTTTTACCTTTTTGTTTTAAAATTTTTTCGTCATATACGTTCATTTTGTTTGCTTGAAATACAATTGAAACATGGCGAGAACTAGTCAATTACATTCAGTACAGAAGGAGACAGGAGACAGTACAGAAGGAAGACCAAAGAGGTTTGATTACTAATAATACATTCAAAATACGAAAATACTTTTGCCTCGACCTATTATTTCACACAATATGCAATGTATAATTAGTCACAATTTTATATACACACCTTTCTTGAAACTTTCCTTGCACTTCATGCAAATGACTCTGTATTACTTGCTTAATGCCAAATAAGACTTCACCAAAATAATCTTGCTCTTCTATTGAGCCTGGAAAAAGGAAGAGATCTTTTACGAAATGTTATAAAATATCTAAATAAAAAAGGTGAAATTAGATTTTAATATAAAAAATTACCTCTTAGAAGCTTTCGTTGGTTTGCTACCGCAGATATTATAGTTAACTTTGGTTTTTCTGGCACTCTTATATCTTCTGGCCTCAAAGACTTATAATCGTAAACAGGATCTACATGGGATTTTAGTTTATATTGAGTTTGTATATTTTTATCAACATTATTATTCCTAACTGATGAAGGGTCTGGCATACTGACTTGACTTTGATTTATCGTCTCTGGTGCATCAGGTAGTTTTATTTCAGATGTTTGTACTGTTGGTTGGACAGTTTCTACAGGAGTTGGTAATTCAAAAACTTCATCAACCATATCCATTGGAATACTTCCAGGGGGAGATGGTAAAGTATGTCGGTGAAATGTTACACTTTTAGCAAATTTTGAATGTCTTGCTGCGTATCCTTCTATCGTAGGAGCTCTAATTAGCTTTCGCATTTCGTTATTTTTTTGAGGGCTTTCAGCAGGGGTCACGTCTTCAGATAGTTTTTTTAATATTGATTTAAGTGTGCGTCTTTCTAGAGTTTCGTTCGATCCATGGCTTTCGACGGAATCTGTTGATTTCCTTTTAAACTTCTTTTTATCCATTGTACTACTTTCAGAGTGGCTTCTTGTAAGTGTATCACACAATAAATCTTCTGATGAACTTGTACAATCTAAGCTTGAACTTCTAATTTTAATAACTTTTTCCAGTTCTGCTAATTTTTGTCTTTCATTTAAAATTTTAAGTTTTTTCACAAATGGTAAGCCGCCATATTCTGGGGATAAATCATCGATAGACCTATATTTTTTATCTCTGGATAGTAACCCAGCACCTCTAGTCATTGGTATTCTGTCTTGTGACCTAGTTACTATATTCTTGTTTGGTGACATTGTTAGTAGATCTAATGATTTATCTTTAACAGGTCCTAAAGAACTGACTGCCGGCGTATCTTGCTTGACTTGTTGATTATTGTTATCTATTTTTACAAGTTCTCCTGTATTTATTACAGGCACATTTATATTTACATTATCTGATGCGTTTGCATTTGCAGTGTTTTTTGTTGTTTGGTCTGACTCGTTTTTTTCGTCAATGCTAGTTTTACTATAACTTTTAGAGTCACCTAAAATAGCGGCCTTTTTAAGTTTCGACCAAGGCTTTTTACTTATCAATTCCTCTTGGCTTTCTGTTGTTTGTACAGGAATTATTTCAATGGCGCTCATATCAGGTACTGGGACTTTGCTTTTTTCCGTGGATGAGTTATCATTTTCTTTCGATAAATTTCCACTTTGTAATATTTTGAGTTTATCTCGAAAAGTCGAACTTACAGATTTCACTGGTGATTTTATTTTACTTACTACAGAATGTGGAATCGATATTAGGTTACCATCGGTTTTTTGAGTTGGCTCTACTACTGCTGCAGGTTTTTCACTTACATCTTTATTGAGTGGCTGACATACGGCGGTTCCATCACTTTGCACTTGTAATATTTTATCTCTAAAACTTACTTTTGGTTTTGATGTTCCATCACTAGAGCCGGAGGAATTTTTTCTTGATGTTTTCGTTGTGGGACTCTGTAATTTTCCAGGTGAGCTGGATTCTGAACCTTTTCTTAATGGGCTGAGATTTTTGACTGTGGGACTTAATGGGCTCTTTATAGAGCTGGGGCTAATAGTTTCGGAGCTAGATGGCTGATAGCTCGCAGTGGGTGTTAGCTGATTTTTCTCTCTTTCTTCTTTGGCTTTTAGTAACAAAAGCCTTTGTAGTAAAGGAAGTCCGGCTCCAATAACTTCAGGTTCTGCTTCCATTCCAGTACTGGTTGAAGGTGTTGCTTGTTGAATTGGAGGTGATACTACTGAAGATACTGACAGCCTTTGTTTTGCAACTTTTTCTTCCCGATCCTGGAAAATTATAACAATCAACTCTTTATATATTACTAGCGGCCCACTCGCAGCTTCGCCACTACCATACCACCTATAATAAATATAAAAATACAAATGTTTCCTCTTTATATAATTAGTATAGATCAAACAATGATTACTCAAATAAACTCCATTAAAATAAAAACATATGAATTAGTCATAACTTGTTGTTTTTGTTCTTAAATAATAATTTGGAAATAAACAAAACATCTCTTCTAAATTTTATCAATTCTCAGGAAATATGACAGTTATGAGTTAAAAAATTTATTATCCATGTTTATATCCAAATACATAGTAAAAATGATAGTATAAATGATTCTACCTGTTTTTCTTTTAGTAATTTAAGCCGTGACAGTAATGGAAGACCAGCTCCAAGTGGTGAAATGCTTTTTTCGCCATCTTTGCTACCTGACGTCGTCTCGCCGTTATCCTTAATATAGGTAACAAATATATTATATAGGTACTTCTTAGTTTTGAACAAAAAAATCTACAATTTTTTAATTTTTGTGTAGTTATAATTTACTATAAATATCAAATAATATAATAAGCATTATTTGAGGTCATCGTGGATCAGGGGCACAAAGATGTGACTGTAAGGCGACGGTTGTGGATTGCATCTCCACTCGAGGGAATAAATTATGATTTATTAATATTTTCATTTCTACGCTCTGAAACCAAAGCAAAAGCTCGGCATTGAGTTCCGCCACTCAACACGCAATGACTCGAAAAACTCGGTGGAAAGTGGGTAACGGAGTGTCTTAACACTAGGTTCTATCTACCTAACCTGTTGTGTGCGGGATAAAAAGTAAAGCTAAAAAATATATATTTTAGGTATTAAATAATCGTTATTTACTTCTGGGTTATGGGTTTGGGAGTCATCACTCTCTACTCGCGGCATTCGTCTAAGTTTAGGTTCACTACTAGATAAAGCCTGTAATTCCAGGGATTCCCCGGAACGACGACCGGTCCGGGACCTGCTTCTGATTGCGTTTCTTATACCCTGCGCATATCGATTTTGTCTCATATAAAACAATTAAGTTATTTGCATAAAAAAATATTAAACTTATTATTCGTTAGTAGGAACATACTATTAGTTGTATTAATTATTAAGCAATATAAAGATAAATTTTACATCTGTAGGTCTTCTTCTCGGTTCTCGTCTTTTGCTAATTGCTAAATGATAATTTTTATTACTACATTTGCATATATTTTTATTAAAATATGAAAGATTTACCTTAACATCTGTTCGTAATTTGTGTACAATTCTCTTGGGTGCACTGTCATCGCCCGCTTTATCCGGGCTTATATCGTCTGAAAGTTTTAAAAAATAAATAAATCAGCTTCACGCTGTATCCCGCACACAGCAGGGTAGGCAGAAGGAATCTAGTGTTAGGACACTCCGTTACCCACTTTCTGTCGAATTTTGGAGGCATTGCATGTTGAGTGGCAGAATACTAAAATAATATACATATTAAATACATTCCAATAAATATTCGTATAGTTCAAGTGGGCGAAGCCGTTAGTGATATATAAATATGTATTTATAATATTTTAGAGGCCAGTCGCGGCGTTGAGTTCTGCTACTCAAGGAGAATGGAGTGTCTTATCACTAGGTTCCCTCTACCGACTCTGCTTTGAGCGGGATGCAGCGTGAAGCTGAAAAAGATTATCAATGTCATAATTTTAACTGTCAACGTACTTTTAGCACATTTCCTAGACATATTCTTCGCCTCCTGCAGCCGTTTTCTTCCAAGAGTTTGTAATATTTCTTGTGCTTCAGGATAATCCTTCATAGCCGCCAAGACATCTTCCCGTGAAAGAGAGAATAGTTCAGAATAACCAACTGATCTAACATCGGCTGTTCGTCTGAAAATAATAGTGAATATATAATAAATCGCTCATTTGGTACAAATTGAAATTAAATTAAAAATTAAATCAAATTAGAGGCCAGTCTTGGCGCAGCGGCACGAGGTGTGACTGTAAAACCGACTAGTTGTGGGTTCGATCCCCACTCGAGGAGATGAAATATTTACTTAAATTTATATTTCCATTTCTTCGCTCTGGTGTCGAGGTTAAGCGCGGCGTTGAGTCCTGCCACTCAACACGCAATGCCTCCAGAATTCGGCAGAAAGTGGGGAACGGAGTGTCTTAACACTAGGTTCCCTCTGCCTACCCTGCTGTGTGCGGGATATAGCGTGAAGCTGATTTGAAATTAAAAATGAAATTAAAACAGCTTCACACTGTATTTAGTGTAAAGACACTCTGCTCACTACTTTCCGCTGAATTTAAGAAGCATTGCATGTTGAGTGGCAGAACTCAACGCTCTTGTGGTTTTGTTTTTAATTCGAACTAAAAACAAGACCATCATCAAGTCAACTAATTTAGGAATCGATTTTGTCAATTTATTATGAAATTTTATTGTGAATACAATCTTTACACAAACAAGAACGTTGAAACATGATGTATACATATAATAAAAAGAAAAGAAAATTAAGTTAAAATCTATTTATTATAATATAAAAAACTTTAATAAAATTCTAATATCAATAACCGTTACTTTAAAATAAGAAACTTTAATAGAATCCATTTTGGAGAGTATTTGTTCTCGATTGTAACATTGTATCCCGTCTGTTTCCAAACAGTTTCATTTATAAAAATATTTACTTTTACAACATAGAAAGCTATCTGTGAGACTAGATACTTCCAATTAAGAAGAACATAACACTTTGCTCTAAGCGAAGTCATTTCAAACAAGAACTAAAACACATAACGAAATACAGATATGGAGGTATTGAGTTTCTTAATTTTAGAAGTTATAGAAAGAAAAATGCTTACGAATCAAAAATAAAATCAACAGTTTTAATGA
Source organism: Heliconius himera (assembly GCA_021202915.1). NCBI lineage: Eukaryota > Metazoa > Arthropoda > Insecta > Lepidoptera > Nymphalidae > Heliconius > Heliconius himera. Next base: position 186,239 of record JAJHJA010000351.1, read on the forward strand.
AATTTTTTATCTTCGCCATATCTTGGAGTATATAATCTGAGGGTATTTGTAATTTTACAACGAACCGAATCTCATATGAGACATAAAACACATTGAAGTATCGCTATAATCATTATCTGTTTTATGTTGAATTACTTCGGTGTTTATGTTGGTGTTGACATTATATTTGAGATGGTAGGACGGTTGTGGGTTCGATTTCCACTCAGGGGAATAAATTATTACATAATAATATTTTTATTTCTTCGCTCTGGTATCAAGGCAAAACGCAACGTTGAGTTCTGCCATTCAACCTCAATTGCAGCGGAAAGAGCGCTTCGCAAGGAATGCTCCATATATATTTTTATTTAATACACTATGGATATTTCTAACAATAAAAAATGTTATTCTTTCGCTTGTATGATTATAGAATGATTGTAAATTACTGTAAAATGTACTTCACATTTTTGTATAAGGTTTATATCGACTTAAATCAATTCTCGACTTTCACAAGTATTGAGTCGAAAATAAAATTAAAATTTAATAGTTTCTTTTGGTTTTAATTTCTATATTACTTACTTGTTGAGGCCGTCAAGATTTAAAATTCCAATTTCACCGAAGAAATCACCAGCCTTCATGGTAGTCAGGACACGCCCAGTTTCTGATATCACTTCTAAAATCCCGTCTGCTATTATAAACATTTCCCGCGCCACTTCGCCTAAAAGATATTGAATTTAATAATATTTAAGGAAGTGATACACTACACTTTATGGTGCAGCTTACTGTACAATACCTTAAAGTAAAATTTGTCAGCTTCACGCTGTATCCCGCACACAGCAGGGTAGGCAGAGGGAATCTAGTGTTAAGACACTAAGTTCCCCACTTTTGCCGAATTCTGGAGGCATTTTGAGTGGCAGGAACTCAACGCCGTGCTTAGCCTCGACAACAGAGCGAATAAATGGAAATATACATTTAAGTAAATATTTCACCTCCTCGAGTGAGGATCGAACCCACAACCAGTCGTGCAGTCACACTTCGTGCCGCTGCGCCACGACTGGCCTTAATCGATCGATTTATTAAAATTATAAAAAAACATCTATCTAAATTAAATTATTTATTTTTTTCAAGTATAATTATTAAACAGAAAAAAAAAACAATGTATTTTATAAATAATAACCACCTTTTCGACAAATAGAGTCGCCAGGAGTAAAAATATACGCTTTCATCTTTAATACTAAGTCGTGTAGAAACTCAGGCTGGCATTCTTGGAAGATGGTTACCTAAAAGGTAAATAAATATGTATATATTTCTTGTTTTAATGAATTTAAAAAGACAATCAAATCAGCATTATTAATAACAGCGGAATACAGTGTTCATTCCGTACACAGCAGGTTAGGCAGAGGGAACATAGTGTTAAGACACTCCTTTTCCCACTTTCCGCCGAATTTTTCATTGGCAATACGGGTTGAGTGTCTCAACTGGTACTCAACGCCGGGCTTTTTGCCCTTGTTCCAGAGCGAAGAAATCAAAATATTCATAAAAAATAATTCCCTCGAGACCCCCACTCGAAGATCGGACCCACAAGCATCGCGTTACAGTAACACTTTTGTGCCCCTGCACCACGACGGCCTCTAATTTAATGAAATCTTTTATGTTCTTGGCACCCAGCGTGGGATTGATTCACTAAGAAAATCTTATTATCAGTGTCTAGCTAGCTATGTAGCCTAAACATACTGATGTAAGTTTCCTTTACTAAAAGCTACAAAGCTAAGCAAGAAATAATAACATAAAACTACGGTATAGATTCGTACATTTTTGTCTTTACTTTTACTTTTCTGTAAAGTTGAACATTAAAAGATCAAAGACTAAAAGATTCATCGAAAAGTATAAAGCAAACACATTATATTTGGGACAAATTACATATTTATATTAAGACTATATTATTATTAATAACATAGAAATGAGGTTAGGTGATGCCTTGGCAAGTTTTTTTCTGTTTCCGTTTTAATAAATCTTTTCTCGGTGCTTTCCTAGGGAAAATGACTAATTTGGCGTAGTTTCGGCTGTGCGTTGTCTATCAGTCACTGAGTGACTAAAGATTTTTTTATATCTATCTATCATATACTCGTACATATACCTAAATCTAAAGAAAAAGATAAACTTGGCTGGAGTAAGGATATGATAATTGTTTTGAGGGACTGTCTTGTGAATAGCCAAGTTAATATGTACCTTTTTCAAAACACTTAAATTAACATGTAGAGCCAATTCAGTCTTAAGTTTATCAGGCAGTAGTCCCAGCGCTGTGTTGATATCACCCCCTCCTTGTATTCTTCCTCTTGACCAAGAATAGTCATACCACCGTAGCACTCGACGTTTCATACCTCCTGGGACCTGAGGAAATAAATTATTTTGTAGTGTATTAATATTTTGCAAATTTTTTATTTCTCTTATATTTAGAGGCCGGTCGTGGCGCAGCGGCACGAGGTGTGACTGCAAAACCGACTGGTTGTGGGTTCGATCCCCACTCGAGGAGATGAAATATTTACTTAAATTTATATTTCCATTTCTTCGCTCTGGTGTCGAGGTTAAGCGCGGCGTTGAGTTCTGCCACTCAACACGCAATGCCTCCAGAATTCGGCAGAAAGTGGGGAACGGAGTGTCTTAACACTAGGTTCCCTCTGCCTACCCTGCTGTGTGCGGGATATAGCGTGAAGCTAATTTAATTTAATTTTTTTAATTTTATTTCTCCATCTCTTACACTTTATGATAGACAGAAATAATTTAGTGTTAAAGAGGAAGGAGGAGAAAGGAATGCCTTTTCTCAGCTTTTTGCTGCAGGGAAAATGATTTTTTTTGTTATATTTTTAAAGTGTTATTCCACATTTGGAAAAGAAAGTATTTTATAAAAAGTAAAATAAAAATAAATTATTGTCCAAGTTATCGTGATAATTGAGTTTGTTTTTTTGAGTTGCTGTGTAAATCTGTCCGTCTGTCAAGATGACGGACGTGGAAGTATTAAGCTGAAATTAATATCAAATATCCAAGTCTACGGATTCTTGGAGCAAAGAAAAAATAAAATTTCTAAGTCAACAAAGGATATTTATTCATCGTTTTTACTGCTTTTTGTGTGAAATTGACCGCGTAATCAAATCTTTCAGGGTAGTTCCCCTAGAACTACAGTTATGAAATTTGACAAGAAGTGAGAACTTACAGTAAAAAGGAAAAAAAATAAAAATTGGATATTTATAGGTATGTCATAGACAAAAATCATTACAAATTTATATTTGTTATTCATTTTATACAAAATGAGTCGATACGCCCGCAAACTTAAAATCCTGAAATTGGTATGCATTTACAAAATCTTCGGCGAGTGAGACCGACTCGCATTTGGCCGATATTTTAAAAATAATACTTAAAGTTTTCTAAAGTAACAAAAAATATAATCTTTTATTACTAAGAGACAGTAACAAATAAATCATTGCCTTGATTAAAAAAAATAACCGCCCATAAATCACAGAACTTTCTTAAATGATATTGTAAAAATATCCATAAATTTTGTATGAGGCTAAAAATATATTATCAACAAAAACGAGTTGGAAATTCCCATTCACAGAGAAACTTAAAATAGAAGCCACCATTATTCTTATTTTATTTAAAAATATAGATACTTATACTTAAAATATTAATACTCATAAAGCCGTCGTGGCGCAGTGGTTTAGCGTCTGATTATAAATGTAAAGATTATGGGTTCAGGCTAGTCGTGGCGAAGCGGCACAAAGTGTGACTGTAAAACAGATAGGTTGTGGGTTCAATCGAGGAGATGAAATATTTACTTGAATTTATATTTCTTCGCTCTGGTGTCAAGGCAAAGCGCGGCGTTGAGTTCTGCCACTCAACACGCAATGCCTCTAGAATCCGGCAGAAAGTGGGGAAAGGAGTCTCTTAATACTAGGTTCCCTCTGCCTACCCTGCTGTGTGCTGGATACAGCGTGAAGCTGATTTTTTTTTATTATGGCTTCGGTCCGACATCGAAGGAATTTATTTAATTTATTTAACTGCTCTGATAGATAAAGCTCGACATTGAGTTCTGCCATTGAATACACAATGTCAGAAAAATGCAGGAAAGTACGGAGCAGTGTCTTAACACTAGGTGTTTTTTTATGCCCTGCCTGGGCATGGAAGGGTTTCCATTAGAAAAAATCGTTAAGCTGCTAATTAGTGTTAGATCACTTGTTAGAAATTTGATTGATGATATTTTATTATCGTAATTGTAGATCATTGACAGGATTGACATTTGATAAGACTTTGCAGGCCAGAGTGACACTTTGAAAGCTTTCTGTTACAAACTTCTTAGAAATTTATATGTCTAATGTCACTCAACACGCAATATTTCGAAAATTGGATGGAAGGTGGGGGACCCCGTGTCAAAACAGGGTACCCTGCTATGTGAGAAAATTCCATGGTAAAATGTTTACAAAATCCAATCAATCTAGTGAATGCGATGTAAAAGCTTTTACGCTACATTTTTATGGCATACTCGAAAATTTTACTATACACGGTCCACGGGATCCATAACGTTAAAAAAATCTTTTATCGTTTAAGTTAGTTTTTATGAAACATGATTATGTTTCCCTACTATCATATACTTATATACTATTATACATACATATATACTAATATTAAAAAGGTGTAAAGTTTGTTCAGTTGAAAGCGCTAATCTTTTGAACTATTTGTATATATCGAAAGAACGTATCTGTATATTATATTCCATTTATCGAGAAAGGCTATAGGATTACATTATATCACGTTAATCGTTTTCATGTAACCCACTGTCGGTCAGAGTTACATCGAGCACGTAAATTTATCACATACATCATTCTTAGTTATTTCCGTTTGACTATGCAGGTGATATTGCAGGTGGATATAAAACCATTACAAAAACTTATAAAAAAGGGTAGAGTCACTGGAGCAAACAAAGGCCAATAAACAATATCCGAACTGTCTCCAGCAAACGATGCTGTGCAACATATACAAAACGCATTCCTAAGGTATATTACTAGAAGGAAGACCATCAAAGTCAACCCTGCAACCTACGAGAAGATTATGAGGAGCTTTCAACTCGGAAACGAAGATCTGCTAATAGTGTTTCTTGATGTACGAAGGTAGCGCTAAGACAAAGAATACTTAAAACTGCAAACACACAAGCATCTAGGAGCATTGGGATCCACTGAACATACAATTGAATGGCGTTGACAGCTGCGGTAAGTCCATTTATGTGGACATATTCCATATGAAAGGCTGTTTTGTCACTACACTCATAATCTTCCAATTGCACTGTGTCGGCCCAAACCTCGTACCGGCTATTAGTCAAGAGTTAGTGAGATCCTATAGATATATACTGGACGTGACTTACGCGCTCAACGAAGTTTATGACGGAATATACTCAGCACGACATATGACTCACTCCCCGAGAAGGTTACGATGCACATCCCAGTACATTTTCCTAACATTCTGTACATTTTCCGTACGCAAGCAGAGAAAGCGGATCTTATTAGAAAAGGATAAGGAAATGGGGAAAAAACGCGCACCCTGACCATCAACAAATCTAAGGGACTTACTTACGAGTCGGCAGTGATCATCTAAACTGAAACTATAAAGAGCCTTACAGGATATCATACCAAACGCTGTCGTCGCGTTACAAGACATATAAAGGGATGTATTTACTACTCTGACGCCGAGGAAGGCGCTATCGGCACTTTTATTGTCAGGTAAATGAATGTTCCGTGCCTGATATAGTCGAACGCAATACAAAATGGCCATTTCCTACAGAGATGAGGATCGATATCGACGATCATCGACGACCATTGATGACCATTAAATGGGCGCAGGAAATTCAATCTCAGGAAATGACCTCTGAAACGGTCTTCTAGCCCTTAAAATACCATAACATCTAATTGACATTGATGAAGGGACCCTACCCTACTGGCTCTTATCAATTCAACTATTTAAACCAAAAGTTAATCAAGAAAAACGCAGGTATGAGAAACTGGCGCACAGCGACTACAATGAGCTACAGGTAAAAAATAAAAAATATTTCACATTAATTTAATTTACTTTCATTTGTTTGTAAACATATTTTAATAAGTTCGGTAGATGGATGTTACAAACAGACAAACAATTATTTTTTGTGGTTCAGAAGAAGTCCTTAAACGACTGTAGAGCACCTCCGGTTAGAGGTTAATTAGGTCAAGTGAAAACGTTTCGTCTGTGAGAACGAAGAAACACAAAACACGCCTACTTCACGCTTGAACAAAGTCTTAGAACTTTTTAAGATTGACTAAAGAAAAATGTAAAAAAATGCAGTAGAATTTTTTTATACAGTTTATTGCTATGTCCGACTTTAATATTTAGTCACTAAAATGTATTTTTTTTAGCTTAACGCGGTATCACGCATATAGCAGGAAAGGCAGAGAGAACCTAGTGTTAAGACATTTCGTTCCCAATTTTCCGACGATTTTTTAAGGCATTGCTATAAACTATTAAAAAATTAAAATTACGTTTTAAAACTAATAAAATTTCATAATATTTTTCATATAAAATAATAATTATATATTTTTACTTACTTTATGATGCCTCATATAGGTCTTCGCGCCGTCTAGCAGCCTTTCAAATTCTAGTCTATTAGCGTTTCTATTTGTAATCACATTGCCGACTTGCCCAACAATAGTCGCGAAAATGAAGACTCCAATGAGATAACTGACGATGGTAAACACGTATCTGTATAGAAAAGATTATTGTATCATCAATAATATAGATAAAATAAATTTTGTATTTTTTTTATTTAATACAGCTCTGAAAAATAACACATAGATAATAAATAACTGGCAACAAAAAAAATAGATGACTACTCGTTTAAGCCAAAAAACATACAACTAATAAAAAAAAACAAACTACACGCTTTTATAAAAATAATACAATCATAAAAAAACTGTGCAAAGTTTTCGAACAGTTGCAGTACAACACGTGAAAAGTAAAGATAAAAAAAGGTAAGCCGAAAGTAAATATTACCAAAAAATGGCGGTTTCAAACAATGAAGGCTGTTCGAAAACTTTCATAAATCCGCGAAACCATCGATAGACGGGCAAAAGAAAAGAAAGGTAAGTAAAATATAAACAATAATTCCATGACAAAAGAAACTATTCCACATCAAATGTTACCAGTTTCGCCACGAAGCGAACAGCCTCCAAATTCCTGCCGCCACCATTTTAAATTTGCCATGCAACAAAATGGCTGTTTCCCTCGATACGTATTCACAAAGAGATTAGCAGTGCCTGTGTTGTTTGTAATTAGGTATACATATTTAATTATTCTGTCAGTGCAGAAATTGACGTTATCAATCGTTATAGTTTACCAAATTTAAGTATAGTACGAAATAAGGTACCTTTTCGCTATCCAGGATAAAGCGTAACATTTCTCCGAACCATAAGGGGAGCATTCGGACATTTCATAACGTCCTAAAATCATGTCTTAATAATGGAGAAATAGAGAGTATTTTGGTTTGGTTTGGTTTCTTATAATATGGCGTTCCGAGCGTGCCAGTTGAGCACAAAATCACTTCGCCAATGTCACGTTGAAGAGAATATTTTACGAAATTCATTATAATGACAACTACTTTTAAATATCTAGAGCTACCTACTAATGTGAAAGTTTGTTATGATAGATTTCTTACACTTGTACGCAAAAGCCACTGAACTGTTTTTATAAAAATTTACGGTCACACATATTATATATCAGAATACCACATACAAAGACTACAATTTATGTAAAGGTTTTGTATAATTTGACTATTATATAACAATAAGCATAAGCGGGCGAAGCCGCGTTTGTATCGCTAAAATAATAAAATCTAACCTAAATGAACCTAGAAAAATCTTATTAATACCGTGTGGAAATAGATATAAAATGGGTTTTCAATATTTTTTAATCATTTTATTTGTAGCCTGTGCCCGAGTAACGAAAAAGTACCCAAAAAATTATAATATTAGATATGGAACTTACCTGTCTCAGTTATATTTTAATTGTTCTTCTATATTCTTGTAAAGATAAAAACAACATAAGCACTGCAGCTTTTTTATAAATAGACGTTGGAGACAAAACAGTCATTATAGAAATGTTTACTTTAGCTTTATTAAGATGCACAAGAGTGTTGGTCAGATCATGGTTCAATATAGGTAATACATTATATTAATAAAAAAAAAAAACTATATTCATTATTTTAAAAAAAAAACTTTAGTAAAGTAAGTAAAGTGGAGGATATTTGAATTTTTTAAAAATATATTAATGTTATAGTTTATATATCATTTGAGAAATATATTAATATATATGTGACATAAACTGTGTTATATGTCGTAAAAACTATGATAATTATCATATATATACGCATATATATTTAATTTCCTCGGATTGGAATCAAACCTACAACCTGTCACGCTTACAATCGCACGTTTGACCCCTGCGTCATGACTAGCTTCCATATTCTCACTGTTTTATATGAAATAAGTAAGCAACACTATTTTTAATGTATTATACTTTGCCTCTAATGTGCAACATTATCTTCCCATCAATCCCAACAGTATTAAGTAATGTTCCCAAAATTCCCAATGGTATTATTTAACTAATGTTCCCAAAATTCCCAATGGTATTATTTAAGTAATGTTCCCAAAATTCCCAATGGTATTAGTTAAGCAATGTACCCAAAATTGAAAACTCTAAAATGTCTATCAAACTGTCATTTACTTAAAATAAAATTTTAGAGTTACAAATAGAAGTTAACTTAGTACTAACCAATGTTGTCGAACTTACGAAGATGTCGAACTATTGGAAATCTTAAACTTGGTAATTTCGGCAAACTTAGTAAGTAATAAATATAAACAAATATTAAAATCGAAGAGCGTCTGACTGCGATGGTCGTGGATTCGATTCCCACGTTCGGGGTGCTTTTCTTAACGCGTAAAGTATCGTGTGGGAATGATTATCATGCGGCGAGGCGTCATGTTCCGACAATAAATACGTAACGAATCTGAGTGGAAAGTAGAGAAAGTAGTGTCTTGTCACTAGGTTCCCTATCTCTACTCTGCTACATTTTTAATAAAGCCAAAATCTGAAAAAAAAGCAAAGAACGGGTATTGATTTCTCTATTAAAATAGCCTACTATTTACTTACTTTACTTAGGTTGGGTCTTATTTATTGAATCAATTCCTTATTGATGAGACAATATAATTTTCCGAAGTAAATATTTTCGAAAGCACTCAGGGTTAATTTAATTACGTTTTAAGAAAATGTGATATGATGACGACGTTGTAGTACAGTGAACTTGTATCAAGGGATGTGGTTGCAGGTTCAATACTAGATAGGGGGGAAATGTAATAATAGCTTTTGGCCAGAGTGGCGCAATGCGACTGTTTGACTGTAAACACGATGATTGTGGGTTTGATTCCCAGACATATAAGATTATATTTAATATTAGTTTCTTTTCGCCATTCTGGTAATGTAAGCCAACGCGCGTTTATTTTCCAAGAAAGAAAATAAATAATAGAATGTTTTTGATAATCTTATTTTTATTGATTCTAACAATATAAATAAGTTGTAACAAGCGTATAAAAAATTCGACGTAGCTTGATGAGAACGTATGGCTTAGTGGTAAGAGCGCCTGGTCGGTTTCCAGGCGCGGGTTCGAGTCCCGCTACGTTTAAATTTTTATACGTTTTCTAAAAAAAGTATTTTTCTTTCCTAAGTGTGGATTATCACTTTAAAAAATGTAATACAATGTTATTGCTTTTTCGTATAGCACTACAAATAATATTAAATGCAGTGAATGCAAAATTTGTTATATATTATTTTCAGCTTCACGCTGTATCCCGCCGATAGCAGGGTAGGCTGAGGGAACCTAATGTTAAGACACCTCGTTCCCCACTATACGCCAAATTCTGGAGGCACTGCGTGTTGAGTGGCGGAACTCAAGGCCGCGCCTCGTTACCATAGCGAGAAAAGGAAAATATTAAATATTTCATTTCTTCGAGAGGAGATCGAACCCACAACTTCGCGTTTATAGTCACACACACTTGTGCTCCTGTGCCACGAATAGCCTTCTAATTCCTGCTATAATACTTACAATTTGTATGTTCTTGTAGGTATATAAATGTAGGTACTTAATTTTGCAAGATTTTTCTTCTTCACGGTTTATCTCGCATATAGTAAGATAGTCGTAGATCTGCCTTGGTACCCGAGCGAAAAATAATAATTAATTCTCCCGAGTGGGGATCGAACCCACAGCCGTGATACAGTCATATACTTGTGCCACGGCGCCACGACGGTCTCAATGTTTATTTAAAATTAAAAATCAATTTTGTCACTTTGTGTAATTGAAAGATTTACTTGTTATATTTCAAGATTTCATCCAATTTAAGCTGAGTGATACTTTACTTAAATCGTAAGCTGGCACCATCAGTCTTCTTAGAAACAGAATGTATTTATATTCTATATATATTAACAATCCTTTAAGTCACTCTTGTCTTGAACATAAACAAAAGCTTTTCTTTTATAATTTTTTACGCCTTTATGCATCCCTTTAAAAAGAAATGATTATGATAACAAGAATTAGAAAGAAATTAAATTTTAGTTTTTTTAGCTTCACGCTGTACCCGCACATAGCAGATTAGGCAAAGGGAACCTGTAAGCCCAGTGTTAAGACACTCCGTTCCCATGAAGACACTTCCGTTTCCCACTTTCTGCCGAATCTTTATTTTCCTACGCCTTTAAGTGGAAATTATTTATATTTGTAAACGTTTTTCTGATTGTGTTAATGTAATTCTGTTTCTTTCAGAACACTTGATGAAAGTGATACTTATAAATATCTTGGAATGTCTGAAGCATTGGGTATTGATGAGCAGAACATAAAGCAATTGGTGAAGGAGAGTTTCTTTGGTTGCCTAAAAAAATCTGGAGCCCTAGTCATCAATAGCCTGGATCCTTGTCCAACCGTCGGAAGTCGGAAGTTTTTTCATATTTTAAAATGTATTTTTTATATTAATATGTATTTAAAAATGTAAAATTTGTTTTCCATAATAAAAAATATATGTAACTTAACTTAATTTAGCTTCACGCTTTATCCCTTGCGGGGTAGTCAGAGAGAAAACCCAGTGTTAAGACACTCTGTCTTTCTGCCGAATTCTGGAGGCATTGCGTATTGAGTGTTAGAACTCAACGCCGCCCTTAGCCTCGACACCAGAGCGAAGAAATGGAAATATAGATTTAAGTAAATATTTCATCTCCTTGAGTGGGGATCGAACCCACAACCAGTCAGTTTTACAGTCACACCTCGTGCCGCTGCGCCACGACTGGCCTCATAAATATATGTATGTATTATACAAAACAAATTCGTATCCTAATCTACTCGTTCCCTATATATTACGGACAAACATGGAAAAACCTTAGAGATTCGTTTTCGTTTGACTTCACTGAAGTCACTAGGGGACTAATTAAGTTGTATCGGTTGTTCCACCATCCTACGGGGAAACCGATCACAACGTTGAAATTGGGAGCTGTATTTTCTTTCAAATCAAAGTTCCACTCAACTGAAATGCTTATTTGAATATGACAAATATGGACTAAATAAATACACATACAATGTGATGCTAAGCTTCACACTGCATCCCGCAAATGGGAGGGAGGCATAGGGAACGTGGGAACCTAGTGTTAAAGACTCTCCGTTTCTCATTAAGATACATCGTTCCCCACTTTCCATCGTATTCTGGAGGCATTATGTGTTGAGTGGTGGAAATCAACGCCTCGCTTTGCCTTGTTACCAGAGTGCGAGTAAGAATTCAACCCAAAACATGTCACGTTACAGTGACACGCTTGTACCCCGGCGCCACGATGGCCTTGATGTGATAATGAATAAATCTTTCTATAAATAGTTCCTAAGAAATGGGCAAAATGTATCTCTGACAAGAAAAGAGTGATTTATATCCTTTCCATCTTGAAATATATTACTCTTCTATATCTTTAACTCATTTAGCTCAGTACGGGTCAGAGAGAGAATATGGCAGGTAAGAATAAAAATGTATCCTTTGTATCTTCGGCTCTTATAGCTCAGATTTAGAACTTAGTAAGGCGGAATATAACGCGTGAAATAATGGAATCCATTAGGGCCAAAGATTTTCCTTTATACTTGACAGGCTTAGGACTGTCACCATAAATAAATACATAAGTTTAAACTTGCTTCTTTCAAGTTGACGTATTTAAAAATCGTTGGCTATGCAGAGTGGAAGTGTAAGCGCTCCTTTTACAAGAACAACGTATAGGGTAAAATATTTTAAACCGATACCTAAGGAAATTCATCATATCTTGATTATTTTCTTTAGGTATCAACAGTTTAAACGTAGGATTTTTTTTCATTTCATGATGTTTATCCATACCTGTATTTCGTGTAACATAGATACCAATAACGTAAACACATACTACTACAAAAATACTACTAAAGGTTAATCAACTTTGAACTTTGCCGCTAATACCTACGACTCGATTTCGGAATGAAGCCTATGCGGCGATTTCCCTTTGATAAGTTTATGTGTGCGTGCGTCGTTCTTGACAAATGACGTTTTATATTACAACAACAATTTTATTATTTATTTTGTTTAAAAAAAATAACTTAAATTTTTCAATTTTTCAATTGTATTAGGCTTTTATAGAGTAGTTAAAACTGTGGTTTTATTTAAAGTGGTGCTGACACTTACAACCTATATCAATGATTGAGATGTATACTATTTACATTTGCACAGAATATTTACATTTATTATGTACAATAAACTATTTCCTTTTTTTTAATTTATAATGTACACTATTTATCTATTTATTTTATAAAAAAAGCAATACGCCCGCGCGTGTGATGTTGTCGTTTCGAAAATTCCTAGTTTATATTTTTTATACAAACATGTTATAGCTTCTTTTGTCTCTCTCTTTTACGTGTAAATTTCTATATAAGATCATCTCTTTCTCTCTAACTCTGAACGAACCGTAACTCATCACGAAAATTGACTCTTAAGTATATAGATATAGAGATATAAATGAAACACATGCGAGAGTAATTATACCATTTGCAAAGATATATATCTTTCTGGTCTTTAGATCGCGAGCTATCCATCTCTAGTTTCTATATGTTCCGATATTCTGGTTTGCTGATTTAAAAAAAGTAAAAAAATATAGTCGAGCTTCGACAATGCGTGTTAATAATATATAATAATAATAAGTAAATAAAATCAGCTTCACGCTACAGCGTTCCCGCACACAGCAGGGTAGGCAGAGGGAACCTAATGTTATGACACTCCGTTTCCCACTTTCCGCTGAATACTGGAGGCATTGCGTGTTGAATGGCAAAACTCAACGCCGCGCTTTTGCCTTGACACCAGAGCGAAGAAATGGAAATATAAATTTAAATAAATATTTAATTTCCCCGAGTGGGGATCGAACCCACAACCAGTCGGTTTCACAATCACATTTTATGCTACTGCGCCATGACTGGCCTCTGTATTAATAATAGTAATAGTGACGTAACTCACGCTTATTATACACGTAATAAAACTTCCATAATATTATATATTGAGTTGTAACGCCCGTATTTACAAATCGCTCCTGAGATCGGTCTTGAGATGCCGTTTTCATACATACGTATATAATAAGGCATCTTAAGATCGATTCCAAAGTTGACAGCGGTTTATAAATATAGGTATAAGATTCGAAGCTCTAATAGAAATCCTTTCTAGTGTTCTTTATAGTAATTAAACAGTGACATTAATTGAATTCTGTTGTCTCCGCACCTGGTACTAACTAATTGTTTTGTTCCGTAGCATAATAATGTTATTTGCTTGTATTATAATTATATTATAAAATATATCTTTAATCAAATTTAAATACAAATTAAGGCCAGTAGTGGTGCAGGGGCACAAGCTTGTGGCTGTAATGCGACAGGTTGTGGGTTCGATCCCCACTTGGTGCTCTGGAGCTCTGGTGGCGAAACAATTCGTGGCGTTGAGTTTCGTTATTTAACACGCCATGCCTCCAGAGTTTGTATACCAAAGCTGAAGAAGAAGAAATCCAATTTGTCATCAATTTGCCTTGTTAAAAAGATATTGCGTTCTCTGCTTCCTGCCTAAATACGAGACAATATTTATAGGGACCCATCATTCTCTATACTGTCAGAGAATACAATATAGTTTCCGTTAAATTGTAGCATAAAACATAATAATTTTACTTTATAAGCTTTAAACTTTACCCCGCAAAGTCGGGTAGGCATAGTGAATCTGGTGTCAAGACACTACATTCTCCGCATTAGAGAGATGTGTGAGAGAGAGAAGTGGCAGAATGTCACGGCTTTATCTAGGGTTGCTTGGCCTTAAGCCCAAATATTTAAATAAATAAATAAATCAGCTTCACACTGTATCCCGCACACAGTGGGGTAGGCAGAGGGAGCCTAGTGTTAAGTCACTCCGTTCCCCCCTTTCTGCCGGATTCTGGAGGTATTGAGTGTTGAGTGGCAGAACTCGACGCCGCGCTTTGCCTCGACACCACAGCGAAGAAATGGAAATAAAAAATTAAATAAATATTGCGTTTCCTCGAGTTGGGATCGAACCCACACTTCGTGCCCCTGCGCCACGACTGGTCTCAATAATAATAAAGTAACAGATAATGAAAACGACAACGGAAAACAATATAGACCGTTATGGCGCAGTGGAAATGCGTGATTTTGTACTCCGCCACTTTTTTTGCTTCACGCTGTATCCCGCATATAGCATTCTCTACTTTTCGCCGAATTCTCAAGCCATTGCTTGTAAAGTGGCTGAAACGCAGCTTGAAAAGCTAGAAACGGAGTGTCTTATCACTAGGGCCCTTATTTATAAACCTCTTTTAAATCCGAGATCGATCGTGAGATTTCGTTTTCATTCATAAGTTGTACATCTATGAAAAATAGAATCTCAAGATTGATCTCAGGCTTGAGAGCGATTTATAAATACAAGCCCAGTATTCACTACCTTTAAAAATAAAATACAAAACAAAATAATATGACTCACAATATTAGTCCTTCCAAATAATAATGTTACATACAACGTTTAGCAATTATGAAAGAATAAAAATGAAATTTTATGATCAGCAGTGGCTTAATCATTATGAAATTTATTGAGTAACACATAAAGGAGAGTGGACCGGCCTTCGTCGTATATTTTATGGGTGTCAGGGGACATCCCATAACTCCTATATATAAGCCCGACAATATCGAGAGAGACATGTAATGTTATGGGGAAGAACCTTTCTAAGCCTTCACTATGTAATTTAAACGTTGTTTTTTATGGAAAAATCAAGATCTTTCTATTTTTAGATTCGTTATTACTTATTGTACAATAGGTAATTTCTAAGTAGTAGTTTTTTTTGTAGTGTAAATACATATGTCCACTATACTTATTTGTTACAATATTAGTTTTACAGAAACGTGAAATAATGTTATAATCATATATATTCATATTGGCCAGTCGTGGCGCAGCGGCACAAGGTGTGACTGCAAAATCGATTGGTTGTCGGTTCGATCCCCACTCGAGGAGATGAAATATTTACTTAAATTTATATTTCCATTTCTTCGCTTTGTTGTCGAGGTTAAGCGCGGCGTTGAGTTCTGCCACTCAACACGCAATGCCTCCAGAATTCGGCAGAAAGTAGGGAACGGAGTGTCTTAACACTAGGTTCGCTCTGCCTACCCTGCTGTGTGCGGGACACAGCGTGAAGTTGATTTATTTTATTTTATAAGAAACGTAGCTTATTATTAGATTATTAATTTAGTTCACTTCCCATTTTGACAAGATAATTTGACATTAGGAATATCTCATAATTTAACATCGCTAGGCCTTCCAACGTATTCCTCTAGAGATTGGTTCTAGATACTAGCGATCTAAGTCAAAGCTAGGCTTTAGCATTAGGGATTAGGCTTTAGCATTTTGATTCTTGATTGTATTAGTCTTATGCTTGTGCAGCTAAGAAAGATTAAATTTAAATTAGTATATGAAATTTGAGGCCACTCCTGCCGCAGGGGCACTGTAAACGCGACTCGGTTCAATTAGCGTGAAGCTGATTCTGATTATATGAATTTATCTATATCGAATTAAAATTAAAACAGCTATTCTTTAATTAGATTTTTTTTCAATATTTTTTTGAATTTAAGTAAACCAACATAAATATAATAACTTAAATTTATATTTCCATTTCTTCGCTCTGGCGTCGAGGTTAACACGCAATGGCTCCAGAATTCGGAAGAAAGGGGGGAACGGAGTTTCTTAACACTAGGTTTCCTCTGCGACCCTGCTGTGTGCGGGATGGTAGTCTAGTAGACACCTTAACGCTCACATGATAGTCTCGTGGACACTTTCCTCTCGGTTACCTATAGGCTCTCTGCGACCCATTACACACTATCCCATGCGTAAGCTTAATAAATAAAAAAAAATAAAAATTTTTTATTTTCAAGCAACATAGGATTAATACAGTAAAGTACTAAAAGCAGCGGTGCTTAAATTTTTAAATCATTAGTAATAGACCGAATCAAGCCGAACCGAATTAAGCCGAACCGAAGCTGCGAAGCTGCCTTTGATATTGATTATAGATGAAGACTAGCTAGCATATTTGATAAGTGAAGAGAGTGGTAATTTAATAAAATAAATATTGTACATTAATTTAAATTTGCTTTGTATAAATGTAACAATTATTATGTGTCCAAATAAATAAAAAAAAATAATAAATAGTATATATTTTCTATATATGGCAACATTAATATTCATACTATGATGCCCAATTTATTAAAAATTGGACATCAAAGTAAAAACTTTAATCATCATTGAACCTATGTGAAATGAAAATATAAACCTAGAACATAAAAAAAATAACCTGCTGTTATTGCGTTACGACGTTACATTTAGTGTATTGCTTATTTTTCCTGACTGTTAAGGAAGGGTTATGTTATACAGGGTGGAAGAGGCAGCGCTCCTTTTACGGAAACAGCATATAGGACAAAATATTTCAAACCCATATCTAAAGAAATTAATCAAGATAACTCAACGGTTTAGACGTAGGATTTTTTTAAATTTCACGATGTTTATCCATTCCTGTACTTCGTGTGACGCAGTTACGCATAGATACCAATAATGTAAAGACATACTACTACAAAAATACTACTAAAGGTTAACTAACTTTGAACTATGCCGCCCATACCTACGACTCTATTTCGGAATGAGGCGTATGCGGCAGTTTCCCTATGATAGGTTTATGTGTGCGTGCGTCGTCTTTGACATATGGTGTTTTATTTTAAAACGACAATTTTATTATTTATTTTGTTTGAAAAAATCTTTCTCATTTTTGGGGAAAAAAATATTTTTTAATTGTATTAGGCTTTTATGGAGTAGTTAAAACTATAGTTTCATTTAAAGTGGTGGTGGATATGATGTATGTATATTTTCGTAAATAAATACCCCAACCACTTAACCAACACTCCCGAGACTTTCAAGTAAATGCTTGTTTATTCAACATTTTCCTATGTTACTGCTTAAAACAAACTATTTGTTTACTTCCACCCTGTACATAAATTACATACAAAAGTGGCAACATTGTTATTTCCCATTTGTTGTTAGACTTGTTGAAAGATTATTTATCTAAAATGGTTGTGGAAAAAAATGTGTAATGATAAAAAATAACATGTATCAAATACATTTGCGTGGACTACGAAACGTAACAATGTGTTTTTTCTCGATTGTGTTTATTTTTTCTACAGAGCCACCAGGTAGGGAAGAGAGTACCCTGTCCTTGAAAATTTTACAAGCACTGTGTGGTTGCTTGTGAGAATGTCGACGGCGGTAAGGGCGTCTCCTGCGGGACTCGAACCTCGACTTGTGGCCGTCGAACAGACTGGGATTCTCGATCGCGTAGAGCATGTCTCTCTTAATACTCCTCAAGGAGAGTAAAGAAGGACTTAGAAAAGACTTACGTATAAGACCCACTTACGGCTTCGCCCGCTTGAACTGCATAATTATTAATTTACTAATCTGCTTTATATTCGTTTTCTAATAATAATATAATTAATATTGAAAAGCCCATATTGAAAAGTAAAGTTTATATAACAGTTATTCATAGCAATTTTGTCGTACGTAAAATGGTATTTTTATTTCTAAGCCAAGTGAAATAAAATAAATATTAAATGTTAGCTCGTGTGGCTGTTTTTTAATGTCTAAAATTTTACAACTCGTCAAACGCTGTCTTTATTCTGTATAAAATATACACTAGGTGAGAAAAATTTAGATGAGAAAAAAAAAGAATAATGTTATTTTTAATTAGTCCGTGAAATCATTTACGTTGTACAGTTTACAAACTACAATGTTCTTATGTATTTTCTGTAGAATCAAAGTTTGCTTTTAGTTAATTAACAAACTCAATGGTTTTGTTAAGTTATTATTTGTTTCGTTAATCTTAATTAGAGGCACGAGGCGCGCGTACCGATAGGTTTTGGGTTCGATTACAGGTCTAGGAAATTAAATATTTAATTTTTTTCCCTTGCTTTGGTAACGAGGCAAAGCGCCACCAATCAAAATGCCATGCCTCCAGAATTCGGCGGAAAGTAGGAAATGGAAGTGTCTTAATGGGAACGGAGTGTCTTAACACTCGGTTCCCAAGTTATCTCTGCCTACATAGCGCACCATTACCTTACCTACCCTGTTACATGCGGGATACAGCGTGAAGCTGAGAAAAAATAAGAATATTATTATCCTGTACAAACCTGCTTAACAAAGTAAAGTCTAATAAATTGTGTTTTAACTTGTTATTTAATCCTTAATTTCCATAAGATATAGCTTATATAGGATTAACCGGAGACTCTTGTAGGACTTCCATTAAGCCAAGTTGTACATTATATTATGTTTAATCTTTACTGGAACAATTTGCTGTACAAGTTTTTCACTTTAAACTTTTTTGTACTTGGTTTTGCATAAATAATTAGTAAACCGTACCTTAATTAAATTTTAAGTCCTTTTAAATCTAATTTTAGGTTTTTTTTATATTTTTGATAGTTTTGAAAGCGAATAGGAGAAATATAACCATTTTTTTGTATGAAAATTGAACCGACAACTACCGCAAATACTGTCTACAGTATCACACTACCCTCACCATAGTGTCAATTCCAAAATAATAAAGAATAGTAACTGTAAATATTTTTTCTATTTGGTAAAATATAGATTGCGTTACAATTTTATTTTTTCTAAGAAAGCATTATTACGCCTTAGTATTACGAAATTTTCTTATAATAAATACGGTATTCTGTTATATTAAAAAATAAACCGGTTAAGTGTGAGTCGGATACGCCCTCGCCTTCAATTTAAACTTAGAACATACATTTATTTCATATGCACAATTTAATATACTAGGATTCTTTAGACAACATATTTTTCTAGTAAATTCATATAACAAATGGTTGGTTTGAACAAACAAGTTTAATAAAGCAGTAATGTAGGAAAATGTTAAATAAACAAGCATTTACTTTGAAGTCTCGAGGGTAGTGGTTAAGTGGTTGGGGTATTTGTTTATGAAAATATACATACATTATATCAACATTAAGAGAAATATTATAAAGATAAGTCATAAAATTATAAAAAAAAGTCAAAGTAATCTTGTTCAAAATAAGAATTTTAGATATTTCATTTTTTGAACGTCATGTATAACTTAGGATTGTAATGATTTTATATTAATTAGTTTTAATATTCGCAATAATTTATTATAAAAATGTAAATCAACCTCTTTGTTGAATGAAAATATGTTTTTAAATAAGAAATAAAATAGAACTGTCAAGAGAGAACATTAATAAAATGACGCTTTATGTAGTCGGAAAATTATAATAGCTATATAATAATATTTTATAATAATTAGATATACTTTTAGACTTGGAGCGGAAGAATAAAGAGAATCTCTAGAATGATATATTGTATTAGAATTTAAGATGTGACATTGTACAAGCTTAACAGTATTTAACTCTGGAAGAAATATAAGTTCTGTAAAAGCCTCGAGGTGTTTGATTTCTTTACATCTCAGAAGTGGGATGCGCCCTATAGTGAGGTACGTAAAAAAAAAAAAAAAAACATGCAACCCAAATTTACACTGCTAGCTTTAGTATGTATAGCTTTTGATTGTAAATTTAGTCACTTTAGAATTTGCATTGTATATCTTATTAGAATAGTATGAAGATTGATAAGTGGTTAGCGTACCATGGATGATACGGTGAGCGGGCCGTACATGAAGTGGTTAGAGTAGATGATACCATGGATGATACGGTGAGCGGGCCGTACATGAAGTGGTTAGAGTAGATGATACCATGGATGATGCGGTGAGCGGGCCGTCACATGAAGTGGTTAGAGTAGATGATACCATGGATGATGCGGTGAGCGGGCCGTCACATGAAGTGGTTAGAGTAGATGATACCATGGATGATGCGGTGAGCGGGCCGTCACATGAAGTGGTTAGAGTAGATGATACCATGGATGATGCGGTGAGCGGGCCGTCACATGAGGTGGTTAGAGTAGATGATACCATGGATGATGCGGTGAGCGGGCCGTCACATGAAGTGGTTAGAGTAGATGATACCATGGATGATGCGGTGAGCGGGCCGTCACATGAAGTGGTTAGAGTAGATGATACCATGGATGATGCGGTGAGCGGGCCGTCACATGAAGTGGTTAGAGTAGATGATACCATGGATGATGCGGTGAGCGGGCCGTCACATGAAGTGGTTAGAGTAGATGATACCATGGATGATGCGGTGAGCGGGCCGTCACATGAAGTGGTTAGAGTAGATGATACCATGGATGATACGGTGAGCGGGCCGTACATGAAGTGGTTAGCGTACCATAGATGAAATAAAAAAGTAGTGATATGTATTTTGAGTTAGTGAGTCTGCTTGCTCGCTGGTCGGTGGTGACCGCGGGTTACGTCAGGTCACTATACACTAGTATAGTAGAGGTGATTTGAAATTAAATTAATATTTTTGGTTATTTGTATTGGTTATTTTAGTATTATTATTTTTTCCTGTTTTACTTTTGATTTATTTATTGACTTTTTGATGATCCATTTTGAATGATTTTAGAGTGATATTTAAAAGAGAATGCTTTTGAATTGACAATTCAAATATATCAATCAATTTACTAAGATTATTAGTTTTTAATGAAATTTATTGCATTAATTTGAGGGATATGGAGTCGGACGCTGAGACTGCTGACACCCCAGAGGAACCACCCAGTGGAATGAGGGCAATGAGAAACGAAAAGGGCAATTTATTGAAAATACAAAACATTAGAAGAGATCTTCGCGGCCGTAAGATTCGTCTACATCTTCTGATGAGTGGTTCGTCTGATGTGATAAAGCGCGTCGATGAAATAAAGAGTTGTTGAATAAAGAACTTCTTACTGGTATACAAAGGCAATGTTCAGATTTATAAATTTGTGTATAAAAGATAGAGATTAGTCATATTTTAGTTAATAATAATATAAAAAAATATTAGATTATGTTTAAATGTAATTCTGCAGTTTGACACGATCAACACCTAAATTGTAAATTGTAGAAAATTGACTTAGATAAGTAAATAAATGTGCTGAAATATATAATTGGGACTAGAAACAGACTATATATTTTACTCTTTTGATTATAATGAGTTTTGAGTGAAAATATTTCGAATCGGCAACTAAAATTAAGAAAAAAATCTGAGTAAAATTATGGTCGGCTTCTTAAATAAATGAAGCTAATACTATGCAATATTAAAAAATACGCGAATATTTCTGTTATGCTATGCTGTTGATTGTTTGTATTAGGATATTCGATAAGCCTTTAAGAAATAGTAAAAACCAGAAGACTTATTGATTTATCTTAGCTCCTATATCATGCATTGAAAGTAGAACGTAGTCTCAATCGAGTCAGGATCAGGATCAGGTCAGGATTAGGACCAGTATCAGGTGTGGTCATAATAGTGTTGGTTTGGTCTGCTAGTCCAAAACACCGAATCATATTCTTTCTTTATTCTTATTTTTATGTAATTTAATTATTGTAGCAACAAATATATTAAACGACAAAAAAAAAGCACAGCACAAGGAAACTAAATCCATATACGATTTTTACTGCAATTTAGTACCATATGTATCTATACGTATATTCTGACATTTTCTTTAATGATAGCGAATTGAAATGTGCATAGAGCGAGTGCTTTAATGTCAATATCTGCATTATGCATACTTAAGCAAATTAATTTAATCACTTTGTAAGCGAATACTAGTAAACTTCTTAGTTTCACCTCTTCTGGACCTCTGTCCAGGGGTTGGTTCACGATCATTTACTTTTTGAAAATTCATCAGATAACCAAATAAGAGACGTCACTTGCTAGTGTTCTAGGTGTAGAGGAGATTTTAATGCTTTTAAATATGGCTTTCCGTGTTTTAAACCTGTTGCTTACCTTAGTCTTAGTCTAGCCAGATTTGTCCAGGGTATAGATGTTTACTCTCTTACGAACTCGAAATTTTAGCAATCGTTAGCTCGTAAACGATTGCAATTTAATTTGTTTACGGGTTGTTTCAGTTTATAATAGTAATACTTTGCTACGTACGTAGTTATTTTACCTTAACGCGATTCTGTATCCCATAAAACAAGATGGTAGTCATTATTTAGTGTATTTTCGTTCACAACGGAATACCGATCACCGAACTGGGACCGCATTGTTAACGGAGATTTAAAGACTACAATGAAAAATGATAATAATAATTGAAAATTAAATTTTTAGCCAATTCAATAAAAGTTATTTTGCTATAGTTTTGTCGTACAAACATGTTTAATATTGACATAAACTCTTTATTCATAAAACAATTCTGTTCATTAAGGGTAAACGGACAATAAAAATTTATAAATTTATTTATGAAAGTATAGTTAGTATCTCAAAAGTAATCAAGAAAATCCTTCAGAAGGGTGGTGAAGTGCGGTGATCGCATATGGGGGATGATACCTTAAAGGTTTTTGTAGCATTGTTTACGTTAAAAAGTATATGAAAAATCCTTTATTTTTTTGTTATAAATCATAATTTTTAAAATTAGTTTTACTCTTTAAAATTGCTCACCTTTGATGTTTGTATCTAAATTCAGTATGTTTTCACTTGTAAAAATTGAGGTAAACCCTACTATGATCAAATTGGATTACTCAGAATCGGTTCTTTACCGAGTAAACTTTACAATCCCAAGAATATCTGGTGTTTTAAGTCACTTAATATATATAGTTTAAAGATGATCGTTTCGAATATTTCAACTATGGTTAGAGATTTCTGTGTTAAGTTAAGGGAACACATTGTATTATTAAATCAAAATCAGCACGCTCATATTGCAGGAATTTAAAATTTAGAAATCTTTGTATAATAGTTATTGCGTTTTTCATGAGACATTTAAGACGTTAATGTTTTACATAAGATGAAAAAAAATATTTACTGTTTTGCCTTATAATTGTTGTAAAAACTCCTTATCATCTTATAAATATTGTTTTAACTATGTATATATATGCTCAATAATAATAAGTCTAGATATTAGAATATATTTAAGCTTTTGTATCTTTCCTTTGCGAATTAACGTGACCGTATTTATATATATTTGTTGATATTAGAAATTATATTTTAACATAATAAATTATTTCATATATATTTAAGTATGTATAAGTATATAAAGCACATACACGCCTACCGATTTTACATTCTCCTACACCCTATGGTTGCCTGGCAGATATCGCTTATGACGATAAGGCAGCCTGCTGTACATTTTCTTATGTGATGTATTTTCTTTACTTTCTCTTTATTTTGTTTTGTACAGGAAAGTATTATTATTATTATGTAGGATATTTGTAATTATAGCGGCTACCATTATAGGAGTTTCAAATATTAATACGCTATTCTTATTATTTCATATATTTATTTTTATATAATTTAGAGTGAAATTGAAATTGATCATTAACGGAAGACTTAACACACGAAACAAAAAAGAGCAAAATTTTATACACTGAAGGAAGGAAAAAGTTAACAATAATACGAAAAGAAAAGTTACAAAAGCAAAACTGATAGGTGATAGATAGCAAGAACTTATAAACTTTAAATTGTATATAGTCAATATACATATAGATAAACAAGCATGTAGCTAGTTGACATCAGAACATATTTATATTTATGTGTGTATGATTTAATATTATTTTATGCAAAACTAAAATTCACACTACATATTTCTTTGTTTGCTCAACTTTTATAACTAAAACCTTTATAGTACAAACGCACAGACAAACGCAAGGACACTTAAACCGACAAAACAGACATTTTAATAAATCGTTTTGGTTTATTGATAGTGCCCCAATAATAGATTATCCCGTATTTCTTCCACGTACCGATAAGTTACAATTTCGTTATATGTATGTATAGGTAAACCACTGAGAGAATTCAAAAGTCTTCTGGTCACAAAAATAAAGATTTTTTGTAAAGTAACATGATAAATCTTGTATTTAATGCACATGTCGTTTGATGACATGATTGTAGTAGCTCCATAAGACGCGATAGTTTAATAAGTAAATTTGTTGAAAATCAATTAGGCAGCTGCAATATAAAAATAAGTTTTATTTGTAATCGACCGAATGTAATGAATTTATAAAAAAATGTTGATTGTTACTGTTTTTGTGAGTAGTCGTGCATCAGGAGATTGCACGAAGTAGGATGGCCGAATGTAATGATTTTATATTAATTAGTTTTAATATTCGCAATAATTTATTATAAAAATGTAAATCAACCTCTTTGTTGAATGAAAATATGTTTTTAAATAAGAAATAAAATAGAACTGTCAAGAGAGAACATTAATAAAATGACGCTTTATGTAGTCGGAAAATTATAATAGCTATATAATAATATTTTATAATAATTAGATATACTTTTAGACTTGGAGCGGAAGAATAAAGAGATTCTCTAGAATGATATATTGTATTAGAATTTAAGATGTGACATTGTACAAGCTTAACAGTATTTAACTCTGGAAGAAATATAAGTTCTGTAAAAGCCTCGAGGTGTTTGATTTCTTTACAGGATGTTTTTTTTAATCCAATACAATAATTTACAGACTACCTAATAATTTTCCCGGTAGATAAAGTGCGGCGTTAAGTTCCACCACGACGCAGTTTCACGGATTTGTTTCGTTTTCTACAACGATTTTAGATGACTACGTAACTTTATATAAAGGAAATGAAAAATGGCGTAAATTATTAATAACATTAGCTTTTTGCTCCGACAAAAGAATGATAAAATATCTTTTTTATTATGTATACATTTAGTATTATTTCTAAATATCCATTTTTTACTGTACTAAAGAGGATATAATTTGAATTTGGTTTAAATTAACAATTATAGGAGATGCTGGTTCTTTTCTGTTTAAATTTAGATATATAAACTGCTATAGTATCCCGCTTCACGCTATCCCGCTTGTAGCAGGTTAGGCAGAGGGAATCTAAGTCATTAAGTCTTTAAGACATTCCGCTCTCAACTTTTCGCCGAATTTTTAAGGCATTGCGTGGTAAACGTTTGTGCCCTTGTGCCACGACTGACTCAAGTTTTTTTAATGTCATTTTGTTAATTCAATTAAGTTTGGATTATAAATAGAATCAAAGTGATAACAAGTGTGAATAAGAGGTGATCTGAGTATCAACAAAATAAACAAAATAAAATAAACAAATGTTTTATTTGTTGGTTTTCACCAAAATAATTAAGTTTTAAATATGTCGGTGAACTTAGCAGAGCATAGTCCAGCACATCAAAAATAAAATGTTTCTAAAGAGTTATTCTCGCATACAGCTGAATTCTATAGTTCTATAGTAAAAACGCCAGGACTATTTTTAAAAATATAAAAATATTAGTATCGTGCTCAGAAGCGGGAGCTCTTCATTTTTCAGCAGAATATAAGTAGGTCTATGATATTTAGCCAGAAAAAAGAGAAGAACTAAGAAAGAAGAAAAAAGCAGAGCACAGTTGAATATATGAAATGTTGAAAACTGACAATGTCAACAAATCGAATTTTTAACTATGCTCCGCTGGCATTTTTGCGCGAATTCTGGTCTTGTAATAAATTTATTTTAATAGAACTATACTAATTTAAAATGATCAAGAACTATTTTACTCATCCCTATGTGTGCAGGGTTCGCCCCGAATTTCATTCGCAAAAAAAATTATCTGCCAAGGGAAGTAACAGATTTTTTTTCTTGCTTGCTTGCTTCACGCTGTATCCCGCACACAGCATGGTAGGCAGAGGGAACCTAGTGTTAAGACACTCTGTTCCCCACTTTCCGCCAATTTCTGGAGGCATTGACGCTGGAGGCGTGTCGCTTTCCCCTCTACACCTGAGCGAAGAAATGGAAATATAAATGTAAATAAATATTTCATCTTCTCGAGTGGGGATCGAACCCACAACCAGTCGATTTAGAGGCACATTTTGTGCCCCTGCGTCAAGACTGGCCTTTTTGAAATATTTTTTTTGGTCAAAACGCCAGAACTGTTTTTAAAACCTATCAGAAACTATAGAACATAGCTGCATGTGAGGAGAACTCCATTTTATTTTCGATCTGCTAGACAATGCTCTGTTAAGTTCACAGACATTTTTAAATGATTTAATAAATATAGAGTTTAATAATTTTTAAATAAATAGAATATAGATACTTAAAACAAGTAAACTATTATTATTATATATATATTAAAGAATAAAAAAATCCATGATCTGACCAATTGCGTATTTAGTAACGTACCCCCGGTTAGACTTGAACTGTAGTAGTCGGGATTTGAGTCCCCGTCGCGGCAAAAATTTGGGGCCTCCATGCGTGCTATGTATACAACGAATTATTCATAAATAATAGACATATTTATATATAGTTAATATATATTTAAGCATTGCATTTCATATTGTTTTGTTATATCTATGTATTAAAAAAAATTGTAAGTAGAACCAAATGTGATAAAAATGGCGTCGTCGTATTAAAAAAAGATACCATAAAATATGTTAATGAAAAATGTTTCTTTCATAAATAAATTACATATAGATAGATCCCTTTACTTGGATTTATCAAAAAAAAATATTGATATATAAAAGGTAACAGTTATTTAAGGTATCATTTTGGTTCAACTTATTTGGAACATGTTGTTAGAACAACATTATTTATAACACGGTTATTTTTTAAGCAAATATGTTATTAATTGAAATTATCTTTCAAAATAATATTAGCCACGTGCCACAGATTTTAATGTCAGGAGAAAGAAGTTATAATATATACAAATTATATGCCTTGAAATTAAAAAAAAAAATGTTATATTTTTTTACATAATCTAAGTATTTTTAGAGTTTTGTGCCTCATAAGGTAGAAATGGAACCCTTATAAGATCACTTTTTTGTCCGTTTGTCAAGGCTTGCAATATAACAGTATAGTACACTCCATAGTAGTAATAATTGAGTATCGAAGTAACGTTATACATTTTAAATGAACTTATCGACATTCGATATTGGGTTTAGTACATCTATTATTGAAATTTATTAGGTTGGAGCATACTCCAATTTAGTTTAAGATGAGAGAAGAAGAGAGAAGAAGAAAATTTTGTTGTTGAAAATTATGGACTATATTAAAAAGTAGGTGGTTTCATCTATATCTGCATTTATTGTTTCACATATTGCTGTGCAGTGCCACAAGCGTGTGACTGTAAACGTGACGGTTGTAGGTTCGGTTTCCACTCGGGGAAATGAATTATTATTTATTAATATTTTCAATTTCAAGCGCGGCGTCGAGCTCCGCCTTCAATACGCAATGTCTTGAATTCGGCGGAAAGTGGGGAACGGAGTGTCTATACACTAGGTTCTCTCGGCCTACCCTGCTATATGCGAGATACAGCGTGAAGCTGGATAATATAGATATTTCGAAGACCTTTGGTTAAATAAGAGTAAGTACGTACTTTACAATTTCAAATTTTAATATTTCTATAGAATTATTGTTATAAAGTTTCGTTGCTGTTTAATTTCATAATATATTTTTTTTTAGTTCCACGATGTATCTCGTCTCTTACTTACCCTATTACCAGAGTGGGCAAATGATAAATAATAATTACTTTGAGTAGGAATCGAACCCACAACCGTCACGTTTATTTAATTTCTTTTAACTGTACCACACAAATGTCAATAATGTTTTAATTATAATACCTAGTTCTAATGGAAAAGTGTGGTCTCAACCGTCGAACGATGAAACTTTTGATATTAAGATAAAATAAATTACATGTTTTTTCGTTGGTTTTTCTGAAAGTTCCAAATTCGAATCTTTGTAGGGATTAACCTTACACCACCTATCATTTTACAATAAAAATATATAACCAAAATATTTTTTTGCTTTGTAAGTATTGTCAGTAAGAATGGCAAAATTAAAAGAGCTATTTTTACGGTTTAAACTTCCAAATTACTATTTGCCTAAGACTAATCACCCTAAAGTAAGATATAAATATACTATCGATATCATTAAAAGATGAAGAATAGATAATTCTATTTATTAATTTCGAATTTTTGTTCTTTATTCCTTATTTTGTATAGAAGTTTAGGTATATGAAAATATAAAAGAATAATTCGATTTCTTGATCCTAATTATGTGACATTTTGTCGTCAATCTTTGTTAAATTTAAATTAGCTTTAACAAATTATAACTTAAAATAACTAAAATGTTAACGAGAACCAACTATTTTAATTAATTTTGTGGAATTTCAACGTCTATTAGTTAGCCGAATTTTGTTTCCCTACTTTCAGTAACCCGTTCACATGTTAAAATACTTTTTATTATAAAACCTTATAAACAAAAAATATATTTTTAAAGCGTTATTTTAAGTTATTTATTAAAATATTATTATAAATTTATTAAATATTCATCTATGATAAAATAAAACAGACACATGCGAATACTCACTCAGCATTAGTTTCAGGTGTAGGGAGATCCCCTATAGTGGTCAAAGTGAGTGTGGACCAGTATAAGGAACCTAGGTACTTGCGGGTTAGTGTAGCGTAGTCCCCTGGTCTATGTGGGTATGCCCAATCACCCTGTAAATATATGGTTTTAATATTTTTAGGACATCGTGTGGATGGGCTATAGTTGTGGGTTCGATTCCCACTGTAATTGATTATTCAATAGTTTGATATCCTTGAGGTAATGAGACAAAGTAATTTGAGTTACGCCACTCAACAATCAATGTCTCGAAATATCGGTGGAAAATGGGGAACAAAATGTCTTAACACTAGGTTCCCAAGTTCACTCTGCCTACCATGCTATATGCGGGATGCAGCTTGAGGCTAGAAAAAGATTTTTTTTCTTCATCCATTTTACTCGTTCCCCGCTCGTCTGAATAAAATAATGTATAGTAACAAAAATATAATCCAATTTCCATTACCATACATTTTCATCGAATTTTCCAGTTATTTAGTTGTTAATGGCTCATCCAACGTCGCAATTTGCCCTATTAGAGCAATGAAAATAATTTATAAATACTCTTAACATTTTTAACGTGTTAATCCACACATAGGAAAGAAAAATACTTATTTAGAAAACGTATAAAAATTTGAACATATCGGGACTCGAACCAGGTCCTGGTCGGTTGCCAGGAGGCGCGGGCCTCCTCCCACCTGGCAGGACCTGGTCCCACTACATTCAAAATTTTTTATACGCACTTGACCAGTTTATTATTATTTTCAATAGATTCATTAACGATTTTAAAATATCAAACGTAATCTGTATGACACATACTCCTATAAGAATAATATAGTTAACTTCGATACTAACATCTATTTAGTTAAACTAAAAATAGTACAGACAGTATACAATATTTTTGCGGCGTTGATTTCTGCCACTTAACACACAACGCCTCCAGAATTCGGCAGAAAGCGGGGAACGGAGTGTCTTACACTAGGTTCCCTCTGCCTACTCTGCTGTGTGCGGGATACAGCGTGAAGCTGATTTATGATTTTAGTATACAATATGCATAGTAAATTCTTTATTTCAGTAATTTGCATTCCAGAAAGGAAATTTCATTATACCTCGGCTAACTGATTGCTTTACGACGGGGCTAATATAAATGTCTTGCTGAACGTCTTCACTTAATAGGAAAATGCTATATAAATAAAATTTATTAAAGCTGGTGGAATTATTTTACTTCAAGTAGATCAGTCGTGGCTCAAACGCTACTGGTTGTGGATTCTATTCTCATTCGAGGGAGTGAAATATTTAATATTTTCTTTCTTTCTTTTTGTTCTCTGGTCTGGCAAAGCGTGGTGTTAAGTTCCGCTACTGAACACGCAATGTCTCCAAAATATGACAGAAAGTGGGGAACGGAGTGTCTTAATATTTGACTCCCTCTGCCTACCCTGCTACATGTGGGATACATCGTGAAACTAAAGAAAAATACTTAAAAGATCCGTTTTGAGGTCATAGTTACTTAGATAGAAAGTGTCTCACTGTATTTTGAGCAGCGAAACCAAACGCCGCGGTTTGTCTTACCAGATTACTATGAGTCACTACCCGGTTTGGTTACGCACCTGAAATCCTTCAGCTTCTGATAGTAAGAAGTAGAAACAACCAAACCAATGGGCCAGTATGAGTAGAATATGTATAAGATTGATCACTCGCCAGAAGTTAGGATACACCGTTCTTGATTCGACCATGTAGTAACAGCTGACTGCCCTGTATACCTGAAATTCAATGTTTTATTATTATTTTGTCAGCTTCACGCTGTATCCCGCACACAGCAGGGTAGGCAGAGGGAACCTAGTGTTAAGACACTCCGTTCCCCAATTTCTGCCGAATTCTGGAGGCATTGCGTGTTGAGTGGCAGAACTCAACGCCGCGCTTAACCTCGATACCAGAGCGAAGAAATGGACATATAAATTTAAGTAAATATTTCATTTCCTCGAGTAGGGATCGAACCCACAACCAGTCGGTTTTACAGTCACACTTCGTGCCGCTGCGCCACGACTGGCCTCTTTTATTATATTTAATTATTATTTTGTACTTCTTTGTTAAAACCTTTTATTTTTGCTTTAGAATCTATTGTTAAAATATTCCGTTCTCCACTTTCCGTTCGAATTCGTGACATTTCGTGCTAGAACACAACACCACACTGTGTCTTTTTGTAGGGGGGAAATGGAAACAAGGAATGGGGTTTCACACTGAGCTACCACGGTCTCAAAATAGTTAATAATAATAATATAACAGTAGTATAATATGAAAAAAAAATGCATTTAGTAGGTTAGGGTAGCTTCTATGTATATTCGATTTTTTACTCGTTTTCCAATAATTCATATAGGTCATTCATTAAACATTTGATTCAAAAAGCAGTTCCACACGTAGAATCGAACCTATAACTATCGCGTTTAAGAAAACATTTTTTCTATCAATTGAAAAATATGAAAACGTAATTTTATCACTTATTAATACATAACATATTTTTAACATTTAAGCTTAAGGCTAAGTTCAGACGAATGCGCGACGACGCGCGATTTTGTTCGCTTTATATCTCAAACTAATCTAGAGATTGGATAGATATATGAAACAATCTAAGATTGACGTTGGGGATAGGTTATTAATGTTGGGCGTAAGACTACACGAAGATCGATTTTGAAATACTTTATTCTTTGACTTTTTGTATTTTTTTTGGTTGAAAAGGATTTGCAACCTACAGTTGGTGCTGTAAGATATTGCATATCATCAAATAAATCTAATAGTACAAATATTAAAGTACAATTTCATCAATTAGTAAATCAATAGATATTTCGTCAACCATTTTCGTAGCTCCGTGCGTCCATCCACTGCGCGAATCAACTGAACTGGCATATTTTTTTTTTCTCGAATGGACTTATTGCTGATGACCTGGACTGTTCTTGACAGCATCACCGGGTTGGCAGAATAAAAAAAAACTGGAGATGCCGGGGATCGAACCCGGGGCCTTTCACACCGCCGAGAACTGGCATATATAGGACTTTACTAGCGAGTAGATCTTAGATCGCGAGTCGCCGCGCGTCACCGCATGCGTTATAGACACAGTAACATTGACTTCTAACAATCTTTAACCGCGCGCCATGCCTACCGCGCGTCACCGCGCGTTCTTCTGAACTTAGGATAAGAAATATAATTACAATTTAATGAGGTTGTTTCGAGTTTTGATTTACTAACTTCTAATTTTCAAAATGTCAGTCAATGCCCTGCCTTTCTGATTTTGAAGTTAAAAAATAAATAGCACTCAGAAAATAAATTTTGATTTCCGAGGCCGTCGTGTCGTAAGGCCACAACGTGTAACTTTAAAAATTAGATATGTGAGTTCGATTCTCACTCAGGTGAATGAAATATTTAATGTTTTAATTTCCTCGCTCTGGTAACGAGAAAAAGTGTGGCATTGAATTTTGCCACTTGTCATAAGAATTTAGCGGGAAGTGGAGATCAGTAGTGTCTTAACTCTAGTTTCCCTGGTTCCCTCTGTCCCTCCTGCTATGTGCGAAATGTAGTATGACGATCATGCTATAAAAAATATATATAACTTGTACATATCTTACATGTAACAGAGGAGACAGAGGGAGTCTGGTAATACAGTCCGATTCGCCGAATTCTGGATGCATGGCGTGTCGAGTTGCGAAACTCAACACCGCGCTTTGCTTTGACACCAGAACGAAACATTTAAAATGTTAAATAATTCGTTTCCAGTGGAAATCGAACCTACAACCTATCTCGTTTACAGTCACACGCTAGTGCTCCTGCGTCGCGATTGGCCTTATATATACTTTAAAATTGAATTTGCTGTACTTTTTGTACTATTAAACATGCATTTCGATTTCTGACAAAAAACGGAGAACGGAGACAGCTCTTTATGACAGGCAGGACAAAGCGTGGAGCTTAAAGATATATTTCATCACATGTAATAATTTTTGAACGAGGTCTCCTATATCACAAAAAAACTTATAAAAATATTCAATATAACAACATAATTTTGCGTTGCTATCCTTTTGAGTACTTGTATGGAATTTCAATATAAATATATTAATAGTTCTCTGAGCTTGGGTTACTTTTAAAATATGAAATGACACATAATAGTTTTTTGAGGCTAGTTGTGGCGCAGCGGCACGAGGTGTGACTGTAAAACCGACTGGTTGTGGGTTCGATGCCCACTCGAGATGAAATATTTACTTAAATTTATATTTCTTTGCTCTGGTGTCGAGGACAAGCGCGGCGTTGAGTTCTGCCACTCATCACGCAATGCCTCCAGAATTCGGCAGAAAGTGGGGAACAGAGTGTCTTAACACTAGGTTCCCTCTGCTTACCCCGCAGTGTGCGGGATACAGCGTGAAGCTGATAAAAAAAAAATCAGCTCAATTAAACACTATGCAAAATATCACACGCACTGACTAACACGGCAAGCTAAATATAAACTTGTAAAATATGTCTTTATTTTGTTTTAGTATCAAATTATTCTTACGAGTGAGTATGATAATATAATTTGATGTTTAAAATGTAAAATCTGACAAAAGTTAAATATTTTCTGTTTTAAAAAACATACATTTTTGGCCAAGATCTGGCTGATCTGATCTATAGTGCTACATTTTCTCTAAAAGAAAAAAGCTAAATCTCTAAAAAATATTAATTAAAAAAAAATCAGCTTCACGCTGTATCCCGCACTCAGCAAGGTAGGCAGAGGACCTCTAGTGTTAAGACACACTGTTCCCCACTTTCGGCCGAGTTCTTTAGGCATTGCTTGTTGAGTGGCGGAACTCAACGCCTCTCTTTGCCTCGACACCAGAGAGAAAAAATGAAAATATAAAGTAAATATTTTATCTCCTCAAGTGGGGATCGAACCCACAACCAGTCGATTTTACAGTCACACTCTGTGCCCCTGCGCCACGACGATAATGAGACCATCATTATATAAAAAAAAATCCAAAAATATAATGAGAATGATTATTTTCTATTTGTATTATACCTTTAAAAATCTTGGAAATCGTATAATAGGATTGATGCCAATTTTGAACTGCAGAAGGTCCAAAGGTAATAGCGCCGTTACGTCCAGTAAAAATGGTCTCGATGTAATGTAGTGTTTCGCTAATTTCTTCGAATCGTAAACCTGTGGAAAATTTTATAGTATTAACTATTATCAATATTGTGAGTGGCTGTCGTGGCGGTGGGTTATTCGCTTTGGTAACAGGGTAAAGTGCGGCGTTGAGTTCCGCCACTAAGCACGCAATGCCTCGAAAATTCGGCGGAAAGTGGAGATCGGAGTGTGAACCTAGTGTGAAAGGTTCCCTCTGCCTACTCTGCTATAGGCGGGGTCGGATCAGGAGCATGAAGCTAAAAAAAATCTAGTATCAAGTTAGGTAGGTCCTTCAAAAAGGCAACGTCACGTTTCCCATTAGACCATTCGATCTCCATTTTTTGCGTAATGATTTCGTGACTTCGTGATAACCATCGGAAGTCAACGCCGGCTTTGTCTTGTTACTAGATTGGGAAAAATAAAAATAATTTATGTTGCCTCAAATGGGAATCGAACCCACAACCGCGTTTACAGAGAGACACTGCCCGATGACGGCCTCAAAATAAATAAATTTGTATAACATAATTAATTTGTGATTTATGATATCTGCGGCTGAATAGGTTGACAGGACTGATTAATTGGTACTGAATCTCAGATTGCTATTTTTTCCTTAACATTCATCCAACAATGATAAATAATCGGGCTGTTGCATGGGGTGAGACAGTGCCTCCTTGAAAAAGCGTTTGTTGTGATTTCGATCTCCACTCGCAGAACTATACAGGGTGGAAGTATCTGCGCTTCTTTTACGGGAGCAGCATATTGTGTAAAATATTTCAAACTAATACCTAAAGAAATTAATCAATATACCTCAACAGTTTAGACGTAGGATTTTTTTTATTTTTTTTCATTTACCGATGTTTATCCATACCTTTATTTCGTGTGACGCAGTTACGAATAGATACCAATAAAGTAAACAAATACTACTACAAAAATACTACTAAGCGTTGGCGATCTGCCGCTTTTCATTCTTAAAAAACATATTAGAACAAGAAACGGATATCTCTCGTTCTATTTTACGCAACTCAACATCGCCGCCATTACCTACGACGGGATTTCGTAAATGAGACGAGCGCGGCGTTATCGCTTTGATAGGTTTATGTTTGTGTGCGTCATTTTTGACAAATGGTGTTTTATTTTACAACGACAATTTTATGGATTGTTTTGTTTGAAAAAAACACTTTTCCATTTTTGAAAAAATCTCTTTTGCTATAATTGTTTTAGGTTTATATAGAGTATTTAAAACTGTGGTTTCATTTAAAGTGGTGATGACAAAAACACTCTGTATAAGGTAGGAGGTCCTCTGCCTACGCCCAAAAATAAATTATACTATTTTTCCAAGCGAAGTTGTTCGATTTCCCGGTATGGTTTGACATACTACAGTCAAGTGACTCGCATTACCTATGCCTATGCCTATCCTTCTATATATGTTAAGATAAAAAATGTTTACAATATATACGCGACGAATTTCATACAAATTGAAGCAAAATCGATAACTAAATGTTACTATCTTTTGATTGAATCTACTTCGGACCTTGAGTGACCTTTAAGGGACCATAGATCTAAATAAATTATATAAATTTAAGCTTGATATCTTCACGTGATGTTAACATCTGTAATGTGATGTCTTGACAGACGGACAGATAACAAAGTGATCATATAAGTATCAAATTTTTACTTTTTGAGGTACGGAATCCTATAAATTTATAATTTGTTATTTCAAACCCTAGTGGTTGTATACAAAAAATAAATTAAAACGTCTCCTTATCTAAGACTCCAATAAGCGTTGGCGTCAAAGAACGTAAGTGCAAACACTTGCAGCTCAAAAAGTTTTTATTCAAATATTCTATTCATGAATGTTGAAGCTTTAACAAGAGGTATTTGTTGATTCTGGGGGGATAAAAATTGTATAAATCTACATATTAGGTGTGAAAAAATGCCTTAATTTAAAGAAAAAGTTAGATAAAGGATATAGATATGATACAGTAATATGAAAACAACTACCTAGAATATTGGAATTGGAAGAACTAAGCCTTGAAAATATAAAAAGAAGGACAAATCCGAAAATTGGAAATTATAATTATATCACAGAAAAAAACCTTACAAAACTACTATTTTTCTTCATTTCAAATAAAATGATTTCATACGCTTGCAAATTTGAATTTGTCAACTTTTAAAAGTTACAGAATACAATTAAGAAATTGGTACAGAGCCCTCAGTGCACGAGTCTTACTCGTTCTTGACCGGTTTCACTTATATGTATGTTGGATAGTTCTTTATTTACCTGATCAATCGATATATTTAATATTATTATTATTAGCATTTAAGTAAAAGATATAGACCTAGATACGTTAGAATGTTCATCGCGTGTAAAAATGTGTATAAGAAACCAAATAAGAATCGAATCCACACTAATGTCAATGGTTAAGAAATAGTACAAAAATAGATAACAACCACTAAGTAAAACACCAACCTCTCAAGTAATTAAGATCAGGTAAGCTCATACGTCTCAATAACGATCTCACATGGAGCGTGCTATGTGTTCTTAATAACAAACTTAATGGCTTGGTATAGGTACCTACCGCATTTTTGTTTGAAAAATAATTAATTAAAATTCTTTTTAAATGGTTCCTTTGTTGTGTAAATGACGCCTGGTAGCAATGTATATATATATATATTAAAATAAATAAATAGCTAAAATTTTACATACAGGCCTATCCTTAGGGAGTGGTGGGGCAAACGAGCGTAAAATTCACATGATGGTAAGTGATCACCTCTCCTCAATATAAATGCAGTAGAGATGTGTAGTGATTTGAATGTTGTTGGTGATCGAATGCTTCAAGATAAACTGGAGTGCATCAGACTAGAGATAAGAATTATCTATATGAGGCCGAACCTGGGCCCTATAAAAGTCATTTTAACGTCATACTTTTCAACGTCAAACAGCAGGGTTTATAGAGAGAACCTTATACATGGCATCATCATGTTTTCCTTCAATATACAATATACAATATTTGGAATTGATGTGGAATTGAGTTCAAGATATTGCATGTTCAGTAACGGATTTAAACGCCGATTTATTTTTTTAAACAATTAAAATAAATATAACAAGATACATACCATAAGCCCTTGTTCCAGGTAACCAGTTCTAAATTGGACGACAACATCAAGAGCAAACACGACATCTCCAATACCGTCGCAGACCACCCAAAAATAATGACACATAACCTGTTGACAAATACATTTTATTCGATTTCATATAAAATTGTTGCAAATTTATGAAAATATTTTTTTGTTATATGTTTTAACCAGTGAGGCAGTGTTAAGTTAAAATATTGTGTAGACTCTCTCGTGTTCATTTTACGCCGGTTTTACGCCGAAATATACGCATTTCGTCAGGAAAGCCTTAGTTTCTTAATTCTCTAAGAAACTATGTGTATGCTGAGAGAAACTAGTGTTTTGCCTTGTTACTAGACCTAGAAAATGAAATATTTTCTTGTTTTTTATATATTTATTCAGATTCACCTATGGTAATTACATTACACAAATTTTACATCAATTGTTTTCTTGATTGTATATTCCTCATCACTAAATGCATTATTTCATATGTATATTATTTCATATAAAAAAACCTTTTCCTCAAGTCGAACCCACAATTACTATTTTTACAGTCACACGCTTTGCCATTGCAGCTAATTGCAATTAATAAAATAGAAATTATATTAAAATATTAGGTATTGTACCACTCTGATACTATTATCAGATTGGTACACGTTGCGGCTCAATGGTTAACTAAGTAGCTTAAAACGTTTTTGATTACTAATTTTTCATTTGAATAATGTGTGGACAAACCTAACCTCTATAACCTCTCCAGAATATAATAATAATATTATTTGTAAATAACTTTACGCTATATTAAAATTTAAATTCAAAATATTCTTATTCAAATAGATAATATTCAAATAGACTCTTATAAGCATTTTTGAATCTCCGAATGTACATGTAAACAAAAAGCTACCATCGGTTCGGAAGGCAGTTCTGCTGAGATGAGCCGGCAAGAAACTCAACAGTTGCTCTTTTCAATGTCAATGACAGCTATCCTGCATGACATACAATAGACATTAATTCCATACATGTTTATCCGGTAAATATTCTTGAACAATGTAATAAGATTTAATTGTTAGAATTTTTTTTTCAGATTCTTTAAATTGTTATAATGGCAAACTTAGAATACAGTGCGGAATTTTATTAGGTGGTATTATATAAACGTATATTTAGACCCATAAATTTTTTTATTAACTTTTTGGAGGCGAAAACTTGGCGTAACAAGCTAATCTTTATTTTTCGTTCCTATCGTATGTCTAATTTTCTATCACTATTTTTATTATGACACTGTATATGTTGTGGGACAAGCAGAATATTATAATATAAAAATTGTGAAGCAAGACTCAAATTAAGTTTTTTTAATATTTGGTAAAGCAAACTCAATATATTTAGTTTTTTTAGCATTTAACATTAGATCATTAATATCAAACGAACCAACGAAGAATATGCGATAATGCTCTATTCACTTCGTCATAGTATATTTTGCTCCTGTCCACCTTAAATAATAAAGAGGTGTCATCTGCGAAGAATACAATATCACATAGGCTGTTTGCATGAAAAGCAGATCGTTAATATGAAGAAGAAATAATAGAGGTCCAGAATGGATCCTTGTGGAACGCCCATCCTTAGACGAGATCCAGATAATATTACATGACTTATACTAACCTTCTGGATTCTTTGATATAGCTTTAATAAAAGAGTTTCATTGTCTACACAATTAAAGGCTTTGGATAAATCACAAAACATTCCAATATCATTTTGTGACTTCTCCCGTACATCTTAAATGTGCTTTAGGAGTGCAGCACTATGGAAACAATTGTTAATATTTTAGAAAATATGCGCTAGTTAAATATATTTTTTTCATTTTTTTTCTTAAAGACGGCAAAACAGAAATCTGTCTGTTTACACAATGTCGCACTCAATTGTTTTTTACAAAAATTTTAAACCTTACACGTATATGTATAGCCATAACATCTTTCATTCAGTTTTACATTCTTACATTATTTCCCGAGAAATTGAATCCGCAACCATCACGCTTACAGTCAGCTACTGTCTCGATAGCCTCAATGGCTCTATAAATTCAATTACTTTATATTGCGTAGCGCTACAATCGTATTACGGACGACGTGCGCAGTCTATATAATGCTTTATGCCATTATACTTTATGCTTACATAAAAGCATAAACTCTTATTTGGAGGCTTAAAAGTATTTGTTTGAGGCCAATCGTGGCGGAGGCACAAGTGACTATAAAAGCGACAGGTTGTGAGTTCAATGTTCACTCGAGAAAATTAAATATTTCAGATTTTCTTTTACTTGCGCTGGTAACGAGACAAAGCGCGGCGTTGAGTTGGCACCCAACATGCAATGCCACCAGAATCGGGCGGAAAATGGAGAACAGACTTAACTTTAGGTTACCTATGGCCACCCTGTTGTTTGCGGGATACAGCGTGAAGCTAAAAAAAGCATTAGTTTTGTACTGGCCCTAGTTATAGGTACTAAGATTACTTACAAGTCGAAATATTTATTTTATCTAATTTTCTTTGATTTTCGGTATGACTACGGATCGGACTGAGTGTAGGTATTTTACATATGAAAACGTCTTATTATAACGTCTTATTGACTGATTTCGTTCCGCCTAAGCAAAGCGTTCAAGCAAGATCGATCGGTGTAACCGTTCGGCTTGTGGCATTGGCATTGGCATATATTTCTTCCACTTCATCAAAAAGGTTAGGAATTTATAAAAAAAAATGTTATATTCGTTTAAATTCTTTGTGTTATAAAAAATAATTATAATTCAGTGATAATAACTCAATTCAATTCAATTGAGGTTAGTCGTGGCGCAGCGGCACGAAGTGTGACTGTAAAACCGACTGGTTGTGGGTTCGATCCCCACTCGAGGAGATGAAATATTTACTTAAATTTATATTTCCATTTCTTCGATCTGGTGTCGAGGTTAAGCGCGGCGTTGAGATCGGCGTTGACTTAACACGTAATGCCTCCAGAATTCGGCAGAAAGTGGGGAACAGAGTGTCTTAACACTAGGTTCCCTCTGCCTACCCTGCTGTGTGCGGAATACAGCGTGAAGCGTGATTTTTTTAAAATTATTGTCCGTTAACCGACTTTGCAGACAAGCGAGTTCTTTCCTCATTAAATTTGCACTTAAGGCAGCAGCAGCAGTTAGGAATAATGGAATATAATGAAATTCAAACCATATACTCATATCTACAGGCCCATGACTTCTTAAAAAAAGAACTAAAATGCTCTGGCTAATCTAAACATAAATTAAAGAATAAAAAAAGTTCAAGACCTCCAATTTTTGCAAGGCAGGCGGTGGGTAAACTCGACTCGCACTTGTCCTGTTTTTTCCTTATAACAGGGCAGAGTAGAGAGAATCCATTGTTAAGACACTCCGTTATTCGATATCCGCCATTAAAAATAATGAGATGATATGTGCTGGAACTCAACGCCGCGTTTTTTTTATCTGATCAGAGCAAGACATTGATCCCCTAAAGTGTAAATAAAGAATCGAACCCTAGACCGTTGAGTTTACAATCAGACACTGCGCGACGTTGGTCCCAAAATACTTATACAATTATTCATAATTAAGTACTATTAATAAATATGATTGCTAGTTACAAGAATTTATTACTTAATTAATTAGTAAGGGATCGTCGTTTATAGCAAACATACCCTATTAAATCTTAACGATGCAAGCTCCTACGGCCTTAAATATAGGATAGCATTTTATTGTTTTATTAAGGGATTTTATTTGATACTTTATATGATAGACAGAAAAAAATAAAAATAAAAGAGCTTTACGCTTCACTCTGCACACAGTAGGGTAGACAGAGGGAACCTAGTGTTAAGACACTCCGTTTCCCATTTTCGGCGGAATTCTGCATTGCGTGTTGAGTGGCGGAACTCAACGCAACAGAGTATCACGACACCAGAGCGAAAATATAAAAATAATTAATATTTAATTTCCACAAGTGGGGATCGAACCTATAACTAGTTAAATTTGTACCCCAGTGCCACAACTGGCCTCAATAGACCGAAAGTCTTATTATATGTAAGAGAATGATGAGAAACAGTGTAGACAGCTTTTATAGTAGTCAGTACAAATTTTGTTATTTCTTTCAAATATAACATGACGATAAATATATGTTCCTTAAAAACAGTAAGTTTTAAAATTATTTTTTTATTTGTATTTTATGTTAAATAACTATTAGTATAACTAATAGTTTAACCACAATGAGATAAAATCTATAGTATATTTAGGGTTCCATAATTCAAAAGAAAAAGAAAATGGATTTCTTTATTGTCCGTCTGATCTCTAGAGATCGTCTCGAGATTGCGTGGAGGTATCGAGCTGAAATTAATATCAAATACTAGAGGGCGCGCGCGGCTTCGCCCGCTTATTAGAAGTGAATTCTAAAAAAACCACGAAACACGTGTTCAATAAAATATTTTTAACAGTCTGAATTTAATTTTTTATAAAAATCGGTGGCAATTTAAAGATTTTTCCATATAAACTTTCAACCGCTTATTTGAACCCTTAGAGGGTGAATTCTTAAAAACCATGAAACACGTATTCAATGAAATATTTTTAAGAGTCTGAATTTCAAATTTTATAAAAATCGGTGCAGATTAAATTTTTTTTCCATACAAACTTTCAACCCCTAGTTCATCCCTTTAGGGTTAAAATTTTTCAAATTCCCTTCTTAGTGGATGTCCAGAATATGAAAATAAACATCTGCCCAAATTTCACGTTTCTACCATCAGCGGTTACGGCTCTGCGTGCGTCTTACCTCAGTCAGTCAGCACAATTCCTTTTATATATATAGATTTAGGTCTACGATTCGTTGGAGCACAGAAAAAAACAAACTTTTTAATCGATGTAATCTGGGTGTATTTACCGTAGACAACTAAAAAATTTGACAAAAAACGATCAGCTTCACCCTGTATCCTGCACACAGCAGGGTAGGCAGAGGGAAACTAGTGTTAAGACACTCCGTTCCCCACTTTCTGCCGAATTCTGAAGGCATCGCGTGTTACTGGCAGATTTTAACGCCGCGCTTAACCTCGACACCAAAGCGATATAAATTTAAGTAAATATTTCATCTCCTTGAGTGGGGATCGAACCCACAACCAGTCGGTTACAGTCACACCTTGTGCCACTGCGCCACAACCGGCCTCTTGACAAAAAATGATAAATTGTACAAATGAAAGGAAACTTCAGAAAAATGGAAATTTTATATTTATAGCACATAATATAAATATTTATATTACAGATAAAAAAAACTATGAAGAACTTATAATTGTAGTTAATTTCATAATTATTTTTTTTAACAAAAAAAAATCGACTTCAAACAACTTAAAAGTTTACTTAACATAAGTAAAAAGTAGTTTGATTTTGTGCAAAAATAATTGAAGAAAGTTTTTATAATTTTGAAGTCGGTGTCAAGTTACAATAATC
This sequence comes from Heliconius himera, assembly GCA_021202915.1. NCBI lineage: Eukaryota > Metazoa > Arthropoda > Insecta > Lepidoptera > Nymphalidae > Heliconius > Heliconius himera. The sequence goes on from JAJHJA010000351.1 coordinate 229,043, forward strand.
TTATTAAGGTGTTACATATCCTTCATATCAAATTACAACAAGTGTTGGGTAGACCTTAAAAGGATGCTTCTGAAAAGAGTAGGTAGTGGTTATCCTATGTAAAACTTCAATCTTTTTTTTAGCTTCACGCTGTATCCCGCACACAGCAGGGTAGGCAGAGGGAATCTAGTGTTAAGACACTCCGTTCCCCACTTTCTGCCGAATCCTGGAAGCATTGCGTGTTGAGTGGCAGAACTCAACGCCGCGCTTAGCCTCGACACCAGAGCGAAGAAATGGAAATATAAATTTAAGTAAATATTTCATCTCCTCGAGTGGGGATCGAACCCACAACCAGTTGGTTTTGCAGTCACACCTCGTGCCGCCGCGCCACGACCGGCCTACAAAAAAAACTTCAATCTTAATTAGATATTATTTTTGTGCAAACTAACATTTTGGCATATTGACAAGAATATACATTAAAAAATATTCGGGCGAATTTTGAACTTCCCTTTTTAGAAGTCGGTTGAAAATGAATGAGAAGATGTATGTTAAAGGTATTTAATTTATTTTTTTACTAATTTCAATTATGTCAATACCTACATTAAATGGCGTTGAACCTGTTACCCTTTACCAATACCAATCTTTATATATTCGCTAACGAAGTAACGAAAATAAATTCTGTTATATAAATACACTAGACAGATAGATAGAGAGAATGTAGTGTTAATACACTCCATTCTTCACTTTCCGCCTGACTTTGACACATTGCGTGTTGAGAGGTAGAACTTAACGCCGCGCTTTGTCTTGTGAAAGTGGGGAAATTATTGTTTTTTAGCTTCATTTCAGAAACTTCCGTTGCTCACTTTCTGCCAAATTGTAGAGGCATTGCGAATTGAGTGGCGGAACTCTATCCCGCGCTTTGACTGATTACGCAAAAATGTAAATATTAAATAACATGAAAATATTAAATAATGCATTGCCCCTTGTGAGAATCGAATCTAAAACCGTCGCATTTTTAGTTGCGCGCTTGTGGGGTACTACAGTGGAATTATAGTCAATTCTCTAATATTTGTCAATGTCAATACAAGGCGGTTAGTCCGTTGCTTAACACTTAATATATTTAAGGGCTCGAAAAGTCCATAGAATTAAATAAAAAACTATATAACGAAATTTGAACCTATAATAGAGGCCGGTCGTGGCGCAGCGGCACGAGGTGTGACTGCAAAACCGACTGGTTGTGGGTTCGATCCCCACTCGAGGAGATGAAATATTTACTTAAATTTATATTTCCATTTCTTCGCTCTGGTGTCGAGGTTAAGCGTGGCGTTGAGTTCTGCCACTCAACACGCAATGCCTCCAGAATTCGGCAGAAAGTGGGGAACGGAGTGTCTTAACACTAGGTTCTCTCTGCCTATCCTGCTGTGTGCGGGATACAGCGTGAAGCTAATTTAATTTAATTTTAATTTGAACCTATAATAAATTTTTATTAAGTTAATTTTGTTACTACATGAGAAAGTATGTATATAAACCAACCAACCATGACCAACCTTTAATTAAATGGACTAATCACGAACTGAGGAGGATATTGGTTCCACGTTAGAGTCCCCGAGGGCATTACGAGGACCTCAAGATCATTCTTTACTTTATCCAAAGCCCTGACGAATGAACGTGAAGTAACTAAGCAATTTCTAATAGGTCATTTATAGAACCAATATTATTAATTATTTTCATGTTACAATAGTATAAGTTTTCTTTGACACATAACACATTCTAAGTCATCTAACCGATGACATTACTTCAAAATTACCTCGGGCATGATAATAGGGAGGCTATTGTTTCCCTCAATACTTAAAATGAATTTTCAAATCAAACCAGTAGTTCCTGAGATTAGCGCACCAAAAAAACTCTTCAGTTTAGTTCTTTTTGCAAAGTTTTAAATATAAATATCAAAGCAAAGCGCGGCATTGAGTTACGCCACTCCACACGCAATGCCTCCAGAACTCGGCGGAAAGTGGAAAACGGTACACCGTTTACATTTTAACACTAAATTCCCTCTGCGTGGGATACAGCGAGAAGCTGATTTGATTTGATTCTTACAAAAAAAAATTAAACGTAGCGGTTTATAACTTTTTTTTTAATATTTTTTTTTATGTAATGGAAATTTGTAAAAATATTCCTCCAAAGAGTCTAGCAACATAATTAAATTTAACAAGCATATAAGAATTTTGATTTAACTCGTTGAAAACGTATGGCTTAATTGATCAGATCACTTGGACGGTTTTCACGAGGCACGGGTTCAAATCCCGCTACGTCAAAACTTTTATATTTTATAAAAAGTATTTTTTAAAAGTGTAGAATAACACCTTAAAATTGGTAAAAAAATAAATTAACCTTTTCTTATAATATTGAAGAAACTGTAATATTTAACTTAAAAAAAATCAATTGCGAAAAGACAACAACGACGGTGGGTAAAAAGTAAGCTGTTAATTTATTTAATCGATAACTCACCAATTAATATTCAAAATATTTATTTTTTGAATTATTTATTTTATTTTTAAAATATTGTTCGGTATACGTATATAATAAAAACACTCTACCTACATCTCAATCAATTTTGCATCCACTTATATCGAGATCGACGAGGTCAGTGCTTATCCAAATATTGAGTGTAATTGGAAAACTAGATCAATTAAAATTTAATTGTTTATTAATTCGATTGTAAAAACGCATATGATAAATCAGATTGATTTCAATATTTATTTAGAAAACGTATAAAAATTTTAACATAGCGGGATTTGAACCCGCGCCTCCTGGAAACAAGGCGCTTTGACAACTAAGCCATAGGTTATAATAGTTAGGCGCTGTGACAACTATAACGTATGGCAAAGTTGTCAGAGCGTCTGGTCGATTTCCAGGAGGTGCGGGCTCAAGTCCCGTATTATAAAAGTTAAGTATTTTTCTTTCCTAAGTGTGGTATAACACTTTAAAAATGTTAAAAATAGATTGATTTGATTTCACGTTTTGATTAAGGCACTTCTGTTCGGCATTTTCAGCCGATTTCCGGAAGCATTATGAACACATAATGCTCAACAGAGCGGCGGAACTCAACGTCACCTTTTGTCTCCGTTACCAGAGCAAGAAAATGAAAATATTAAATATTTAAATTTCTAGTGTGGAAATCAAATCCACAACCTGTCACACTTATAATCGTCCGCTTGTGCCCCAGAGCCACGACTCTCGACTGGGAATCGAACAATGGATTATAAATCTACTGTTTTTCCATTTAACTATTTCTTAATATATGGTATATTAACTTAACTTGCTGTGTTTAACTTTCATATGAAAATATAATTTATATTTTTAACTAATAAGTGTGTAATAAGCCTTTTACTCATCTGCATCTTTTAACTTAAATTATTCAAAATAGAAGGCAGTCGTGGCGCAGCGGCACAAAGTGTGACTGTAAAACCGACTGGTTGTGGGTTCGGTCCCCACTCGAGGAGATGAAATATTTACTTAAATTTATATTTCCATTTCATCGCTCTGGTGTCGAGGCAAGGTGCGGCGTTGAGTTCTGCCACTAAACACGCAATGCCTCCAGAATTCAGCAGAAAGTGGGGAACGGGGTGTCTTACACTAGGTTCCCTCTGCCTACCCTGCTGTGTGTGGGATACAGCGTGAAACTGATTTTTAAATATCAGTTACTTGATCGTTATTTTAAGCCGCATCATAATAGTGTGGTCAGGGTGTTGTAGACTTGATTAATACTCGGGGTAAATAATAAATTTAAATTACTGTCATTTTCTTCCCATGATAAGATAACACGCGGCGTTAAGCTACGAAAGAATACAATACCGCTGAGTTTCTTGCGCTGGCCCATCTCAAGTCTGAGGCAGTTACTTTAGTAAACCGGTGATAAACTGTTATAAATTGTTTGACGTTAAAAAAATGGAGCATGTAACTTCTCGTAGAGGCTAGTCGTGGTGCAGGTCTACAAAGTGTGACTGTAAAACCCCGACTGGTTGTGGGTTCGATCCCCACTCGAGGAGATGAAATATTTATTTAAATTTACATTTCCATTTTTTCGCTCTGGTGTCGAGGTAAAGCGCGGCGTTGGTTTCCGCCACTCAACATGCAATGCCTCCAAATTTCGATGGAAAGTGGGCAATGGAGTGTCTTAACACTAGGTTCCTTCTACCTACCCTGCTGTGTCTGGGTATACAGCGTGAAGCTGATTTTTTATGTAATTTCTTTTTTTAAATAAAATTATTTGAATTTTGACTTTGGCCTTAAAAGCAGAGTATGGAGTCATATAATACGCACTCACTTTTTAAAACGAGGTAGAATATGAAACTAAAACAATACATAGTCGTTTCGTTTCAGTGGAAAATTACCGGATTTTAGTAGGGAAGCAACAAAATCAACTTGCTTTGTTGTTCACTATTGAGAGTAACTTCATTGTTTGTTAGTCGTTTCTGTCAGGAAACATCTTCCATTATATGCAGGAGTCGTGGAGATAACAGCTGTTTGTGCTGAAGGCTTGTATTTGATTATTGTGACATAAACCACGCTTAATTGGACAGTTTAACATTAGTAAAATATACTGGTTCTAATCCAGAAACTATCCTAGAAGCCGTGATACTTTTGAATTATATTCTTTTTTTAGCTTCACGCTGTATCCCGCACACATCAGGGTAGCAAAGGGAACCTACTGTTAAGACACTCCGTTCCCCACTTTCTGCCGAATTCTGGAGGCATTGCGTGTTGAGTGGCAGAACTCAACGCCGCGCTTAACCTAGATACCAGAGTGAAGAAATGGAAATATACATTTAAGTAAATATTTAATCTCCTCGAGTGGGTATCGATCCCACAACCAGTCAGTTTTACAGTCACACTTCGTACCGCTGCGCCACGACTGGCCTCAATTAATAAATATGGACTAAAATAAAATAAATATTTATATTTAAATGTGAAAATCTCATGTTAAGTTTAGTTATAAAATTTCATCTTCCATAAGTAATAGATACGACTAATAATGATCAGCTTCACGCTGTATCCCGCACACATCAGGGTAGCAAAGGGAACCTACTGTTAAGACACTCCGTTCCCCACTTTCTGCCGAATTCTGGAGGCATTGCGTGTTGAGAGGCAGAACTCAACTCAGGTCCGCAACTCAGCACGCAATGCTTCCAGAATTAGGCGAAAAGTGGGCAACGGAGTGTCTCAATACTAGGTTCCCTCTGCCTATCCTGCTGTGTGCGAGATACAGCGTGAAGCTGATTTTGATTTAATTATTGACAAATAAGTAAATTCTAAATGGATCACACCTCCAAATTGAACTTGCGCTAAAACACTGACTACGTTTTATTATAAAATAAAGATATATATTTAAATGTGAAAATCCTATGTTAAGTTTAGTTATAAAATTTCATCTTCCATAAGGAATAGATACGACTAATACTGATCTAAGTTCCATTTATTTTGGCATCGATCGTCTGCAATTGTTATCAGATAATGGAACTGTTAGAATATATGGTATGATAATGGTCTTAGTGACAGTAGTATTTTCAACGGCTTCATTGCATTATGCATTTAGCTAGATATCTCTAATACGTTTTATGGAACCACAAAACGATGTCTGGTCGGGACAGAATGGGGAAATTTATTTGTATAATTTTGCTGGTTTAGTAGATACTGGAGATTTTTGGTCAGCTTAAGACTGTCAGTTTGTTCATTGTTTATTGAGATAAAAAAGAATCACGCTTTTTCCCGCAAATCAGGATAAACAGACGAAACATGGATAGTGTTAAGGCAGAACTCGCCACTGCGCTTAATCAGGTAGATCAAAGATTAAAATAAGGAGATAAAAAGTGTTTTTCTATAGAACTTATAGATTAGTCGTCAGGGCGTTTGGTTGGTGTACAAGAGACACGGGTTCAAATATTTATACGATTATACGTTTAAATATGTAATTTAAAAATAATTATTCCCTTTGAGTAGATTTTGAAACCACAATCATAGCTTTTACCAGATACTGTCCAGTTACTATTTTGTATACTTAAATATTTGAAATTTCCAAAAAATAATATAGGGAAGACCTAAAAAGACTAATAGAAATCTCTGATTTCTATACTTTTTTATGTCTGTTTATATACGCAAATCTTTTTATCTAGACGGATCGTAATTAATCTTTTTTTAGTCAAAGAAACACGGGCAGTCAATAAATAGTAAGGGTGGATAACTGAAAATAATCTATTGAATTTTATTTATTCTTGAAATAGGAAACCATAATAATAATAATAGGTAATATTCTTTAGTTCTGCCACTCTACACGCAATGCCTCCAGAATTCGGCAGAAAGTGGGGAACGGAGTGTCTTAACACTAGGTTCCCTCTGCCTACCCTGCTGTGTGCGGGATACAGCGTGAAGCTGATTTATTTATTTTTATTTTATTCTTGGTATTTTTAGGTAAAAAAGAAATAATTTATTTCAAGTGGAATTTATTTAATGTTTTTCTTTCTTATTTTTATGACAAAAGTTTTAAATTAGACTTTTCGTGTAGACCGGTAAAATAAACACAACCAACTAGGAACAGTATTGGGATATGGAACATGAGCGGCAGTGGAACACCTTTTAATTGAAATTTTGACTCAAACGCTTCACAATTAACTGCTCAGGCAGCAGAAACATTTGACTAAAAATCTGATCTTTGTAAAATAAAATGTGACTTCGAAGGTGGAGATTTGAGTAAAAGAGGAGTCAACTTTATTATTAAATATTTTTTATATTATATTAATATTTAATATTTTTTTATTTAGCCTTTTTCCTGAATTTATGTACATGATTTATATACGGGAAGTAACTACAGTAATTATTAGCTAACAATAGGTAATAATAGCTGTAAGTAAAGTAATAGGTTAATTTAAGCTTATCGGACCAACATGTCCTTGTTTAAAAGCTGGTTGTTGACCATCGTATCTCCAAACAGTCTGTGAGTGGAGAACGGAGTGACATAAAAAGTAACTCTCTAACCACTCTACAAAATGTTAGAAACAGTTAATTTTTTTTATCAGCTTCACGCTGTATCCCGCACACAGCAGTGTAGGCAGAGGGAATCTAGTGTTAAGACACTCCGCTCCCCACTTACTGCCGAATTCTGGAGGCAATGCGTGTTGAGTGGCAGAACTCAAGGCCGCGCTTAGCCTCGACGACAGAGCGAAGAAATGGAAATATAAATTTAAGTAAATATTTTATCTCCTCGAGTGGGGATCGAACCCACAACCAGTCGGTTTTACAGTCACACTTTGTGCCGCACCACGACTGAACTGAACAAGAAACAGTTAAATGACGTGATTATATAATTTTAAAATTGATATTTCAGATGGCTGTAAAATTGGTCAACCGAGCCCTGTTTTCAGGACTATCGTATGTATGGTTGAACGCTTCGTGATTGCATTTGCCGAACACCGCATCGTCCGGAGGTCGAAACCCACAGAGGAAAATTACATTGCCAGCTTCTACTAAATACGAAAATTGAATCTTTATTTATATGTTTTAAGGAGCACTCGTCGAACTAGGTCAAATTTTGTTTTTGCTTATGTATTACTAGAGAGCGCGCGCGGCTTCGCCCGCTTATTAGGAGTGAATTCTAAAAAAACTACGAAACACGTGTTCAATAAAATATTTTTAACAGTCCGAATTTAAATTTTTATAAAAATCGGTGGCAATTTAAAGATTTTCCATATAAACTTTCAACCCCTTATTTGAACCCTTAGGGGGTGAATTCTTAAAAAACATTAAACACGTGTTCAATGAAATATTTTTAAGAGTCTGAATTTCAAATTTTATAAAAGTCGGTACAGATTAAAAAAAATTTCCATGCAAACTTTCAACCCCTATTTCATCCCTTTAGGGTTAAAATTTTTCAAATTCCCTTCTTAGTGGATGTCCAGAATATGAAAAAAAAAACACCTTCACAAATTTCACGTTTCTACCATCAACGGTTACGGCTCTGCGTTCGTCTTACCTCAGTCAGTCAGCACAAGTCCTTTTATATATATATATATTATCTAAAATATGGATATATTTGACATACAAAAGGTTCTACAATAATTTATTTTTATTGCCTTTGCAAAAGTAATATATGTACATATGTTAAGTTAAATTTTTTTCAGATCTTGTTAGCGTCTGTTTCCATAATTATCGTTTATGAATATATTCAGATTTTTGATCATCAACATTTTTAATCTAAAAAAATATAATAAATATAAGAAACATTATAATTATGAGTTACCTGTAATTCGGGAAAGCTTTGTCGCACGATGAGGGTCCATAGATTATACAAAACACAGACAGTGATCACCCAGAGCCAGTAAAAATAAAAATTCTCGTCTGGATTCACAACAGTACGAGGCACTCGAACTTTCCGACGCCTCTGTCTATTGGTCATTCTATGTTCCCCGGTCGCGCCCTCTGACCCCGTATCTTCGACCTGTATAAAGCAAAAGTTTTTCTTTAATTTAAAAAAATGTTTTTCTTTAATTTTACCGAATCCATCAAAATATTATCATTGAAAAGAAGCTTATTTTATATATTTTATATAAAATACACGACTTAAATACGACGTAAATTTACAAACTAAGATATCTAATATATAAATCTATGTTATCGCCTATTAAATCAGCTTCACGCTGTATGCCGCACACAGCAGGGTAGGCAGAGGGAACCTAGTGTTAAGACAGTCCGTTCCCCACTTTCTGCTGAATTCTGGAGGCATTGCGTGTTGAGTGGCAGAACTCTACGCGCGCGCTTAACCTCGACACCGGAGCGAAGAAATGGAAATATAAATTTAAGTAAATATTTCATCTCCTCGAGTGGGGATCGAACCCACAACCAGTTTTGCAGTCACACCTCATGATTGCGCAACAACGGAACATTTTATTATGTTACATACATGAGCATCGAACTCATAACATCCTGAATACGATCCTTTAAAATATATTCAGATAAAACAAATATTTACAATCAACTTATGTGCCAATAATTAAAATGATTCGCTACCAATAATGAAAAGCAAACTCAATCATAGTTCGATAATGAGAAAAATGTAAATGTTCAATATTCTGATAGACTCTCACAGTTTCCTGCGTTTCCGGAATTTGTCGTGTGGAGAACCTTTTCAAAAATGAATCTTCTCTCTTCAACGGTGGTTTCTTCTGGATTGCAGAACTCAATTGCACGGTTGTCCTCAGCTTCATCCATCTTTGATTTGACTTTGTTCTGCGTTATTTAGGATAGAATATTTAATAAAATGACTTTATCTATTTTAATCTAACAAAGTTAGTTCTAAATGAGTGTAATAGGCATTTTTAATAAAATTAGGATCTGCTTTAAAATGACTTTCATAATTATAAATTATGTAAGAAAACTTTAGGGACGGTTTAGTTCATTGTGTGTGATTTATTTAAAGGTAGACTTAGACGTTATGATTAAGGCATCAGCAAAAAAGGCTCCGTATGGTAATGTCACAGCACTCACTAGGCATTTTTTCAATTATAATACAAATTATTATTGATATTTTAAATCTTTAAATGTGTGTTAAATTAAAAAAGCTTATGTTTATTTTGTATTCTACAATAAATATTATGCTTCAAACATATAAAACTAGAATATAAGTATTATCAAAGCATTTGGTGAATGGCGTACATTAAAATACAGAATTTATTCAGAGCATTGGAAGAAAGGTTTTTTTGAACACAGTGAGTACCGCGAAGTGAAGCTGTCTGCATAAGTACGAATATACAAAAGTGTTTTTGTTTTTGTTTGTGGACAGATAACTCACTTTACGTGCAAACAATAAACAAATACTACCTTAAGTGACATGCGGCCTTGCAATTAATAAAATAAAAGTCCCACTCAGAATAAATTAGAACTTAAAATTTAGAATAAAATTTAAGTCTGTATAGAGTATAAAGTCCTATTGGCGCTAAAACTAAACAGCTAACTGAATCTAGTTGATATCACTAAGACTTATAAATCTATTAAAATATCAAACGGTCAGGATGCATGAAACAATAATAAAATATTACAAATAATTGATACAATAGAATCAATATTCCAAGAAACAGTATAATTAATAAAAGAAGACAATTTCAAAGTGCTAACTAGGAAAGGCACATAGTCACGATAAGAAAGACATCGACCAGAAAGTACCATTCTCGAAATCTTAATCACGACAGACAGACGTACAGCACATTAGTTGGAAATAAACAAACAGTTAATATAAATAACGTTAAAATTGACAACGATGCGGCGTTACCGTCGTCCTCGCCTGCACACCTTTTAATTTTCCTTAGTGCCTGGTAGTAGGCCATGACAGCTTGAACGTGTCTCCATTTATGGCCTCGTTTGTCAGTATCAGATCCTGGTATTTCTGTGTCCTGCACGGACCTGTGAGAGCTTGACGAGCTCGATGCAATAATCGGTCGCCTATAAAGGGATGTATGTGTTATACGCTATAAGTGTGGTGTATGTTTGGTTTGTTGGTTTTAGTTATCTAGTTATCGCATTTCGTTTCTTTGAGTAATATTTTTTTTGTAGTAGTTTCCAATTTAGATGTAATACACGAGGTGTTATCAAATAATTGCATTTCTTCTTTAAAAATTTTAATGTTATTACTTCTTATTATCAAAAATATACGTTCTCATATTTTTTTAGTAAGAGTATGAATTTTTGTCCTCAGCCATTTTTATCGTTATTTAGGCATCCAATTTCACACATCGAAAAGGTCAAGCGACTGAATGGCCTGACAATATGATGTCGATTGAGAAGGCTCTAACTCAATAGATGAGAACGTGATTTGAAAATTTACTCGAAAAAACGAATGTTGTACCTTGTACTTAATTCAGGATTATCTGGAACGGAAAACATGCATGGGTTTTAGCCTTGCTCGCTGGGGACAGTAGGTACAGTGTCAAAGTCATAGCATGGTGTCGTCTATCCAGCTGTGCAATTGTGGTCTAACAATCTCTATGCATATGCACATGGACTCTCGTGAGTAGTTACGTATCATTTAATTGATCTTGATATGATTTTCAAGGGTTAAAGGGGTTTTCTTTTATATTTCTTGTTATTATTTTATATATAGAAGATAAACTAAAATAATATTTTAAAATTATAAATGATTCTCAAAAGACCTTTTTTTTGAAAATCACATCAAGGATGTTAGTCGCGTAAGTAATCGACGTTAACGTGCTATCTACTCGTATGTAAGCGTTTCCAAAGCAATTAATGCCATTTCTTCGTATCGGCACTTACATATCCTCAGGGGCCCCATTATTTGTGAATGGTGACAACTTGTTCAACAACCTATATTAAGAAAACGGTCTGTTTAACTTCTTTTCTAATCCAAACTAAATTTAATAGGCTGTAAATATAGCGATTTTTGTTTACGTAAGTAATATACATCTATTTTGTAATAGCTTGTTTTGAAGTATGATCTAAAACGAAATTAATACTTAAATCAATTGTATAATATATTTGTTAATTTTTAGACAAGATGACCCAATTCAATCCAACAATAAATTAATTTCATAAAATTTAAATTAAATTTATTTGGACATCGATATTTTTAAAATTTAACATATTATGTGATGTCTATAAATTTGAATAAGATGATGAAGAAATACTTAAAACCGAATTTTGTTGTACAAAATGGTAAAATTAATCAAGTAAATAAATTAATTTAAAGATAGAAAATAGTTTTATTTTAATTCATAGTCATGAAGAGCAGACCAACTTATATTAAATAAAATTTAAGTAGGAGTTAAAAATCCCGTATTTTATATAAACAAGGGTTGGTTTTCAAGCCTATATATTTCGGCTGTCTGAAAAAAGATTAGTAATGCTGACGCCAGGGAAAAGCGAGGGTATTTCAGTGAAATATTGGAGAGTGTTAATGACATTATAAGTGCTTCAATGACACCCTTTTATTATGATGGCTTACAAAATAAGGTATTTTCTTAATACTCTGGCACAAAGCGTTGAACTACTACGTAGGGAGGACGTATTAAATTAAATCAGCTTCACGCTGTATTCCGCACACAGCAGATTGGACATGGAGGGAGCCAAGATCATTTCATTCTATAGTTTCTAATGTCTGGCAACAAGGAAAGTAAGTCATAATTTCTCGCTGTTACGCCTCGGCAGAGAAAACCTGGTGTCAAGATTCTTAGTTCTTGGTTTTCTCACCGAATTCGTAAAATTGAGTGTTGAGTGGCAAATTATGGAGCTTAACGCCGCGCTTTGTCTACCAGTGCGGAAAAATCATTATTTCCAGTGGGTACTGAATCTACAAATGTTGCGTTTACCGTCAGACGTTGTTCCACTGCGTCACGATTGCGTGTTCATAATAAAATATCTGGATGTATAAATACGAGTAAATAAAGGAAGTTGCTGTTTTTTTAGATTTTATATCGTATTACTTTCAAGTCAATCTTTTAAGTTTGTGTCCCTAAAATGGTTAAGTCACCGGAAATTGTGGCTTTTTAATTACAATACTGGCAGTTTCAGTGATCATTAGACCTTCACTTAAAGACATTATTTTCGCGTCATTACCTTTAATGAAATCGTTTGAATAGTGTAGAGGGTATGTCCATTAACTGGACTGTCTTATTTAGAAGAAAATGTAACGAATATTGATCAGTCTAATTGTGGGACATCATCGCCAACGAATTATGGTATAAATTATAGTGATTTAAATAAAAATAATTTAGAAGGTAGTCAGACAGAGACACGATGCAACGTATTGCAACAATCGCCCGGACGATACGATGCTAGCACCAGTCGCAGTTTGAAACAAAAAACTGTCGATGTGAATGATTCATCCTCGTTTATAAACAAGACGAGCGGCCAGCACTCGGAGATAATAGAAAAGCAAACTTATGCGTCACAGGTTAAGTGCGATAATGCTAAAGGAGGTTGGACTGTAGTCCGTAAAAAGTCTCAGAAATCTAGAAACCGTTTTATAGGTAAAACGGGGAGCGTATTGGTAGAATCGGAAGAAAAGTTTAGAGCTGCCGAACGTAAAATACCATTATTTATAACAAACGTTCATAAAGACTCGTCAGAAATTGATATAATTACGTATATAAAAAATAAAACAAAAGAAGATGTCAGCTTAGAAAAAATCTTAATTAAACGACATTGTCAATACGATGCATACAAACTTCTTGTATCTCAAAGCAAGCTGCCATTATACCTAGATGAAAATCTATGGCCTCAGGGAATTATTTTTCGAAAATTTGTGCATTTTAAGCCAAAGAAACCTACCGAAACAGCGGTTGAGGTGACGAGTAACAAACAAACTAATTAATGGATAACAATCTTATATGTAAATTAGTATCATTTAACTGTAAAAGTGTCAAACGCTCCGCACAACATATACAAGAGTTATGTAAAAGTTGTGATATAATAGCTTTACAAGAAACGTGGCTTATGCCGGACGAGTTGGCCTTTCTTGACACACTAAGTAACGACTTCAGCTGCACAGGAGTGTCTGCAGTTGATACGTCTGCAGGTATTCTACGTGGAAGACCATATGGGGGCGTCGCGTTGCTTTGGAGGCGCAGTGTATTTCAGAATGTATCTGTGGTTGAGTGTAATAATTCGCGTATCTGTGCGATAAGTGTAGTGTTACACGGTAAATCGTTTTTAATTTTTAGTGTGTATATGCCCACGGATGCAGTGGCGAATCTAACGGATTTTACGGATGTGCTTAGCTCGGTAAGTGCTATTATAAACTCTTACGGCGAAAGCTGTGTTTACATTTTAGGAGACTATAATGCCCACCCATCAGAACGGTTTTATCATGAACTTACTCAGTTTTGTACAGAACAGAAATGGTGTTGTATTGATACGGATATGCTCGGCTTACAGTCGGACACCTTTACTTTTTTAAGTGAAGCTAACGGATCTAAACGTTGGCTTGATCATTGTATAGTTACTAAGGCCGCTCAGGATTCTGTTTGTAATATTTTTGTTTTAAAAGATGTATTGTGGTCAGACCATTTTCCTTTGGTTGTAGAATGTAATTTAAACACACTATTGTTAAAGACATCGACTCCAAATACTTCTCAAAGTCTGTTATATTGGGGAGAGAGAAGTGATGAGGAAATTAATGTATACCGAAGGGAATGTCACGAGCGGTTGGTACTGATCGACTTCCCGCATGAACTTTGCGACTGCTATGGCCGTACTTGTAACAACTCGAAACACAGAGAGATTATTACCGAAATGTACAATAATATAGTGCAAGCATTAGGGGAATCCGCCGCGGTGACTCGTAGTAGTAATAATCGATTTAAGAAAAAGAAAGTCATAGGTTGGAATAAACACGTAGCTGGGGCGCACAGGGAGGCAAGGCAAAAATTTTTGTCATGGCTCGAGCTGGGTAAACCTAAAGTAGGTAAGGTTTATAATGAAATGTGTGAGGCTAGAAAAGTTTTTAAGTCTCGTTTAAAGTGGTGTCAAAATCATGAAGAGCAAATTAAAATGGACAGACTGGCCTCATATCATTCTAGAAATAACTTCCGCGGATTCTGGAAAGCTACGAACAGATTGAATGTTCGACCTTCCCTTCCTGTGAGTGTCAGTGGCGTGTGTGAACCGGAACTAATTTCCAATCTTTTTATGGACCATTTTTATGTAAGCTCACCGCGGGGGCCTTCTCTATCGTTGCTTAATGTTGAGGCCAACAGAGAATTGGGGATTGAATTTAAATCACATGAAGTCGCACAAGTTATCTTACATATGACGAAAGGTAAATCTCCAGGACATGATGGTCTCAGCATTGAGCATCTTAAATACGCAGGCCCACGACTGTCAGAAATTCTTGCTCAGTTTTACAACGTATGTTTGAGTCATAGTTTTATGCCGGCCGAGATGATTAAGACGTTCGTTGTGCCTATTGCGAAAAACAAAACAGGTGATTTAGCTGATAAGGCCAACTATCGGCCAATCTCTCTGGCTACAGTCATCTCTAAGGTATTGGACAGCATGCTTAATACACAACTAAATAAATACATAAACTTGCACGACAACCAATTTGGTTTTCAACCTGGATTGTCTACGGAAAGTGCTGTTTTGGGTCTTAAGAATGCTGTGACATACTATACTAAGAGAAAAACTCCAATTTATGCCTGTTTTTTAGATCTTTCCAAGGCTTTTGACCTGGTATCGTATGATATGTTGTGGGGAAAGATGGAGCAAGCTAACATGCCGTCTGAGCTTATTAACATTTTCAAGTACTGGTACAGAAGCCAAGTCAACTATGTTCGGTGGGCAGGAGTTTTATCACGTCCATATAGGTTAGAGTGTGGGGTAAGACAGGGAGGTTTAAGTTCTCCAACTCTCTTTAACTTGTACGTAAATGAGCTACTTGGTGAGCTCGGCAGCACCAGGCTGGGTTGTTATATAGATGGTATTTGTATGAATAACTTAAGTTATGCCGACGATATGGTACTGTTAAGTGCTTCAATTTGTGGCCTTAGGAAGCTGATAGCAATATGTGAGGCTTATGCGGGAAGACACGGTCTGATCTACAATGAAAAAAAAAGTGTAATGATGGTTTTTGAGGCGGGGGGTAAAGCACCAATTATAACACCATTAATCTTGCTCAACGGTAATAAGCTCAAACGAGTGTACCAATTTAAGTATCTTGGACATGTGTTGACACCCGGCCTTAAAGACGATGCTGATATTGAAAGAGAACGAAGGGCGTTGTCAGTGAGAGTGAATATGCTGGCTCGCAAGTTTGCACGCTGCTCGACTAGTGTTAAAATTACATTGTTTAGAGCCTACTGTACAAGTTTTTATTTATCGAGTCTGTGGGCCAGCTATTCACAAAAATCTTACAGCGCCCTTCGGGTTCAATACAATGACGCATTTAGAGTGCTGCTGGGGCTGCCTCGTTTCTGTAGCGCGTCGGGGATGTTCGCGACAGCCCGAGTTAACTGTTTCTTCGCTACTATGCGCAAAAGATGTGGCTCCTTAATACAAAGACTGCGGGGTAGCTCCAACAGCATCCTAAATATGATCTCTAATAGATTAGATTCTGCATATGTAAATCATTGTTGCTCCATTTCGAGTGGGATGGAGAAGCAACTTAAATACTAACATAGACATTTAAGCTTTTTACTGTTACTAACAAAATGAGTCACAATTTATGTTACTTGATATAAATAAAAATAAATAAAAATAATATTAAAGAATTCATTTTAAAAAATAGTTGCATATACAAAAAAATCAGCTTCACGCCGTATCCCGCACTCTGCAGAGTAGGCAGAGGAAACATAGTGTTAAGACATTCCGTTTCCCATTTTCTGTCGAGTTCTGGAGGGATTGCTTGTTGAGTGGCGGAACTCAACGCGTTTTGCCTCCACACCAGAGCGAAGAAACGAAAATATAAGTGTACATTAATATTTCATTTCCTTGAGTGGGGATCGAACCCCACAACCCGTCGATTTTAAGGACACATTTTGTGCACCTGCGTCACGACTGACCTCATTATTACATATAAAATGACAAAAAATAAAATTCTAATATTAAAATGGTGAACAGAAAACAGTTTACTTCTAGCTGTATCTCGCAAATAGCAAGGTAGGCAGAGGAAACCTTAAGCACTTCCTTCCCCACGCACAGCCCAATTTTCGTGACAGTACGTGTTGAGCGGCTAAACTCGGAACTCAACGCCGCGCTCTGTCTTGTAACGGACTTAGGTTTTAGTAGGGATTATTAACTATTGTCTTTACTGTCAGACACTTACCTAAATAGCACCCCTATTTTAAAATTGAAATGTTCCCAGTAGTATTTGGTTACTAAATCTACATATATACTCGTATATGACTTATTGAGACGACGAATAATGAAAGAATGATAAAACAAGATATGATGAAGATCAAGATAAGGAGTAAGACATGCAGGGGGAAACCTCAGTTAGCCTTTGAGGATACGATATAAATGATAATGGAGGAAGGTCACGTAAAATATATGAAGAATGACATGCGTGTGGTAAATATGAAAACATAAGCGACCCAAATGCGGCTTCGCCCGCTTAAATTTATTTTATCAATATATTTACTTATATTATAGATAAATTATACAAAATTTTTACATAAATTGTTGTTTATGTGTTATACCAATATAATTATATATGTCAGAATAATATATAACTGATCGGTCTCTGTAATCAGAAAAACTATTACTGAAGGTATTTATTAATGTAATAGAACCCAAATCAATATTTTTTTTTATTTTTTTGTCTGTAAATAAGTGATTATTATATTTTTTAAAAATTTTTGTCTGTTGTAATATTAATAATACAAAAGTTTTATGAATTTAACATACGTTGATCGACAAAATTGCAACTTGGAAAATACAACAAAAGTTTTTTGAGAGTTGTTTTATATAATATAATCATATTGTACAATTTCGGATCTCAAATAATCATTTTCAATCTTACATTCTTGAATTTGGTACAGAAAGTCGTCTTTCTACATTCCAATAGTTCAAAGGCCAGTTCAAAGCCAGTCGTGGCGCAGGGGCACAAAGTGTGAAACGCGACTGATTGTGGGTTCAATCTCCATTGGAGGATATGAAATATTGATTTTAATTTATATTTTTGTATCTTCACTCTGGTATCGAGGCAAGGCGTGGCGTTTAGTTCCACCACTCAACACACAATGCCTCCAAAATCCAGAAGAAACTAGACAACGGAATGTTTTAACACTAGGTTTCCTCTGCCTAACTTTAGCAAGCACCAACACATTTAAAATATTAGTAGAGGCAATCCCCTCGTCCTGATAAGAGAGGGCGAACCGATAGGGATATTTTATTTGTCACTGTCATTGTCAAAGACTAGCTTTTAGCTTTTTTTATCTCTGGCTAAACTAAATTTAAAAAGAAGTATAAATATAGAAGAATAATAAAAATAAGTAAATAAAAATTTAAAGATTCAATATAATTCTACTATTATATAGTAACTTCAATCATCATTAAAATCTACAGTGGTTAGTTTCAAATTCTTCTGCGACTGTGTCAAGTGCCGTAAAGAATTTTATGGTTCAGCCACTAAACGTAGTTATTAGGTTTTAAAATGCATTTAGTTTGGATAGCTCTCCTTTCCTATGCATATATAATTGTAAAAATGGGAAAATTTAATTTTATTATAGTTAATCAAAAATAAATCAGCTTCACGCTGTATCCCGCACACAGCAGGGTAGGCAGAGGGAATCTAGTGTTAAGGCACTCCGTTTCACACTTTCTGCTGAATTCTGGAGGCGTTGCGTGTTGAGTGGCAGAACTCAACGCCGCGCTTAACCTCGACACCAGAGCGAAGAAATGGAAATATAAATTTAAGTAAATATTTCATCTCCTCGAGTGGGGATCGAACCCACAACCAGTCGGTTTTACAGTCACACCTAGTGCCGCTGCGCCACGACTGGCCTCAATCAATCCTATATTATAGTTGTCGGTTTTATATTTCCATTTCTTCGCTCTGGTGTCGAGGGGAAAGCGCGGCATTGAGTTCCGCCACTCAACACGCAATGCCTCCAGAAATTGGCGGTAAGTGGGGAACGGAGTGTCTTAACACTAGGTTCCCTCCGTCTACCCTGCTGTGTGCGGGATACAGCGTAAAGCTGAAAAAATCTAACTTTTAGCCACATTGTATACAACGATACATTTCATCAACAATCTCATTAATATGTGATGATCATTTATATTATAATTCGGTCCATTGTTTGCAGTTCATTCAAATAATATATCGATTTCATCTCATTATCGAAACGTACGGGCTAAGGCTGTATATTATTTAGGTCATGGGTTTCCCAATTTGCTATATTCAATTAAGTTTTATTGCTTAGTTTATTGAAAAATGCGAATAGAACATTAAATGTATGCTGGTATTCTGTTTTTAGTGTTCCGTTACCATATTTTATTAATATTTCACATTTATGTATTACATAGAATATAGAAGTAGGTATATATAAACGCAGTGGTTGTGGATTTAATTTCAAATATGTGAGGTCACTAGGCTATCTTCGTCTGTCGGCCTATCTGCTCCTTTTTTGTCGGTCTGTCAAGATACTTTTTGTCAACATCAAGTAAAGATCTCAAGCTGATATTAATATTAAATATCAAGGTCTATAGTACCTTGGAGCACATAAAAATAAAGATGCTAAATCAACGCAATCAAAAGACTACGGACTTTCATGCATCGCTTTTGTCACATTTTGAATGAAATCAAAAGTAAGGACATACAGTAGTAATAAACAGAAAAAAAAACCGAAAATTTATCTAGAATATATCTAGAATAATGAAATTTGTGCGAAACCCTTGATGGGGTCCAATTCGTACTTGACTGTATTTTTTTAAATGAATCTTACATGAGAATCAAGACGTAAACGTCTTATCTTGAATGGTGGGACCCTCGGACTCTTGGAATTTCTTCGGAAAGCAATGGCTGCATGAGCGCCCATGATCTAATCACTGAAGATATTGAAAATTGTGGAAAGCGAAATACGTTGAGCCAAAAGGGCAGACTTTATCAACAAAAACTGGTACCAATTTCAGGTAAAAGAAGTAGGAACTATGATTTAGTTAGTTTTTATAATTAAAAGAGTTAAATACATATTTTTTTTAAATCTTACTAATATTATAAATGTGACAATTTGTGAGGATGGATGTTTGTTCCACTTTCTCACAAAAAACTACTGAACGAATTTAAGATAATTTTTACAGTAATATAGATTATACATCAGAATAGCACGTAGGCTATAATTTTATATAAATTGTAGATTTCGTATATTATAACAATAAATTAAGCGGGCGAAGCCGCATGTGGGCTGCTAATATTTTATGAATAAAATGTTATGCCATTCGAAATACTATAAATACATTATGTACAGAGGCGGCCTTATTCCTAGAATAAACTGAATCGATAACCTTTAACGAATGAATGGCTAGACGTCTTTTAATTTAATAAACTGATTGGCCGTATGGGTTATGTCTATATGGTATATAGATGGAGATCCCATCGTTTAAAACTGTAGGGATTAGATTTTCTAATGAAACTTATATTTAAGAATGATACATGATAGTAGAATAGATTACACTAGGGTTGCCCAAAAAAATCCTGCCGCAATCACCTTTAATTAATGTTTTTCGTAACTCGTTTTTGGAGAAAATTGCACTCATATGTTTTTTATGTGAATCGCACATCATTTGAAAGAAAATCGCATAAGGAATTGGAAAAACAATGGTTGCCAGCTCTCAGTCTGCCGCAAGTCCAAGGTTGCCTGGTTTAAAGAGGTTACTTAATGTGAATATTTGCACTCATGTGTTTTTTTAATGAATTATATATCAAATTAAAGCTTATTTTTTTGTCATCACTAAAACACATGGTTGCCTGGAAAATGGCTGCCGCAAGCAAAGGTTGCCATCATTCGAAATATTTTATTCTGATTCCGTTTGACTGAGAATAGACGATGAAATACGCGATTTGCCTTATGTTTTAAATTAAAATATTATATAATAGAAGGCCAATCTTAAAATTAATGTTTATTCTAGATATTTTCCTGTTAAATGATGATTACAATCATATTAAGAACATACAAAAAACTATTTAAATATGAAATCATCCTTATTTTTCAAGTGAAATAATGAACCCATGATATTAAGTCTTTGCTAAATCTGTTTTCTAAATACTAATACTAATTTAAATTATCATTTTAAATCGACTAAATTATCTAATTAAATAAATGCTTACAAATATCAATCTATTATAAGGTATTAATTACATTGTGTTTCCTTAAGATAATGAAGGGCGACAATTATTGCGTAAGTTTTTTTATTAATTAAGAAAATATGGAAAATAATATTTCAATATACTCTCACTCTCTTTGTCCTCTGCTCGTATGATTTTTTTTTCTCGTTTTTTTTTGATAACGGTTGCCGCAATCTCTTTTTTCTCACGCAACTTTTAAGAATTTGCATTGAAAGAAATATATATGATAGAATTATAATAAACAAAATTAAGTTATCACAAATAAATTCTAAGAAATTTCGACAGTAATGCCGAATAATAAACGCTATTCAAGGTTTATGACCAGAAGTCGGCAAATATCAATTAGTTGTCTACTTTTTACTATAGATAAATATTTTGCGGTGGTATACAAAGCAAACAAAATGCAATAATTTTATTTTCGTAGATGTATTGTTTCTAAATGCAATAACAGTGCAGATGGCCAAATGAGATGTTTTTGAACATATTACTTAGTTACTTACCTTTCGTTTTGGAGTGAAGACGATTTTAGTTAACATGACAAAAATGAAGATCTGTTTTTTGTGCGAAAATGTGTGTGGAATTTAATAATGAGTCTTAAGTGTAAAATTATGTTGTTGTTTCGCCAAAAAATGATTTTTATATACAGTAACATTTTCTTAAATAGTAACACAATGCACGGTTATCACTTGTTACAAAAAGTTCATTGTTGTAAAAAAAAATATAAAGAAGAACCGCACTCGAGGAGATGAAATATTCACTTAAATTTATATTTCCATCTCTTCGTTCTGGTGTCGAAGCAAAGCGCGGCGTTGAGTTCTGCCATTCAACACGCAATGCCTCCAGAATTCGGCAGAGAGTGGGGAACGGAGTGTCTTAACACTAGGTTCCCTCTGCCTACCCTGCTGCATGCGGGATACAGCGTGAATCTGATTTGATTTTTATTTTTCAATTATTTTCTAATGCAAAACGTAAGTATAATTAATGTTTGATAAGTATAATTAAATTTAATGTTTAATATTATATATTTTTCTCTGAGGACGAAGAGAGAGATTGAGAGTTTATAACGAGGTAATTTTCCATATTTTCTTGATTAATAAATAAAATATCTGCAATAATTGTCAACCTACATTATATTATGAAAACATTATGTAATTAATACCTTATAATAGAACGATATTTGTAAACGTTTATTTAATACTAGTGGGCGCGCGCAGCTTCGCCCGCTTATTTGAACCCTTACGGGGTATTTTTAGGAGTCTGAATTTCAAATATTATAAAAATCGGTGCCGATTAAAAAAAAACCCATACAAACTTTCAGCCCCTATTTTATCCCTTTAGGGTTCAATTTTCTTAAAATCCCTTATTAGTGGATGTCCAGATTACGAAAAAAAACATCTGTCCAAATTTCACGTTTCTACCATCAGCGGCTGTGCGTGCGTCTTACCTCAGTCAGTCAGGTACTTGTTTTATATATATAGATGATAATTTAGTCTTTTTAAAATAACGATTTAAACGAGTATTAATATCTAGAAAACAGATTTAACAAAGACTTAATATCATAGACTCATTATTTCAATGGAAAAATAAGGATGATTTCATGTTTAAATAGTTTTTTGTATGTACTTAATATGATTAAAATCATCATTTAACAGGTGAACAGCTAGAATAAATATTAATTTTAAGATTGACCTCCTATTTTATAATATTTTACTTTAAAACATAAGGCAAATCGCGTATTTCATCGTCTATTCTCAGTCAAACGGAATCAGAATAAAATATTTCGAATGATGGCAACCTTTGCTTGCGGCAGCCATTTTCCAGGCAACCATGTGTTTTAGTGATGACAAAAAAATAAGCTTTAATTTGATATATAATTCATTAAAAAAACACATGAGTGCAAATATTCACATTAAGTATCCTCTTTAAACCAGGCAACCTTGGACTTGCGGCAGACTGAGAGCTGGCAACCATTGTTTTTCCAATTCCTTATGCGATTTTCTTTCAAATGATGTGCGATTCACATAAAAAACATATGAGTGCAATTTTCTCCAAAAACGAGTTACGAAAAACATTAATTAAAGGTGATTGCGGCAGAATTTTTTTGGGCAACCCTAGTGTAATCTATTCTACTATCATGTATCATTCTTAAATATTAGTTTCATTAGAAAATCTAATCCCTACAGTTTTAAACGATGGGATCTTAGGCCAATAGTATAATACCCTCCTGCCCGCATAGCAGTAATTTAGTAGAAAAAAAAATAGATGCCAGTCGTAGCGCAGGGGCACAAGTGTTTACACTCACAGTGTAAACGTGATAGGTTGTGAGTTTGACTCCCACTCGAGGAAATGAAATATTTGATATTTTTATTTCTTGGCTCTGGTGTGGAGCTCCGACACTCAACACGTAATGCCTCCAAAAATCGGCGGAAAGTGGAGAGAGGAGTGACTTAACACTATTACAGGTACCCTCTACTTACATTGCTGTGTGCATCACTGAGATAGAACGTGACGCTAAAAAAAATAGCGTACAAAGGTGGGCTGGAGACAGAATGGTTTAAACTACAGTATCTGAAGTAATAATAATGTAAGATAGTCATTTTATTTAATCTATAGTATGTACAAATAAGAAAAAATCTGTGTCTATTTTGTCACTCTCTGTAATGATAAAAATATATATTGATACCAAATAAAGGTTAAGTAAATATAATTGATAGTACAGCCTACAAACCTCTGGTTCTATTAGCATTTCAAATAGCGTTGCAAAATTTCTGTAATCCTAGATTGAAGGTAATTGCAATGGCGCACAATCGAGAGTTCTGCTTTCTCTATATATATAGAGTATAATTACGACATGGTGTTTTTTAGCTTCACGTTGTATCCTTCACATAGCAGGGTAGGCAGAGGCAACCTGGGATAATAGTGTTAACACAATGCGTTCCCATAAGTAGTAAGTCTGGAGGCGTTGCGTGTTGAGCGGCGGAACTCAACGCCGCGCTTCGCCTGAGCGAGGAAATCAACAAATTCGCCACCGAGGGTTCCGCAAAAAATTGGAGGTCTCAAGTTTTTTCTGCAATTCAAGCTTAGCTTAGCCAGGGCCCTTTCATCTGATACCTCTATTTTTTAAGATTTAACCAAAAATCTATAGTTTTTAGATTTTTTCCTAAACTAATACTATCTGTAGATACTAGCTGCCAAATTTCATAATTCTAGGTCAACCGGAAGTACCCTATTGATTTTAATTCTCTTCATAGTGTCGAAATACACATTTTTTGCGATATAAAAATTCATATCTTTTTTTTAAGTAAATGTAGAATTATTTTTTTTTCAGAAAATCAATATCATAATGGTTCCTACTTCCTTAAAAGGTACGGAACCCTAAAAATATATATTTTATTTTGTTCAGTGGGAATGGAACTCTCGACCTATCGCGTTTAAAGTGGCACACTTGTGCTCCTTCATCACTACTGGCTCAAGCTGGCAGTGGTGGTGTTCACAACTCATAAAGTAACTGTTCAATATCTATATTAAAATACTTTTTAGAAAACATATAAAAATTTTGAACGTAGCGGGATTTGAACCCGCGCCTCTTTGGAGCATCCAAGCGCTCTGATCAACTAAGCTATACGTTCTCATCGGGCTACGTCGAAATTCTTATATGCTTGGTGCAACTTATTTTTGTTGCTAGCATCTTTGTAGGAAGATTTTTAAAATTTTATTTTATCTAAAAAGTATTTTTCTTTTTTCTTTAAAAAACTTTCATTGAATATTAGTGTTCTAAATTGTTTGATATTACCATATCTATAAAGTGGGAGACTTGTTTGGCTGAATACGCTAATCTCAGAAACTACTGTCGAATTGAACTATTTTATTTATTTTCACTATTTTAACTTTAATATTGAAATTGTTTAAGCTCAAAAAGTTTAGGTTATCACTTAATTTTTTAGTAGGCAGAGGGAATGTAGTGTTAAGACACTTTGTTTCCCATTTTCACCGAAATTTTAGAGGCGTTGCGTGTTGAGTGGTAGAACTCAACGCCGCGTTTTGCGTCGACACCAGGCCGAAGAAATGAAAATATTTTTTTTAATAAATATTTCATTCCCAGAGTGGGAATCGAACCCACAATAACTTGCGTTTATAGTCACATACTTGTTGCCCCTGCTCTACAACTGGTGTCTTTTTATGTATATTAATATGATATTTTTTTATATATTAATATAATAATAGAAAGAAAGGTTATTTATTAATAATTTTTTTATTGATTATAAAATATATCTTATTATTAGTTATAATACTTGAATGAAAATACCTTCACTACTCTTAACACTAGGTTCCCTCTGCCTACCCAGCTGCGGGATACAGCGTGAAACCGATTTTTAATTTAATTTTAATATGTAAGTTAGAATTTAGTTTAGGGGAAGGTTGCGAACAATGGACCGGCGTCTTCATTGGACCACCTAAGTATTTCGAAATATATTTGTAAGTGTAGTAATATTTTTGAAAACTCAATGTTCATATTTTATATTATTAAAACATTTATTTACATTTTAGTAGATTGAAAATTTTTCAAATGGATTCCCTTTTTTAAAATAAAAAATATTTTTAAATTGTTATCATTGGCCTGCCATAATGAAGCTATGAATAGACTGGTCCAGTAAAAGAAACGTCTATTATACTAACTTACTTCTAATTATTACATATATATATATATAACAACTTTCTTCTAATTATTTCTTATTTCCAGAATTACAGCAAAAACAAGAAAAAAACTTATTATGATTGGAACGAACCCAACCTTGAATCTCTATTATATAGATGAAACTGAGAAATGGCTGCGCTAAAACCTTGTCCGATATGTAACAATAACAACATTCCTAGTGTTTATGCTTTTCGGAAAAGCTTATTCATGAGCTGCATCTGTCGGTAATCGGATATCTATCTACACGTTAAACAAAGATGTGGCTGACTAGTGCCTAACCACAGATGAAGGACCAAATGAGAATATTGAACCTGAGTTTAAAATATCTTTAACTTAACTAATATTATGTTAAGAATAATAAATGTTATATTTTTTTATTTAAAAAATTGGTTAATATTTTATATGTTAATGAAGTTTTCATGATTGGCCTTTAGTATAAACGTTTCTTAGTCTATTGATAGCAACGGAGTGGTCCATTTAAATTTTAAAGCAACTATGGTCCAAAGATAGCAACGAATTGAAAAATTGTTTTATCGCCAAACTAAATATTGCCAAAACTGTTCATCTTTATACTGAAATAAATATAGTTATTATCAGCTTCACGCTGTATCCCGCACACAGCAGGGTAGGCAGAGAGAATCTAGTCTTAAGACACTCCGTTCCCCATTTTCTGCCGAATTCTGGAGGCATTATGTTGTTAAGTGGCAGAACTCAACGCCACGCTTTGCCAAGACACCAGAGCGAAGAAATGGAAACATAAATTTAAGTAAATATTTCATCTCCTCGAGTGGGGATCGAACCTACAATCAGTCGGTTTTACAGTCACACTTTGTCACTACGACTTTCCTGTAGTTAGTTAGTTAGTTCAAATTATATTTCGCTAAAAAAACCCTCGATAAAGTAAAAGGTAACTTTCAAAGTTGGTAGCAACATTTACTGCGTCGTCGTGCATTATGGAGTTAAGCCGATCAGCGGCGAGGCGCTCATCTGGAACTTTGCTACGGATCAGGTTGACGCCATATTGATTGTATAATGTATATTGTACTTCCGATATACGGTACACATACATATATTCTTAGGTTATCTGCATTTTAAGTTGAAAAACCTGTAAATATACTTGCTTGACTTTTTTTTTCGATTTTATTAAATGTCAGATTTGCGCGATATTGCATTACACCAATCTAAGCGTAATGTCTCAAAAATGGGAGGAATGTTGAGAATGTAGTGAGTAGATCTTAAATTATCTTCAATTTCCATTTGAAAAAATTTATGGTTATAGTTTTTAGATTAGTTATTTATAGAGCTGCTAGAGATGTCCCTGATGAAATAAAACTTCGTGTGGGCGAACATTTGATACGGATTCAGGTTTCAAGATCAGAGAAGGCGAGAGGGCGTCTAGGATAACATATTGTATTTAAGAGTAACATTTGTACAAAAAAAATAGCTACACGCTGTATTCTGCACACAGCACGGTAGGCAGAAGGAACCTAGTGCTAAGACACTCCATTCTCCACTTCCCGCCGAATTTTTCGAGTTATTGCGTATTGAGTTGCGGAACATAACGCGGAACTTTTGCCTTGGTGGCAGAGCAAAGAAATGAATGAAATTCCCTCCCGAGTGGCGATTAAACCCACAAGCCCTGGGTCACGATGGACTACTACATTTTACAAGCTATGAAATATGAGTTCAGTAAAAGCCTGGAGGAAGGTAAGCAAAATTCACAATATATTAAATAATATTTGCTTATTATACAGTTTTGTTATACTGAGCTAATAAAAGCAATTGCAGTGTGTATTTATAATTTTAGTCTAATAATATATAATTGTATATCGCTGTATTTTGACGGGTGGTTGTACTGTTTTACATTATTAAAATATCAACTTTGAAATTTGTATATTAAAGTTCAATCGTTTTATTGAAATGTATGCATTTATGTTAATATTTTTTGATTAATTTACATATTATGATAAGGACAAATATTTTGTTGAAGTTACTACATTATTGAATTTAAACATTTTATATTACTTTTTGTAAAAAAGAGAATAATTTTAGACAAAGACAAGTCGCAGTGTTGAGCCAGCCAATTAGCACGACAAATGTCTCGAATTCAAGTGGTCAACCTGGTTCCCACCACGAGCGGAACGGACTTATTAAGGACTTCGTTGAACTTATAAGAGTAGACTGCAAAAGGCCCACTAACTGATAGTCGGGCGGAAAGGACCAACCTACCGAGGAGAGCAGCGAGAGAAAAAGAGATGAAATGAATTCGTTCAGTTCTAAAGAGAGAGAAATTACAGAGTTCTAGACGGACTATCAATCATTTACATAGTAGCGTTCCCACATAGAGAGAGGTCAGAGATACGAGTCGAACGAGTAAAAAGTGGTTGAAACTAGTATTGCTCTAGAACAGGGGTTCCCAACCTTTTCTTGATCAAGGACCACTTTTATATCATTCTTGGTGGCAGGGACCACTATGCATGTATGTATGTAGGTATAGTAAAAAATTACTGTAATAATTAAACAGAAACTTCGCCTTACCATCCTCAGTCATAAAATTAAAATCGCTGGCGGACCATTTTCAGGCTTCTGCGGACCACTGGTGGTCCGCGGACCACTGGTTGGGAACCACTGCTCTAGAAGGACTCGCTGTCTGAATCGTAAAATAGTCTATTTCCCT
The DNA here is from genome assembly GCA_021202915.1 of Heliconius himera. Lineage (NCBI taxonomy): Eukaryota > Metazoa > Arthropoda > Insecta > Lepidoptera > Nymphalidae > Heliconius > Heliconius himera. Next base: position 257,237 of record JAJHJA010000351.1, read on the forward strand.
CTTTTGTAATGTTCTTTCTCAAATGTGCTGAACTAACCAAAATCTCCGTTGTGCATTTTTCTGGCATAAGATACTACAAGATGTACTTCTTTTCCGTAAATATATAAACAACCAGTATCGTCTCTGTTTCCGTGTTAGCTTGATCAGTTCCAAACTTCAGCTGCTGTCCTTGGTCACTATCATTAATTTCTTATTTTCGTTTTAGCTCACTCTCCTTATTTCTCTCAGTCATTCTCATTTTGCAAAGGACATTTTATTGTTGGTGGTAACGTATTTTTTTTATTGAAAAGGAATCCGCCCCGCTTAAGTATCACCCGCTCATTTGTCTTTTGCGGTGCAAATCGGGCTGAAATATGTCAAGACGAATTTTAAGATCATGAACTCTACGGATTTTTCTCCGATTGCTCAATTACACCATAATATTGTACAAAAGTAGTGATGCTAAGATTTTTAAATTTTATGACATAGTTGCAGTTTTTTTTTCAGCTTCACGTATATTGTATCCCACATATAGCAGGATAGACAGGGGGAGCCTAGTACTAAGACTCTCCGCTCCTCAATTTCCGCCGTATTCTAGAGGCATTACGAGTTCAGTGGTGGAACTCACAGCCGCGTTTTGCCTCTTGACCAGAGCGAAGAAATGAACATAATTAATATTCCATTCCTTTTAGTGGGATTCGAACCTACTTGTCGCGTTTACAGTGCCCCTGCGCCACGACTGGCTTGCTAATAATTACAGTTCGTCTGAATAATTTTCTAAGAAAATACATACATACCATACATACATAATATATTTTAGAAGCATTACTAAGTATAGTTACGTTGTAAGAGGGCAAACACGTGTGACCAGTCGTACATAAGTCGAGAAACCCAATAAATGTTATTTTTTCTGTCCCACTAAAGTATGTAGGTCATGGGACGAGACAATACGCGGTGTTAATCATTGCTTACTGTTATTTGTTTGATAAGAATTAAATGCAGTTAGTCATATGAAAGAACTTTGTCTTGTTTCCAATATAGTTAATTATGATATTTAGTGCCAATGTATTGTTATTTATTACTTATTTGGTTTCGTATTTGGTCGTATTTATATAAGAAAAGTTTGTGAGTATGATTACCTAAAAGTTGGTTACCCATTCACTTAAGAACTACTAAGCGTATGTAAATGAAAACTTTACGGTAAGTAGCTTGTACTTTAGAAAGTGGATTCTACATATTATTCATATGTAGAATCCACTTTTTTTAGAAAACGTATAAAAAAATTGTTTTTTGAAAAAAAATAATTAATTTCCCGCTGTGTCCCGCACACAACAGGGTAAGCAGAGGGAACCTAGTATTAAGACACTCCGTTCCCCACTTTCTGCCGAACACTGGAGGCATTGCGTGTTGAGTGGCAGAACTCAACGCCGCGCTTAACCTCGACACCAGAGCGAAGAAATGGAAATATAAATTTAGGTAAATATTTAATCTCCTCGAGTGGGGATTGAACTCACAACCCGTCGGTTTTACAGTCACACTTCGTGACTGGCCTCATATATAAGATAGAAATATTGGTAAAAATGTAGTAATTTGAATTTGAATCTGTGCCAATACTATTGATAAACCGTATACTAACAACTGGTTCGTTAAACGTTGAACCTAAAAATGCTACGCGAATCTTTTGATATTTAAAAAACTGTTGTAAGTTATATATTTTTTACCCGACTGCGACGAAGCTTTAAAGGAGAGTTAAGTTTTTATCGCATATATATACAGGGTGGAAGAGGCAGCGCTCCATTTACGGAAACAGCATATAGGGTAAAATATTTCAAACCTATACCTAAAGAAATTAATCAAGATGCCTCAACAGTTTGGTCGTAGGATTTTTTTTTCATTTCACGATTTTTATCCATACCTGTATTTCGTGTGACGCGATTACGTATAGATCCCAATAACATAAACACTTACTACTACAAAAATACTACTAAAGGTTAAACAACTTTGAACTTTATCGCCAATACCTACGACTCGATTTCGAAATGAGGCATCTGCGGCGGTGTTCCTTTGATAGGTTTATGTGTTCGTGCGTCATCCTTACAAATGGCGTTTTGTTTTAAAATGACAATTTTATTATTTATTTTGTTTGAAAAAAAACTTTTTCATTTTTGGGAATTTATTTTTTTCTGAATTATATTAGGCTTTTATAGAGTAGTTAAAACTGTGGTTTCATTTAATGTGGTGCTGACACTTCCACCCTGTATACTCGTCTATATGTACGTTCTGTTGTCCCCTTGTAACTATTAAACCAATAAATCGATTTTGATAAATTACACGTCGTTGAATTTGTCTTGATAGCGCGTGTGTTACTGAATACATTAATTTAGTTTAAGCAGTCGGCTTTTTTATTTTATTTATAATTTACTTGTTTATAATGTAAATGGAGGCGATCGTGGCGCAGAGGTACAAAGTGTGACTGTAAAATCGACTAGTTGTGGGTTCGATTCCCACTCGACTATATTTTCATTTCTTCACTCTTGTGTCGAGGCAAACCGCGGCGTTGAGTTCCGCCACTCAACGCACAATACTTCCAGAATTCGGCGGAAAGTGTGGAACGGAGTGTCTTAACACTAGGTTCCCTCTGCCTACCCTGCTGTGTGCGGAAAACAGCGTGAAGCTGATTACTTGTTTAAAACAGTTATGTCCGAGGTTAACGTAATTAGTGGCACTACCATCGTGCTTACTATAATTGACTATCCATTATAGTAAGCACGATGGTAGTACTTTCAATTCCCGCTCAGGGAAAAAGTACTTTTATTTTTTTATAATGACCCTAAACAAAAATTTTAGGATAACTAAATAAATAACGATTCATATATGTATTTATTTTGCGGTGGTTTGAAGTAACTGAAAGCATTGAAAGTTTTTTTTCGACGTTCACAGACGTTGTCGTCGACAAGTTTAAATGTTTAAATGTAAACAATTCTTTTAAATGTATTAAAGTAAAGTAGGTAAATAAAAAGAAAAAAGTTAAGATTAAAAGAACACATCCAAACAAAATTGTTTAATTTTTTTTTCAGCTTTACGCTGTGTTCAGAAAGCGGAGGAAGCCTAGAGTTAAGATACTCCTATCTATCTTAACGTCTCGACACTAGAACGAAGAAATGAAAATATTATATTATATTACATTTCCTCGAGCAGGGATCGAACCTATAATCTGTCGCACTTACAGTCACACGCCGGTGGCCCTGCGCCACGACTGGCCTAAAATTGTACTGCGGGCCCTCATTTGACCAATAGTATAGTAAACCTACTAATTATTTTTTGGTTAGAATATTAGCTTGTTTAAAAACTTGTGGCACAACCGCAGGTGTACAACTTAGAACATGACATTTTCATATGTGATTTAAAAAAAAAAATTAAATTAGCTTCACGCTGTATCGCATGCATATGTGATTTATGTTTGAATAAGTAGCTTTAAAGATTTTAAAGTCAGATTCAAGTTAATTTCATTAAAAAAATAATTTGTATTTGTATTTAGGCGGGGTTGAGTTCTGCCACTCAACACGCAATGCCTCCAGAATCCGGCAGAAAATGGGGAACGGAGTGTCTTAACACTATGCTCTGCCTACCCTGCTGTGTGTGAGATACAGCGTGAAGCTGATAAAAAATGTATGGCTTTGTTTATATTACCCACAGTGATGTGTACTCACTTACTGTGGGAATTGCGCGTGTGTTTTTTGTTTTTTTTTGTTTTTAATGATGCCAGCCATTTAGGCCAGTTGTGGCACAAGTGTACAAGCGAAAACCTATGAAATCGACGGATTTTGGGTTCGATTCCCACACAAGAAAAGGCAAAGATCGGTGTTGAGTTCCGCCACTGAACACGCAATGCCTCCAGAATTGGGCGAAAAGTAGGATAGGAACGAGGTATCCTCTATCTACTTTGCTATGTGCGAAACAAATAATATCTAAAAAATGTGTTTAAATAGCAAGGAATAAATAATTTTACTAATTATCATTATTTTGTTACAATCTATAAATCATTTTCAATTTTATAGCGTAAACCAGCTCAACTGGGCACTCTTGCCCCATATGAATTTATCACGAAATTAAAAATAAAATCACGGCGGGTAGAAAATTGCAAAAAAGGAATTTCTTATTTCGAAAAGGGTTAAGGACTGCCCATTGAAATTGAATTGGCCTTAATGTTTCTTTTTTCAGGTTTCGTTTATTATTAAATAAAAAAAGTTTTCGTTTATTTGTAGAGTTGCGAGTATCTCAAAACAATTTACTTTCAAATACAAACAAGTAATAATATTATGTTTTACTCTTATATAGTAAATAAAATCAAATCAGCTTCACGCTGAATCCCGCGCACAGCAGGGTAGGTAGAGGGAACCTAGTGTTAAGACATTCCGTTCCCCACTTTCTGCCGAATTCTGGAGATTTTAGAAATATTTAGAAATTATTATTTAATAAATCCAGAGAGAGTGACTGTAAAACCGACTGGTTCTGGGTTCGATCCCCACTCGATGAGATGAAATATTTACTTAAATTTATATTTCCATTTCTTCTCTCTGGTGTCCGATATTCAGCACGCAATGCCTCCAGAATTCGGTGGAAAGTGGGGAACGGAGTATCTTTACACTAGGTTCCCTCTGCCTACCCTGCTGTGTGCAGGATACAGCGTGAAACTGATTTAATTTTTATTTAATTTATTTTAATATACATTTAGCACGAGTCTTTATGTGCATCATATTTATTTGCACCGTAGTACTTAAGAGTTTGACCCGATTGCTGCATTCCGACTGCTACTCACCACGTATATGAAACGACGGTTGCGACACTCGGGACGACAATATATGAACTAGTCTCGATTAATATCATAATAAAAATATATAGTTTGTATTATTCACAATTAAATGTGTTATTTTTGTGTATTGCTATACATATTTTATTTTATTTACACATACTATTACAATATAAAAAAAAAATAAAAAATGGCTTTTTAGCTCAACGTGAAGAGTTTTTTAAGCTTCACTAGCTGTTCTATAACAAAAATTATATAGATATCTACAAAGTAAAGTCCATCCAGGACAAGGCTAACAGACTAGATTGTCATTTAAAAGAATGAAATTTAATATATCAAATCATGAAAAGAATCTTTTTAGATTTCTATGGATGCATCGTACCAGACCGGTTGCCGGACCCATTACGTTGCAGAGCTCAGAGCTCAGACCTCAGAGCTCAGACCTCAGAGCTGTGCCTGGGACTTGTAGGTATTTTTTGTATCAGCTTCATACTCCGTTCCCCACTTAACGTCGAATTGTTGATTGGCGGACCTCAACGCTGTGATTTTACTTTGGTACCAGAGCCAAGATTCAGTTCTTAATACTAATAAATAGTACTTAATTCCTCCGAGTGGGAATCAAACCCACAACCGTCGAGTTACAGTTACACGCTTGTACCCCTGCGCCAGGACTTACATGCAAATTAACGCTCACCTTCACTGTCAGAGCTCTTGTCTCTATATAAAAGGATATAGCGAAATTTGTAATTTTAAAATAATTATCAGGCCAGGCGTGGCGCAGGGGTACAAAGTTTGACTGGACACTCGATAGGTTGTGAGTTCGAATCCGATATTTGAGGAATTATTTCCATTTTCTTCGTTTAGGTATGGAGACAAAGCTCGGCTTTGAGTTCGGTCACTTAATACGCAATGCCTCCAGAGTTCGGTGGCAAAAGAGCCACGGAATATCTTAACACTAAGTTCCCTCTGCCTACCATGCTCTAAACTCTCGCTAAAAAAATATTGTCTTTAAAGATATTTTGTATTTATCTACTTTAATAATGGCTCCCGATATTTTCACATGAGGTGAATCGCTGCGCCAATGCTTCGTTGACTGGAAAATTTATATATTCACATATGATCTGGTCAGTAAACTCAATAGAAACGGCCATTCTTATTCTTTTGAAATTACAAAATTTTGTCTATATAACCGCCCCACAAATATCGCCAAACAACTGAAATTTCATCAGAGACTGGACGTGAATTAGATATCATTAACCTCACTTTGCTAACGAGGTGAACGTACCTTAACATTAAGTTCCCAGGTTCCCCCTGTTTATCTTGCTATGTGTGGACACAGCGTAAAGCTTAAAAATCTTTTATAATGAATAGTGGTGCAGTACGGTATCGTTTGACTGTAAACGCAATAGTTGTTGGTTCTACTCTGCCTTGGGGAGAGAATTTTCAGAAAAAAAATTGTAAGCATTTTCATAGATTCCTTCTGGCCAAGGTAAGTGCGGCGATAAAATCCGCCACTAAACTCACAATATTTCGAATCCAGGCGGAAAGTGGAGAAGTGTCTTAAACTTCTTCTTCTTCTTCCTGCTTATTCTACTATGCAGGAAAAATTGGGACTTATATTTAATGGAAATTTTTGTTATTATACATTTTTTTAATATCATTGCGGAATTTGTTTTTTTGATCCTGTGTTGTTGTTGTTATTTAATCAAACACAGGATCAAATTCACACGCCACGTCCAATTATGAAACCAAACTACTGTCATATTCACATATATTTTTTTGTTAAGAAACTTTAGTTTACCCATATTTCTTTTTATTTTATTTTATTAACTATTTTGATGTTCATTACTATTACATTAGTAGTATTTAAAAATACCTACTTAGTACAGTAGTTTTATTATTCTTAATAGTTTTAGCAATTTCGTCTGTTTTCTTTGCTAGCACTTAATGCTTTACAGTACCTCTATTATAGTTTCTAATTGAATTAAGAAGATGCTTACTCCAGGTCTTTAACTAAAATAAAAACATAAGCCAGTTAGAGTATTTTTTTTAGCTTCACACTGTATTCCGCTCATAACAGCTTAAGCAGGGAGAAGATACATAGTGTTAGGACACTCTGTTCTCATTATACACTTTTTGCAGACATTGCGTATTGTTGTGACTCGACGTCAGAGAGAAAAAATTAAAATAATAAATATTTTATTTCTTCGAGTGGGAATCGAACCTACAACGTGTCGCGCTTACAGCCACTTTGGGCTCTGTAGCTCCACTGACTTCAATTATATTTCCCGCTCTGTTAGACAAACCGCGGTGTTGAGTTCCTCTTAATAAAGAAAAGAAAGTGGAAAATGAGAGTGTCTTACCACTGGACTATCTCTGCCATATCTGCTTTATGGGAAAATACGAGAAATATTTTTATTAGATATTATTAGAACACCTACAAAAAATCAATCGAAACGTTCTAGCTACGCCATCGTGGCGACAAATATGATTGATAATAAACAGTATTCGACATTGATTGGAAGTAATTGGATCTGAGTAAAAGTTATAGTCAAATATTATGAAGACTGGAAAGCCTAATGTCTCGAACATGACGGTCATTAGTGATCAGCTTCACGCTGTATCCCGCACACAGCAGGGTAGCCAGAGGGAACCTAGAGTGAAGACACTCCGTTTCCCACTGTCTGCCAAATTCTGGAGACATTGTGTGTTGAGTGGCAGAACTCAACGCCGCACGAATGGCCTCATTCTTAATATTTATAAATTTAAAATGAAATCGATTCATCAGTTATTTCTTTAGATGGTAACACTTACTTATACAATATCGATATTTGCGGACTATGGATATTCAATCCCGCGGAATTCGGTATTTTCGAAATTAGTATTACGTTAGTACCTACTTGTTAAAGTTCGTTGCAATATACTAGAAAAAGAATCAAGATGTCTATCAAACTATAAACGTATTTTTTATGAAATAGTATTACATTTTCATAATTGTTTAACTGCTTGGTGTGTTTCCTTTAATTTTTTTAGCTTTCTGCAGTAATAGGGTACATAAATATAATAAAAAATAAACGCTTCACGCTCCCGCAAACAGCAGGGTAGGCAGAGGGAACCTCGTGTTAAGAAACTCCGTTCGCCACTTTCTGCTGAATTCTGGACTTTGCGTGTTGAGTGCTGGAACTCAACCACCAAACCAGAGCGAAGAAATGGAAATATATATTTAAGTAAATATTCTCTTCGAGTGGGAATTGAATCCACAACCAGTCGGTTTTACAGTCACACTTTATGCCCCTACTGCATCACGACTGGCCTCAATAGGGTACATGGAATCTATTATACACACCGTGCATAGATAACAATTACAGTATCAGATATTAAAACAAGTGAATGAAGTGGTGTATTTGAAGAGTACGTTCAGTAGATATGGAAAATATGAGGTGGATGCGGGAAGGCGTATTACTGCCGGGTTTACGGTTCCTTGGCAGCATTGATGAGATGGCAAAAGGTCATATACAATGCAGTGTTGGTACCAAAGTTGTTATACGCCAGCGAAACGAGGGTATTACAGAAGAAGAATGAAGGAAAGATGAATACTGTGGAGATGCGATCTCTCACTCTATTTCTTCGTAGGATATACGGAGTCAGCTTGCTGATCGAATCTAAGTTCGTCGATTCCGGAAATGAAGAAGATACATAGAATAGCAGGTACTAGCGATCATGTCACGATGATAATGAAGAAGAACGTGCTCAGCTGGTTTAAGCACGTCCAACAAATGAGTGATGAAAAAATGACAAAAAGATTTATGAAGGAAAAGTAAACGATAAGAGAGGTAGGGGAAAACATCGGTTGACCGTCGAAAACACAATATCAAAAATACTGGAGGAGGGTCACGTAAAAAGCAGGAGGGCATATGTAAAGAGGTTGATGACAGTGGACGAGGCGAAAGAGGTGTGCAGAGACCGTAGCGTTTGATTCTCCGTTCTCTCTGACTACTCCGCTAGGCTAGCGTGAAGTAAAGTGTAAATGTAATATGACAAATTTGATCAATTTCACTTGTAGTTTATTAGAGCCGTAATATTAAATCAAAGCAATTCGGTAAAGGTCACTTAGGTAAAAGGCAGCTATAACTAGATCATTTATTAATTGAATAAACCCTTCAGGAGTTTGATTAGCTTTGGAAGTCTCATCAATTCTCAGAGACATCTTGAATATATAATAATTAAAATATTATACTTAGGTATGTGCCTACCCATAGTAAGGTAGGCAGAGGAAACATAGGAATGTAATGTTAAGTCACTTCAGTGTGGAATTACACTTTAAAAATGTTTAAAAATATTTAAGTCACTTCGTTCATTTTTAAGACACTTTCAATCCCCTGTGTTGTGTGGCGTAACGCATCGCCGCTTTGCCTCGACACCAGAGCAAAGAAAAGAAAATATTAAATATTCGATTTTCTCGAGTGGGAATCGAACTCGCAACCAGTCGCGATAACAGTCACTCTCTTGTGCCCCTGCGCTACCGCTGGCCTCTATATTATAATAATATATTTATTCTCGTAGTTCTGCAGGATATATTAGATGATAAAGACTGCGTTTTGTCTTGACGCACTTAGCTACAAGACAAATCCAAGAGCTTGGAAACTCACGAGTTCCTAAGTGATCCATTTGTCGTGGCTTCTGAGGTGTTTCTTAGTAAAACGTCAGAGATGAGATGGTTTTACTTGGGTTTTATCTAAATTATATATTTTCAAGGTCATCGTGCAGGGGACAAGGGTGTGACTGTAACGCGACGGTTGTGGGTTCGATCGCAACTCGAGGTAATAAATTGTTATTTATTAATATGTACATTTCTTCGCTCTAGCACTACAACAAATGCCCGGCGTTGAGTTCCGCCACTCAATACGGAATGCTTCGAAAAATTCAGCAGAGAGTGACCTTAACACTAGGTACCCTCTGCCTACAGTGCTACAGTGTGCGGGATACAGCAGAAGCTGAAGCTGATAAAAAAATATTTTTAAAATTTGTATTTTTTTTTGCATTTTTTTAAATTTGTTGCGAACATACAATATACTAAGAATTTTTAGTTTTGGTTTACAGAGTATGTTATTAATGTGCAATAGGGGGAAAAAATACTATTCAAAAAAATACTTGGAATAATATTTTAGTATTATAAGGCTTGTATCATATATGTATATGGATGTCTGAATTTTAAGGTAATTACATATGTACACTAAGTTTCACTAGACAAATGCTCTTTCTGTTTATTTGTGTGCACCTTTTATTTACAACTACCGACTTAATTATAAAATACATTTGAATAATTCCTTCCTTTTATGCTTTAAAAAAACATATTGCTTTTCTTTTCTACATTTCTAGATATATTAATGTCCTCCTTGTGTATAAATTCATATAGTTTTGAATCTTTAAGGTACGAATAGACTACGACACTATACAGAATACTCTCAGTACATACATCGAGCGTCTCTGTATCAAGGAGATTGTCTCTAATTGCAAAATTTATTGTGACATGTTAAGTAGTGTCAGTTACTGTGTGAAAAAGTTGAACGTATGGCTTAGCGGTCAGAGCGCCTGGTCGGTTTCTAGGTCTTCGGTCCGCGGGTTCGAGTCCCGCCACGTTCAAATTTTTATACATAATATTTCTAAATAAGTATTTTTTCTTTCCTAAGTGTGGAATGACACTTTAAAAATATGTTGAAAAAGTTGTGTTCAAGTGTCAAGAAGAGTGTCTTAAAAAATGTCGAATAGGTTTGACATTATCACCATTTTGCGTGTGAACAGGTCCGGACACAAGTTCCTTCCATATTAAATTCTTATATATTAACACAACCTAGACAAAATCCATACAAATGTATTGTAATCCGTACATACATTAATGTCTGACATTTATATCGAAATTTCCATCGTAGTCTATTCGTATCATTATTTCTAATGTCTTAAAACAACAATATTAAACAGGTTGTCATTGTTAGTCCTTATATTATTATGACTGAATCTGATGAAGAAGATAAATTCAATATTATTATTTACCTTTGGCCGGGACTCTTGCTTTCGTTACTGGCATAATTGCTGGAATCGTCGTCCTCTTCTCTGGAGGTGGCTGCAGAGAGAGCTCGGGAAGAGCCAGCGTTGACCTCGCTACCTTCATTATCGTCATCTAGTGTTCGCGTAGTACCTTCTTCAGCCTGTAACAAAAGGTTAAGTTGGTATTTTTTTAATAGGCACAATGAGCTTGGGAACCTAGTATTAAGACACTCCGTTCCCATTAAGACACTTTCTTTCCCCACGTCGAAAGTGGCGGAAGTGAACACCGTCCTTTGCGTTATTAACACAACGAGAAAACGAAAACATAAAACATTTAATTTATTCGAGTGGGAATCGAACCCACAACCCGTCGCGTTTACGGTCACTCACTTGTGCTACTCTGCCAAGACTGGCCTAGATTTTTTTATTATTCTCTTGAAATCTAAATAATTATTTATATTATTTACAAAATTGACTACATTGTGCAGAAATTTGGTTAAATTTGACATCCAATTTCTATTTGGAGCAAATGTTACTAACAAGAGTACTTCTTTTATCTGGTCAGATTCTAACATCTAGTCTACTATAGCTTTAAAGTTGTATTTATTTAATTCTATTTTTATAAATATTTATATATAATAGTTAATTTCTCACTGCTTACTCGATTTACTTCAAAGACTAATGGCCTAAGATCCCATCGTTTAAAACTGTAGGGATTAGATTTTCTAATGAAACTAATATTTAAGAATGATACACGATAGTAGAATAGATTACACTAGGGTTGCCCAAAAAAATCCTGCCGCAATCACCTTTAATTAATGTTTTTCGTAACTCGTTTTTGGAGAAAATTGCACTCATATGTTTTTTATGTGAATCGCACATCATTTGAAAGAAAATCGCATAAGGAATTGGAAAAACAATGGTTGCCAGCTCTCAGCCTGCCGCAAGTCCAAGGTTGCCTGGTTTAAAGAGGTTACTTAATGTGAATATTTGCACTCATGTGTTTTTTCAATGAATTATATATCAAATTAAAGCTTATTTTTTTGTCATCACTAAAACACATGGTTGCCTGGAAAATGGCTGCCGCAAGCAAAGGTTGCCATCATTCGAAATATTTTATTCTGATTCTGTTTGACTGAGAATAGACGATGAAATACGCGATTTGCCTTATGTTTTAAAGTAAAATATTATAAAATAGAAGGTCAATCTTAAAATTAATATTTATTCTAGCTGTTCACCTGTTAAATGATGATTTTAATCATATTAAGTACATACAAAAAACTATTTAAACATGAAATCATCCTTATTTTTCCATTGAAATAATGAGTCTATGATATTAAGTCTTTGTTAAATCTGTTTTCTAGATATTAATACTCGTTTAAATCGTTATTTTAAAAAGACTAAATTATCATCTATATATATAAAACAAGTACCTGACTGACTGAGGTGAGACGCACGCACAGCCGCTGATGGTAGAAACGTGAAATTTGGACAGATGTTTTTTTTCGTAATCTGGACATCCACTAATAAGGGATTTTAAGAAAATTGAACCCTAAAGGGATAAAATAGGGGCTGAAAGTTTGTATGGGTTTTTTTTTTAATCGGCACCGATTTTTATAATATTTGAAATTCAGACTCCTAAAAATACCCCGTAAGGGTTCAAATAAGCGGGCGAAGCTGCGCGCGCCCACTAGTATTAAATAAACGTTTACAAATATCGTTCTATTATAAGGTATTAATTACATAATGTTTTCATAATATAATGTAGGTTGACAATTATTGCAGATATTTTATTTATTAATCAAGAAAATATGGAAAATTACCTCGTTATAAACTCTTAATCTCTCTCTTCGTCCTCAGAGAAAAATATATAATATTAAACATTAAATTTAATTATACTTATCAAACATTAATTATACTTACGTTTTGCATTAGAAAATAATTGAAAAATAAAAATCAAATCAGATTCACGCTGTATCCTGCATGCAGCAGGGTAGGCAGAGGGAACCTAGTGTTAAGACACTCCGTTCCCCACTCTCTGCCGAAATCTGGAGGCATTGCGTGTTGAATGGCAGAACTCAACGCCGCGCTTTGCTTCGACACCAGAACGAAGAGATGGAAATATAAATTTAAGTGAATATTTCATCTCCTCGAGTGCGGTTCTTCTTTATATTTTTTTTACAACAATGAACTTTTTGTAACAAGTGATAACCGTGCATTGTGTTACTATTTAAGAAAATGTTACTGTATATAAAAATCATTTTTTGGCGAAACAACAACATAATTTTACACTTAAGACTCATTATTAAATTCCACACACATTTTCGCACAAAAAACAGATCTTCATTTTTGTCATGTTAACTAAAAACGTCTTCACTCCAAAACGAAAGGTAAGTAACTAAGTAATATGTTCAAAAACATCTCATTTGGCCATCTGCACTGTTATTGCATTTAGAAACAATACATCTACGAAAATAAAATTATTGCATTTGTTTGCTTTGTATACCACCGCAAAATGTTTATCTATAGTAAAAAGTAGACAACTAATTGATATTTGCCGACTTCTGGTCATAAACCTTAAATAGTGTTTATTATTCGGCATTACTGTCGAAATTTCTTAGAATTTATTTGTGATAACTTAATTTTGTTTATTATAATTCTATCATATATATTTCTTTCAATGCAAATTCTTAAAAGTTGCGTGAGAAAAAAGAGATTGCGGCAACCGTTGTCAAAAAAAATCGAGAAAAAAAAATCATACGAGCTGAGGACAAAGAGAGAGAGAGTATATTGAAATATTATTTTCCATATTTTCTTAATTAATAAAAAAACTTACGCAATAATTGTCGCCCTTCATTATCTTAAGGAAACATGATGTAATTAATACCTTATAATAGATTGATATTTGTAAGCATTTATTTAATTAGATAATTTAGTCGATTTAAAATGATAATTTAAATTAGTATTAGTATTTAGAAAACAGATTTAGCAAAGACTTAATATCATGGGTTCATTATTTCACTTGAAAAATAAGGATGATTTCATATTTAAATAGTTTTTTGTATGTTCTTAATATGATTGTAATCATCATTTAACAGGTAAATATCTAGAATAAACATTAATTTTAAGATTGACCTTCTATTATATAATATTTTAATTTAAAACATAAGGCAAATCGCGTATTTCATCGTCTATTCTCAGTCAAACAGAATCAGAATAAAATATTTCGAATGATGGCAACCTTTGCTTGCGGCAGCCATTTTCCAGGCAACCATGTGTTTTAGTGATGACAAAAAAATAAGCTTTAATTTGATATATAATTCATTAAAAAAACACATGAGTGCAAATATTCACATTAAGTAACCTCTTTAAACCAGGCAACCTTGGACTTGCGGCAGACTGAGAGCTGGCAACCATTGTTTTTCCAATTCCTTATGCGATTTTCTTTCAAATGATGTGCGATTCACATAAAAAACATATGAGTGCAATTTTCTCCAAAAACGAGTTACGAAAAACATTAATTAAAGGTGATTGCGGCAGGATTTTTTTGGGCAACCCTAGTGTAATCTATTCTACTATCATGTATCATTCTTAAATATAAGTTTCATTAGAAAATCTAATCCCTACAGTTTTAAACGATGGGATCTCCACCTATAACTTAGTTTAATTAAAATTAATTACATTTATAAAAATTACATACACTTTAATATAAAATATTGGGTGTAGTGTATTTAATAATATAAAAACATACCTGTATTCTTATTAGAGGTATTCGCTCTTCCATAGTACAAGAAAACATTGCTTAAATAAAATAGGATTCTTCTTTGAATCAACACTTAGTTTAAGTAAATTCAAATTTCTTATTTAATTTTGTCTCTATATGAGCGCTTTTATGTTTTCAAATTTAAGCTCACTGATAAAAGATAATAATTTTGCTTAATTTACAAGTCTTTACAGTATCGTCTATGAGAATGATTAAATTTGAATTTTAAATATTATATGAAGAAGTAGCTACTTCTATACTAATAATGAAGTAATGTAGAAGAACTTTTATTGATTTTAAAATAACCTAGAGTTTTTCGTTTAGTATACTTATATATAGAATATATATTATCATGATTAAAAAAAATAATTAAATTAAATACAGCTTCCCGCATACAACAGGATAGGCAGAAGGAACCTAGTATTAAGACACTCCGTTCCCATTAACACTTCTGTTCCCCACTTTCCACCTAATTCTGGAGGCATTGTCTGTTGAGTTTCTAAATTATAAAAAGGTTTACAAAATTTTTATATTTAAACATTTCAAGTCTTATTACATTCATATAAAACTCCAGATTAGTTTGGACACCATTTTAGATTTTGCAAGCATAGACGTGTCGCAGTGGCACACGCGTGGGACTGAATTACTTATTTTTTTATTTATTTCATTTTGATAACAAGACAAAGCGCAGCGTTGAGTTGCGCCACTCATACAATGTTTTGAAAATTTTGCGAAAAGAGGGGGAACGGAAATTTAGCATGAGGTTCCCTCTGACTACCCTGCTATACATGTACATGTGGAATACAGCGTACAGCGTACAGCGTAGGTATAAAACACACAATTTAAAGCTCTAGAAATAAAGTAAGTGCTGTAAAGACACGAAGATAAAAAAATATATATCTGAGTCAACAATTAAGATTTGAGGATTAAAGGTTAACCGTTGGTTCATTTAATATAATTAATGCCTCGCTATGTTGAATATCATCATTTTTATACTTTATAAGGGTACGTCGTTGCACAGAGCCACAAGGGTGTGACTGTAACGCTACGGTTGTGGGTTCGAGTTGTGGAATTAATTATTATTTAATAATATTTTCATTTCTTCGTTCTGGCAATAAGTCCGGAGGAGAGTTTCGCCACTCGACAAGCAATGCCTTGAAAAATTGGTTGTAAAATAGAGAACGGAGTGTTCTTTTTAGTTTTTTTTTATAACGATACTTATATATTGTAAACGTATTTTTGTATTTTTATTTTTGTATTTTTTTATATTGTGGTAACAGATTTCGATTAAAAAAAAGAAAAGGGAGAAGGAAATAACATTTAGTTATATGTTTTGTCTGGTACGCGAAAACGAGGGAACCATCTAAATATGAATATAAAAATTGTAAAAACCAGTAAAACTCGATTGACGGACCTATGTCCAGGCACGTCGGTAGATACTTGTATAGAGGTGCTATATCTATCAACCGATTTGATTGATTTTTAGTTGTTACGCAGATTTATGTAGAAATGAGTGAATTTTTGAAAAGAACATTAAGAAGAAAAATGGTAAATACAGCCTAAATTGAGTCTTTAATGTAAATGAATAATAAATAAGCCTATGTTGAAAATCATTGCTTTTTTATTTAGGTTCACGCTGTATCCTGTCCATAGCAGGGTAGGGTAGGGGAAATAACTAAATATTCTTCTATTAAATATAAAATTTTTTACAAGCAAAATCAAATCAATTCCCAAAACACTTTAATTACAATTTATTTAATGCACAACACGGAAAAAGGGAACCTTATCCTATCCATATCCTATCCTATAAGGATTACTTTATTGTTAGTCTGTCCGTCTGTTTATACCATTTTACTTGAGATCGCGCTGAGGTATCGAGCTGAATATATATCAGGTATTCAGGCTTACAGTTTCTTGGAGCACAGACATTAAGTTTCTAATACAACGCAGTCAAAAGATATGAGCATTTATAAACCATTTTTGCTTCATTTTGTAAGAAATTCGCAGCGCAATTAAAATAGTCCATTTCCCTTAGACCTAATGAAATTTAGGTCAAAGTAAGATCTTACAATACAATGAAAGAAAAATATCTGAAAAGTAAAAAAAATATAGATATTTCATAGAACAAAATCACTACAAACTTATATTTGTACTTCATTATGTATAAAATACCCGTACATTACGGAATAGAAACCTGGGTACTTAGTGTTTAAGGAATCCGTTCCCAATAAGACACTTCCGGTTCCCACTTTGCACCGAATTCTGGGGGCATTGAGTGTATAGTAGCTCTCAACGCTGTCTCGTTACTAGAGCGAGGAAATAAAAATATTAAATATGTTATTTCTTAGAGTGGGAGTCAAACCGGTAACACGCTTGTACCACTACGCCACATGAGGCCTACACCACGGCTGGCCTCAAGCTTTTTTTGCTTGTACGAATTGTTCGAATTCCAAATCCAATTTTCTCTTTGAAAATTGAAAGATCACATCACCAGTAGGTACGACCTTAAAACAACTGTCTGTTAACTGGACGTTGTGACGGGAAGGATTGCGTTTCATTTCAGATTTCGAATTGGATTATGAGAGCTTAAACCGTCTGTCAAAACATCGCTGAAAACTGAAATGTAAAATGTCTTTTGTTTAATCTGATCCCTGGCTTGTTACGAAGGTCAAAGTGCAATATTTATATATACAGCTTCACGCTGTATCCCACACAAAGTAGAGTAGTGTTAAGACACTCCCTTTGAGTAGCGAAACTCACTGCCTCGCTTTGCCTCGGCAACAGAGATAATAATATTTATTTTCTTGACTGGGAATCGAATCTACAACCAGTCGCGTTTACAGTCACACACTTGTGTTCTGGCACCAAGACTGAAATTTGAAAAGAATAAATATGCAGACTCCTTAATTCATTTTTTAATGAAATATTAAAATTATAATATATGTGGATTACATGATAATAAATATAACATGGTATCATTGTATTCAAGTGATGATGGAGCCCGAGTTTGGGAGATGAGCTTATAGAATGAAAATCATAGAGTTTATGCTCATTAGATTCATCTTTATATATTCTATTCATTTCTTGAATATACAATTGGGTGGCTATTTCAACTAGAAGTACAATTCTTTTGAAGTGATAACTTCTTATGGATAGGTAACGTAACGCGTCGTTACGACGCCAGTCTGTCTGGTTTCTCTCTCACGCGCGCCTCTCATAAGGTAGCGGCTGGCAGGCTCTTCCTCTCTCACTCTAACCCTCTCTTTGCATAACTCAGTGCTTAGTATACCATAACTAAGCCTGTAACTTAACACCTAAGATTTTCTCAAATTAAACGAGTTCAATATTAAATAGTTAAACTTGGATTAAAGTTATCACTACTATCGGGCATTTCTAGATGCACATGCATTTTTTTTTTGTTTAAAAAAAAATAAGCTTCCAGCCACCACTTGTTGTATCCCACATGCAGAATGGCAGCCAGAAGGAACCTTGTGTTAAAACACCGTTCCACTGAATTCGGGGCATTGCATGTTGAGTGGCGGAACTTAACGCCGGGCGTTTGCACCGGCCTTGGTGCCAGAGCGAAGAAATGCAAATAATAATCATTTTCCGTGTAGGAATTGAACCCACAACCGTCGTGTTACAGTCACACACTTGTGCCACTGCGCCATGACGACCTCAACTACATTGTAAAATAATGATTTTAAAAGCATTTTAGATATCACGTAAGTGAGTTAAATAATACCAGTAATCAGCCATAAAATGTAAAAATAAAATTTACTCTATAAATGGAATATTCAACATAAAAAGATTTTTTAATTTAGTACTAGTATTTTCTAAGATTAGCGCGTTCAACTAAATAAAGACTTCATCTTTATATTACTATGGAGTATAGGAATATTCCCAACTTACACTGAATCTTAAATTATCTTTAAAAAATCTAGTTTTACTCTATAACTGTATGTTTATCAAATAAAAAATAGCCAGAGGGAGCCTAGTGTTGAGAAACTCTGTGTGTTCAGTGGCGGAACTCAACGCCGTGCTTTGCCTCGATGTCAGTGCAGAGAAATTAAAATATTTCATTTCCTCGACTTTAAATCGAATCCACGTATCGCGCACAGTCACACGCATGTGCCCCTGCGCCACGACTGGCCTAAAACTGTTGTGTTATTCAATAATATTATTGAGAAGGAAGTGTTGTAATTTCTATTTGAATTGGGCTTTGATGTTTGAAGACTTTATTTATTTGTATTTATTTATTTTACACCAGAAACTATTAAAAACTAAAATCGGGGATATGTCGTGTTACGCAATTTTTTATTTTAAAGTTTAAAATATTTTCATTTGATATGATGAATGACACAAGCTTGTGACTGTAAATGCTTTAAATCTGTTATATTAAATTTTTCAAAAATATTAATTAAATAATACTAGAATGAAATAAGATTTTAAATTTGAAGAAGTTAAAATATAACGAATAGAAAACCACGTGAAACGTAACACGTGAATGCTTCTGACATGTGTCTATTGGATCTGTCTATGTTTATTTAAAATATTGAACGCGTATGGCAATATAGCGAGAGTACTGTTGGCAAAAAAAATATCAATCTTATTTATCTTCATATTTATTTCGTAAGCTTTACATATTTATGTAAGAAGTTTGAAGTATTTTTTTATCTTTAATTTCTTTTATATGGTATATTTTTTCTTTATTGAGTCCAGGACCATAAAAAATATTCATACAAATTATAAGAACGTCAGGTAATTTGTAAAACTCTGTGGTGGTACGCTCATTTGCTTTGGTTTTATAAAATATTTTGTTTATTTTTATTTATTTATATATACTTTATAGCACATACTTCCAAAAAATATATACAAAAGGCGGGCTAACGCTAAAGAGCATTCTTTTATTATTAATCTTAAAATAAAAGTAAAAGATGATTTATCTTTTATTTTTTAACCCTGTTGTTTTTTTTTTAGTTGTTGGACACAGCAGGCAGAGGAAAGTGTTAAGACACTCCATACCCCCACTCATTTGGAACTTTTGCCTTGGTGCCACAGTTGTCGCGTTAGAGTCACACCCTTGTACCCCTGCGCAACGATGGCCTCATTAATTTTAAAATATTTAGCAATTTAACTTATTACTTTTCATTTTAACATTAAATGAATAACACATATTTCGATTGAATACAATTTTTATGTTCAGAATTGATGAAACATTATAAATTTTACATATATTTAAATTATTTAAATTTAAATATATAAATTATAAGATATTATATATATATATTTAAATTATTTAAATTTAAATATAATGATAGGATTTCACTTTTTTTAGTTGTTCTTTTTTGGTATAAAACATTTACATTCACATGTAATGCTTAACATAATTTTAAAAAGCAAAATAACAAAATATTCAGTTTGTGGGAATCTCGAGTGAGAGCTCGAGAGACCATCAGTCTAGTTAGATAACGAACGTCGCTCTATTTCGCTAGCCAATAACCAAAAAAAGAGTTACAAACCGCTTTGCATCTGAAATAATAAATAAAGTAAAAACGTAGTGTTTCGACACTACGTTTTCTACTGCATAACCGTTAAGATGGGCAAAAATAGTAAAATCTTTTATCTTGATTTATTTCCCGCACTACAAATCTCTATAAATCCCACTATCATAGAACTATTAAAAAGTGTCAGGTAGCGTTAGCAAAATGCTTTCAAGCAGCGTCGGATTCACCTTTGAGCTATCCCGTTTTCAATCTTTAGTATTACTTTGTACAGTGCGATATTGCTTTTTGATAGTGGGATGGTCTTTCTAATAATCTATGTTTTCTGTTGATTTTCTTTTATTATTACACATTTTTACTTGACTTTCTGTGTTAGTATTTGTTGGTAATCTAAAATGGCCACCGCAACAAAATGGCGGATTACAAATTTTTGCTTAACCCACCTGATATGAAAAAAAATGTAGAACGCCTGTTTTTAAAAAGTTATCAAAAAACGTTTTTTTTAATGAATATTTTATTTTGTCAGCATGTTTTATTAGGATCGCGTTTTATAAATATAATAATGCTTCTGAGTAAATATCGAAGTCATAACTATCTACAGTATCGTAATATCTTTCTTTTTGTCTGTTTACTTTTGTGAATTTATATTAGTTACCTTCTTTTTTATTTTCGGCTTCACGCTGTATCCCGCATATGGAATCTTAATGGGAACGGAAAGTTTTAACACTAGTTTCCCAGGTTCCCTCTGCCTACAAGCAAAAAAAAATCTATTCTATGTGAAATTCAATCAGTATCAGAATAGAAAACTTAGTTCAATTCGAAGAATTTTTAATAAAATAGATATATTATAGCATCCTAGTAAAGTTTCTTTCACATTCTATTTCTGTCACATGATCCTCTTTGTGCCCTCTTGCTATAAATACTGAAGCTGTTCTAATAAGTTTGGAATATTTGATCAGAATAAACTCGTATTTATTTATAGGTTTTAAATTGAAAATTCTCTAAGAAGGAACTGACACCTACATATATAAAGTTTTACGCCCAATAATAATAATCTATCCCCTACGTCAATCTTAAGTAATATTTCATCTTTTTTAAATATTTTTAAAGTGTTATTCCACACTTAGGAAAGAAAAATACTTATTTAGAAAACGTACAAAAATTTGAACGCAGCGGGACTCGAACCGGCACCTCCTGGAAACCGACCAGGTGCTCTGACCATTAAGTCATGCGTTCTCGCCAAGCTACGTCGAAATTTTTATAAAAAGGGGTTCGAGTCCCGCTGCGTTCAAATTTTTATACGTTTTCTAAATAAGTAAATATTTCATCTCCTCGAGTGGGGATCGAACCCACAAACGAACGAAGAAATGAACTTACTTAAGTAAGTTAAGTAAGTTCATTTCTTCGCTCTGGTGTAAAAGCAAAGCGCGGCGTTGAGTTCCGATACTCAATGAGGATAATGGGGGACGAAGTGTCTTAAGACTAGGTTTCCTCCGCCTACTCTGCTGTGTGCGGGATACAGTGTGTAGCTGATACAAAAATATATATTCTTAAGCCACGTTGACTTTTAATGATAGCATATACTGCTATGCATATATGTATATGATCCTCTCTACTAAGAGAAGAGCACGTTAAGCGGTCGCTATAGTGTGTCGCCACAGAATTCAAGTTATCAGTTTATATTTAGGTCACTAGTTTGACCTAAGTTTGCTATAGAATGATTTATGTTTGAAAATACTTAGTGTTCACAGTTTTTGATTCACTTTTGCTGATGTACTGGATGGATTTTATAGATAAAAAACTGTTATGATGTATGACGGTAACCTTCACCAACAATTCATTTTTTTTTTTATTAACTTCACGCTGTATCCCGCACACAGCAGGGTAGGCAGAGGGAACCTAGTGTTAAGACACTCCTTTCCCCACTTTCTGTCGAATTCTGGAGGCATTGCGTGTTGAGTGGCAGAACTCAACGCCGCGCTTAACCTCGACACCAGAGCGAAGAAATGGAAATATAAATTTAAGTAAATATTTCATCTCCTCGAGTGGGGATCGAACCCACAACCAGTCGGTTTTGCAGTCACACCTCGTGCCGCTGCGCCACGACCGGCCTCACAATTCAATTTTATTTACTTTATTGTTTGTAATTGTAATTTTATTTACTTTATTGTTTGTAATTGTAATTTTATTTACTTTATTGTTTGTAATTGTAATTTTATTTACTTTATTGTTTGTAATTGTAATTTTATTTACTTTATTGTTTGTAATTGTAATTTTATTTACTTTATTGTTTGTAATTGTAATTTTATTTACTTTAATTTTTGTAATTGTAATTTTATTTACTTTATTGTTTGTAATTGTAATTTTATTTACTTTATTGTTTGTAATTGTAATTTTATTTACTTTAATTTTTGTAATTGTAATTTTATTTACTTTATTGTTTGTAATTGTAATTTTATTTACTTTATTGTGTGTACTATTAACAATAGTGCATTGAAACTATATATTTTTATCAACAGTCGTATTACCGTCCCCAACCTTTTCGAATCATTCTTCATTATCATTCTTTAGCCAAGAATATTACCAGCGCGATTCAGAAAATGATGCTTTATGCACAGCGTCATCTATTGGGCTTAAAGTTACTACTAGCTATTCGGATAATTAAAAAGTGCCGTTTTTATGTTAAATTTGTTTTTTAGTTTAATATTAATCGTAACGACTTTTTACTAAATACATACTAAACAGCTTAAAAAAACTAATTTATTACAAACAATTATACATTTCTTATAAGTATAATTATAGATATACATAAATTTCTGTATAATCTTCGCAGGCAAACTAATGCCTTGAGTTCATTTAAATGACGATAACTTTTTTTTAATAAACCGATTTTGACGAGACAATGCAACTTTAAATGTTATGCTGAGTTAAAACAAAGCAATTGGTGAAGTTTTAAGTAAATTGGTTCAGTACTTTCGGAGATTAGTGTGATCATACATACATACAGATAGACAGACAAGAAATTAAAAATATATATTTTTGCTTTCTGGTATTCTTTTTAAGTGTCCCTCTATCCATTTCAGTCAAAATTACCAAATGTACAGACCAAATATTTTAAATGTTTTATTATATATAGATAGAGCTAGACCCTTAAAGAAAAAAATATTTAGGTTCTTAAGAACAGTGTGTATGAAATAAGTAGAATAATAATTTGAATGTAAATCAAATTCAAATTCAAATTCAATTAAATTTTTCCTATATTTTGTTAGAGATAAAAAAAAATATTGTTACGAAATGACAATTTTAGCTGAAGAATCTGTGGAGAATGAACGTACATTAAAAATAAACAGAAACTTTGTATCAGGGCCCTCATCTTTAGGGTTCTGTACCTCAAGAAGAAAAATACGTAACTCATATAGAATCACTTTGTTGTCCGTTGTTAAGATTATTTATTTCTAAATCACGAAGAGGTATTAAGCTGAAATAATATAGATTATTCAGGTTCGTTCGTTCGTTCAGTTCGTTTGTCTCTGTGCTCTCAAGCATCGTGCTTTTAAAATTTTAAATCAATACAAAGATGGCATGAACTGAGAACTTACAATATAAATATAAGAAAAAATACGACAAATGGAAACTTATATTTATATTCCCATAGACGTATAATAAGTGGTACGGAACCTCTCTACTTAACTCGCAATGCCTCGGGTATTTGGAAAGTGGGGAACGGAAGTGTCTTAATGGGAACGGAATGACTTCAGACTATTTTTCCATGTTCCCTCTGCTACGTCAGGAAAACAGAGTAAAGTAAAAAAAAAAAACTAAATTCACTTATAAATAATTCTATTTATAAGTGAATTTATTATTTATTAAATAAAAGATTCTTCATTATTCTGCATTCGCAGAATTTTCCAAAAGATGATACACAAGAAAGATCAGTATCTAATTTCATATGTTAATAATATTTTATAAAAGTTCAAGAAGTAGTAGTAAAGAAGTAGTCTATTAGGCTTCGTAGACATTTTAAGTTCGACCCAGTTTATAAGACCACGCTAAAGTAGTTAACAATATATTTCTCCACTTTTTTTTATTAGCTTTACCCCTTATTCTACTGGCAGCGATACTGAAATCATAGTACCAAAATATTCCATTTTGTTATTAGAATTAGAGACCTTAAATGTTGAGTGGCGAAAGAAAATTTATTTCCGTTCCCCACTTTCTGCCGAATTCTGGAGGCATTGCGTGTTGAATGGCAGAACTCAACGCCGCGCTTAACCTCGACACCAGAGCGAAGAAATGAAAATATAAATTTAAGTAAATATTTCATCCCCTCAAGTGGGGATCGAACCCACAACCAGTCGGTTTTACAGTCACACCTCGTGCCGCTGCGCCACGGCTGGCTTTGAGTAAAATATTAGTATAGAAATAGTCCTTTACAAAGTTAATTGTAAGCCCCGCATCAAACAGTGTGGTACAGACAGCCTTTGTTATTTATCTTCTATGTAATCTTAATTCCATACGCGCATAATATAAGCGTCTCAATTTATAACTCGATATTCAGCTTATTATTTATATAATGCCTAAGTCTTAATGCCTCCAGAATTCGGCACAAAGTGAGGAACGGAGTGTCTTAACACTAGGTTCCCTCTGCCTACCCTGCTGTGTGCGGGATACAGCGTGAAGCTGATTTATTTATTTTTTTAATTATTTCCATTTCTTCGCTCTGAAAGATAACGCCAGGAATCTGGACCCTGATTTAAGTCGGACTCCACAATCACTGTTGATTTTAAATCAAAATTTCCGTAAATCTCCACAAATTTAATGTATGATTAGGAAAGGTAAATTCAAGTCTTAGGTAGGCAGTACAATTTGACAAATTCGAAAATACCTACACCGCCTTGCAAATGATTATTGGTTTACCGCTTGTCCACGGCATTTCACTATTAATAAGCTATTGAGGACAGTCATGGCGAAGTGGCACAAAGTATAAACGTGCCTGGTTGTGGGTTCGATCTCCGCTCGATGAAATGAAATATTTATTTAAATGTATATATTTTTTATTGCTTCGCTCTGGTAACAAACAAGGCATAACGCAGCATTAAGTTCCACCACTCAGCACGCAATGATTCTAGAATTCGATGGAAAGTAAGGAAGGAGAGAAATGTCTTAATATTAGGGTCCCAGCTGCGAAAAAAAAATAAAATAATAAAAATTAAACTTTTGAAAATATACTTATTTTCAACATTAAGAAGCTATTTTGTGTAGAAAATCCAGGAAGTTAGAATTTTATATAGAAGCATACTTGAACCGACAACGAAAGTTTAAACAGCCACGCCTAAACCGTGTCAGGCTATTTCTACCATCTGGGGAATCAATTTGGTCATTGAATCACAAAACCGCTTTCTATTCATAGAAAATTGAAATTTTCTACCCATTTATGCCGATAATATGATTACATTTCAAGTAATACTACTTAGGTTATATAATAAAAATTGTAGAAATATCGATATATTTTTGTCTAAAATGATAAATAATCTAAATAAGTAAGAAATACCACAGGCCAGTCGTGGCGCAGAAGCACTAAGTGTTATTGTAAGCGAGACAGGCTATTCGGGTGGCAATCGAACCCACAGGGGATAGCTTCGATTGCCATCCGAGGAAATGAAATATTTAATATTTTCATTTCTGCGCTCTGGCGTCGAGGCAAAGCGTGTTTCGTATCTTAAGTTTCATATCTTAACACGCAATATCTCTAAAATTTTGTAGAAAATGGGGAACCAAGTGTACAAAAAAGGTTCCCTCTGCCTTCCCTGCTTGGTGTGGGATTTAGCATGAAGCTAAAAAAAATAATAATATATCTATGTACTCTTTTATTCTAAGACGTCGCGGTCACAGTGAAGCAAAGGATTACATTTACTACAAAATAGTGTATAATAAATTCCAAATTCGAGACATACAGAGTACGAATATTGAAATATTTTTACCATAAATCCTAAATAACGAGAAGTTTAAGAACATTAATTAGGTATGTTAATTTAATTTATAAACAGTTTAAAGTCTTCATACAACAAATAATAAGTTGTATTGAGTAAAAATTTAGTTTTTCTTACTAACTAATGTCTTTGCGATCCCTCTGATTTATTTATACTGTGTCATATTTAGTATTACTGTATTAAAAAAAAAACAGGTTATGTGCTAGTCGGGCTTTAGGCTACACGGGCTTTCGTACCAGTTCTAGAAGATGGTTACTATTTATATATTATAAAATTTGACAAACGCCAGGCATAAAAAGAGGCCAGTCGTGGCGCACAAAGTGTGACTGTCAAACCGACTGGTTGTGGGTTCGATCCCCACTCGAGCAGATGAAATATTTATTTAAATGTATATTTCCATTTCTTCGCTCTGGTGTCGAGGACAAGCGCGTTGAGTTCTGCCACTCAACACGCAATGCCTCCAGAATTCGGCAGAAAGTGGAAAACAGAGTGTCTTAACACAAGGCTCCCGCATACAGCTGCACAGCGAGAAGCTATAAGGGTTCCGCTTATACATTTTAAGAACCCTTAAAATATTGAAACATATACTTATTCATAAACTTTTTAATGTATAAGCAAAAGTAGAATTACCTTAATAAATCCTTTTACCGATGAGAAATCTTATCAGCACATCCCCTTATCTATTATTCACGAGTCATTTTGTGGCAATCCGCCGATTTCATATGACTTTTTATTATTCAGTACCAAAACGACTGGGTATTATAGAAAATTATATGATTTAAGAAATGAGGTTTTAAACTTAAATTTATATTTCAGAGGCCGGTCGTGCACCAAGGGTGACTGTAAATCGACCGGTTGTGGGTTCGATCCCCACTCGAGGAGATGAAATAATTACTTACATTTATATTTCCATTTCTTCGCTCTGGTGTCGTGGCAAAACGTGGCGTTGACTTCTGCCACTCAACACCCAATGCCTCTAGAATTCAACAGAAAGTGGGAAACGGGGAGTCTTAACACTAGGTTCCTTTTGCCTAATCTGCTGTGGGCGGAATACAGCGTGAAGGTGATTTAATTTTATTTAATTTTCTAACCATATTCATATTATTTCTTAAGTTATCTGTTCCTACAATAAGCTACATATGTTGATTCAAGGTTTTAAATCGATCGATCAATGTAGAATTGAAGACTGTGAGGTCACCAGCGCGAAAATAGCATGGATATTTTTGAAAACAACCCTAAAATCTAAAACAATAAACGTATAAAAGATCTTGATTGTCTTACGAATTTTCTTATGGCTTTTATAGGTCACTATGTTATGTTTAATATAAAATTAATCAGAACTAATCAGAAATCAGAAGAATCAGAGTGGCAGAACTCAACACCGCGCATGTCCTAGACACCAGAGCGAAGAAATGCGCCACGACTGGCCTCTATATAATAAAAAAGTTACAAAATTAATTTAAAATTTAAGTTTGTCAACATATATAAGTTAAATTTCCGGTATGCCTACAATGACGAGAAGTAGTAGTTTCGTTTGCCCTAAAAAGGAAATTCTCGTCGTCACAAATGTTTTGTATGAATAAAACATACGATTACATCTCTATTTCGCCAATTGTTCCCAAAAATGGCGGAAAACTGAACTTTTAACAGAAAATTGTTTGGATTAATTACCATGAAAATTTATTTTTCCTATATAATAATGTGTTTTTTATATTTTTTTCAGGTATAACCCTTTACCTCGACACAGAGTAAGCATGCAAGAGTGAAAAAAATTAAAATATTAAAAGTTTTATTTCCTTGAGTGAGAATCGAACCCACAACCTGTCGCGTTTACAATCACACACTTGTGCTTTGTGCCACGACTGGCTTATTAAATATCAAGCTGATTTTTACAAATATTAAATATTTATTTTTATTTGTACAAGAGTACGCTTCGCTTGCCAACCTCCGCCCTTTTCGCTTGTAACTGAAAAAAAAAATCTGAGGGCCATCAACGTATTTCTTTTATATTTGCTTTTCCTTTATTTTGATATATGCTACAATATAAAAACATTTGAACGAGTTTTATTAAAAAATGTGTAAAAATTACGAAAATTAACACAAGGATTTTTTATTACAATATTATTTAATAGAAATTAAGT
Organism: Heliconius himera; assembly: GCA_021202915.1. NCBI lineage: Eukaryota > Metazoa > Arthropoda > Insecta > Lepidoptera > Nymphalidae > Heliconius > Heliconius himera. The sequence goes on from JAJHJA010000351.1 coordinate 285,469, forward strand.
ACTAAGTATAAAGAAATCTGTGTAATGTTCATAAGTTACTATCGACGCGACTAAATCTTAGTTTATTAAGTAAGATATTTTTTTACATCAAAGGTAGATTTGATACAAATAAAATATTATCAAATAATTTATCCATCCATTACTAAGAAAAAAATATATACTATATATATACTATACAGCAGGGTAGGCAGAGGGAACCTAGTGTTAAGACACTCTCTTCCCCACTTTCTGCCGAATTCTGGAGGCATTGCGTGTTGAGTGGCAGAACTCAACGCCGCGCTTTGCCTCGACACCAGAGCGAAGAAATGGAAATATAAATTTAAGTAAATGTATACTAGGTAGAATATATACTAGGTATTTGAATATATAATGCTATTATAAAAGTCTACATCTATTTTCGAGTCATACCAATACCGACATGGCTAATCCAATTGTTTCTTCAACTTTAAGGTTTCAATGTAAAACATGTTAAATGACAGAGGAATTTTCCTTAAGATATTATGTGGATTATTTTTTATAAAGATTTCTAATGGCTTTAAGTTTTTGTAGGTTCATAATGTATCCCGCATATTGCGGAGGCAGAGGGAACCTAGTGTCACCCCGTCCTCTAGAGTTGCATAACTAAACGCTGCTTTGTCTTATGAGAACGATAAAAATGTTAATAATTAATTCCCTCCGAGTGGGGATTGAATCGACGACCGTCACGTTTATAGTCAATCACTGTGCCGCTGCGCTACGATGGCCTCTGAATAAATTCACATCAAGTTAATCGAAAATTAATTTTCAACAGAGAGATATCTAAAGTATTGTACACTTATTAAATATTTGGAGTAAGTCATTATCTTTTATCTTCAATCCTCAATTTTTTCATCTTACAGGGGAAGGTCTACCATAAAATTTATTGTACTTCCGGTTATTTAAAGTTAATCAAAGAACTTTTTTTTTATAGAAAAAGACAAGGCAAATAAGCGTTCGGGTCATAAACCCGTGCAACACCAGAGGAGCTACAGGAGCGTTGACGGCCTAAATTAAAGTTTTGTATAAAAGATTAAACGTTTTTTTTGCTTCACTGGCGGGCTGATGAACCCTGGGAACCTACCGTTCCCCATTTTACGCCGTATTTTGGAGACATTGTATGTTGAGTGGTGGGACTCAACGATGAAAATTTAAAATTATATACAGGTGTCACTTTTATGCACCTTTATGGTAAAATGTACATATATCACAGGCTCGTGCTCGCATTCAATAGACATACTACTAACCCATCTTTCTCATGGTTCTTATAAATTGTATGACGTTAACAAATTTTTACATATTTGTTTGTACTCATTTAGCTTCACGCTGTATCCCGCACATACCTACTAGGGTAAGCAGAGGAAACCTGACTTCCGCCACTTACCTTGCAATGCCTCCGAAATTCGGCGGAAAGTGAGGAACGGAACGTAATGGAAATGGAGTGTCGTAACACTAAGTTCTTTAGATGCTGGGTACGGGGCGAAGCTAAAAAAATAATAATAAATATTAAGAATTTAATTTAAAAATCAAATTCACCTTCAAAAGTAAGTTTCAATAAGGAATATTCAAGCATCATTTGAATTAAAACTTTATGAAACTCTTCAACTGATTGGTGTACCCAATGGTTGTGGTTTATTTAATTATTTAAACCACAGCTTGTCGACTAACTTTGGTTGAAAATAATTTCATGTAACGATTAAAACACGAGACGGTAGTTTGGGAACTAGCTTTAGTTTTTAGTAAAAAGTTTTGGCCACACTGTATGAAATGTTCACTAGAGTAGACGTAATCGCAACTGTAAAAAAAAACCAGGGTAGGCAGAGGGAACCTAGTATTGAGACACTCCGTTGTCCACTTTTCGACGAATTCCGGAGGCATTGTGTGTTGAGTGGCGGAACTCAACGCCGCGCTTTGCCTAGACACCAGCGCACTTTGCCTAAATATTTTATTTCCTCGAGCGGGGATCGAATCCACAACCAGTCGGTTTTACAGTCCCACTGTGTGCCACGACTGGTCTTAACTCAACTCAACTCGTAACTGTAAATGTTACTACATCATTTTATAAATTATAAATTATATTGGGTATTTGAATTTAATGCGTCGAATGCCACTCCTACACGGGGATTGAATTGTTTCAATTTTTCCGTTCTGTATAGTGTACGGTTTTTTGAGCTCCTCTACTAACATGCAGCAGCTTTGAATTTAAAATATTAAAAAATCATAGGCCGCGGCCCTCAGGACGGTTGTAGGTTCGATTCTGACTCGGAGGAGTGAAATATTTAATATTTACATTTTCTTGCATTGGTAACAAGGCAAAACTCGCCGTAAGTTCCGGCACTCAACACGCATTGGCCCGAAAAGCTGTAGCTGAGGCATAAAAGTATCGTAATGAAAACGGAGTGTCTTGACACTAGGTTTCCAAGCTCTCTACCTACACCATGTGCGGGATACAGCATATAGTAAAAAAAAACATGCAAATATTGTAAATATTTGAACAACTTTGTGGTTGACCATGCTAAATGTATATTGGATGCGAATTTTCGAAATATAAGTTAACTACTTGTTTTAATATTTTAAAGTGGATACTAAAACATCATTTGTATAAATCATCGTATAGCTTTTATATTAGTAGTCTGATTTCATATTCTCATACAAATGTCTCTTTTAATCAGAAATTTGCTTATCGATTTTTTATGCTTACATTTTTGAAACGATTACTCGTCTCTCTCTCTCTCTCTCTCTCTCTCTCTCTCTCTCTGTCTCTCTCACTACTTCAATCTAAAAGCAAAAATTTGAAGCGCAGAAACAATCCCCCACTGGCTTTCTAATATTTCTATATGAAATATTGTATTGAAGTAAGAGTTTTATAATATAAAAATCTATAATATTATAATGCACATCAGCAGTTTGGTTGATCTTATTTAAATTTATACTAAAATCTTATTCATATTTATTAATCTATACTGCCCTATATGCTAGTACTTAATCAACGAGTTGATGAATCATTAATGACAAAATTTAAATAAATCTCTTAATATATCGATGTAAGAATCTAAAAGAGAATTAAAGAGAATTTTTGTCGGTTCGTCTGTATGTTTGTTCGGGAAAAACGCAAAGACTGCTAAACAAAATTAAATCAATATTCTAGCTATATAAAAGTTAATCTTATTTTGATATTCAATGCAGTTTCCTTAAAAAAAGTACTGATAACTGATCAGAATTAAAAAAAAGGTTTTTGTCACAAATGATAAACTGACAGACTGTAAATGAATTTTGATAAAATAGTAATTCAAATCAAATCAGCTTCACGCTGTATCCTGCACACAGCAGGATAGGCAGAAGGAACCTAGTGTTAAGACACTCCGTTCCCCACTTTCTGCGTGTTGCGTGTGCAACGCCGCGCTTTGCTTCGATACCAGAGCGAATAAATGAAAATATAAATGTAAAAAAATATTTCACTTTCTCGAGTGGGGATCGAATCCACAACCAGTCGATTTTACAGTCACACTTTGTGCCCTTGCGCCACGACTGGCAGTAGATGTCTACCTACCTCGCTATTTTTATATATCAACGATCAAGCTAGGCTAGACTTCATCTATCTATAATATAGCACAGATTATTACAGAATACAAGTTACAAAGTTCTATTTCCGTCAGTTCTGATTCAATTAAATTTGCAACTTGGTTCGTGAATTTTGCATTTGGATTCATAAAATTAAAATCATTTTGCCAACTTACGTTTGAACATTTGCTTATAACCTAATTTCATAATCTACATTCCGTTTCAAAGTGCTTATGCTCATCATAATAGGGTTCATATTATAACTCGATCACTTTATATTTTATAATGGTTTTGTGTATAATATAAATAAATAAAAATAAAATAAATCAGCTTCACGCTGTATCCTGCACACGGCAGGGTAGGCAGAGGGAACCTAGTGTTAAATCCTTCGTTCCCCACTCTCTGCTGAATTCTGGAGGCATTGCGTGTTGATTGGCTGAACTAAACGCCGCGCGTTTTGTTTCGACACCAGAGCGAAAATAAATTTAAGTAAATATTTTATCTCCTCGAATGAGGATCGAACCCATAACCAGTCGGTTTTACAGTCGCACTCTGTGCCGCTGCGCCACGACTGAGTGTATACTATAAAATGTCTTGTTAGGGTGATTATAGGTGTTAATTACCACTTTTCATTTTTAGTTTCGCCACTAAACGTGCATTATTTTGGATTTTAGTGAAATTGGATTCACTCTGCCTATAGATTATAATCTCTGCCTATCCATTCAAATGTGGGACAGACGTACATACATTATTTTTAGTAGTACAATTGAGCTTCAGGTACTTATTTAGAAAACGTATAAAAATTTGAACGCAGCGGGACAAATTTTTATACGTTTTCTAAATAAGTATTTTTCTTTCTTAAGTGTAACACTTTAAAAATGTTTAAAAATGAGCTTCAGGTGTTGATTATAGAATAAACACATTAATAATGTCATACGCATTAATACAAGAGTGTGACTGTAACGCGACGGTTGTGGGTTCAATCCCATTGGAGGGAGTGAATTATTATTTTTTAATATTTTCATTTCTTCGCTCTAGACAAAAGCCCGGCGTCACCATCACTCAATACGAAATGCTTCCAGAATTTGAAGGAAAGCGGGGAACGGGACATATTAACACCCCCCGCAACCCCTCCGCCTACCCCAGGGTAGACATGCGGAAAACGGCTTGAAGCTGAGAAAAATATGAACAAAATGCTTATTTTTTGCACAAATAGTCGATTATGAAACATTCCATGGAGAATAATACCCATCGATGTTGTCCGTTTATATAAATCCAATCTAAGCACCAGAGCAAACCAATACGTAACACCATCCGCCATCATTTCAAATCCGTTTGAGATGAGAATAAAAATATATATTAGAAGCAAAAATGTGCGTGTCAATAATGTGTCGATACCAATTTGCGGCGTGTCGAGGAAACTCTCACAAGTGGATACTTATCAAATTTTCACTAACAAGAATGTTCTATTATCTTTTATCTTTCTTTGGAGCTTTATATAAATTGAGTTAAGTACTATTTTAGGGTTCTGTACCTCAAAAAATAAAAAGGGAACCTTTATAGGATCACTTAATTGTCCGTCTGGCCATTCAAGACCATTTATCTCAAGATCGCGTGGAGGTGGAGGAAGGGTGGAAGTCGCGAAAAGGATATCAAGCTGATGTTAATATTAAATATTCAAGTTTTTAGTCCCTTGAAACACAGAAAACATCTAGTTTTTAAGTCAACGCAATCGAAAGATACGAGCATTTATGCATCGATTTTGCTCCATTTAGTATGACTTTTATATCTCGTCAACCTACAGTTATTAAAATCGACACAAAGTGAAAACTAACAATACAAATAAATAGGAGAAATTCCGAAAAGTCAAAATTAATAGGGTGCTCATATAAAAAATCATTACTATCAAAATTAATTTTGTCAACTTTTGTATATTATACTTCCCGTTGATATACTAGTACAATCCTGAAATTCGTACGGAAGCCTCGGAGGGCAACTCTGACTCGCACTTAACATATTTTGTTTATTATTAGATTTAATATATTAAATCCACGCTGGAGCCTAACAAATCTGACATTCAAACATAAGGATAAAAGAATATCGAAAACATTTTTATAAATGTCACATTTCATTAATATAACCAAAAGTCCTTTTAAATATTGATATAAAAAGACAAGATCGACAGTTCTATTAAATATGTACAATTGTTCATGTCCTCAGAATATCGACAAATTATTATTAAGGTTCCATTTTAAAGTATTAATCAGTCCCTTTTTAGGGTTCCGTGACCAAAGGGAAAAACGGAACACTGTCACTAAGATTCCGCCGTCTTTCCGTCTGCATCTCACTCTCATCTTGGGCACGTCGAACGAATGAGTGATGAAAGAATGGCAAAAAAGATTTATGATGAAAAGGCGAAAGAGGTATATAGAGATCGTAGCGTTTGGTGTTCCGTTCTTTCTGTCTTCTCCGCTAGGGATAAAGCGTGAAGCTAGTAGTAGAAGTATGTTTTTATTGCCTTTGTAACAACAAATGCTAAAAAACAGAATAAAATCAATATTGATCAGGACTCCCATACAATAAACATGATTCTTTTACCGTTTTTATAGATAATGGCACGGAACCATTCGAGCATATTTATTTAAATAATTATATTATTTTAATATTAATTTATTTATTATTCAGGAAAGGCAAACAGAATGTAGACACACTTATGTACCACTAAGTTATATTCTTTCCTTGGTTTTAGAGAAACTGTCAGTCGAACTGTTAACTTTGAAAAGTTAACTTCGAAATATTGAGGCCATTAGGGCCGCAGGGGCATAAAGGGTGTCTGTATACGCGACAGGTTGTAGGTTCGATTTCCATTCATGGAAATTAAATATTTAATATTTTAATTTCTTCACTATGGTATCTAGGCAAAGCGAGGTGTTCAGTTCCGCCGCATAACACGCAATGCAAAAACAAAAGTCCAGAATTCGGCGGAAAATGGGGAACGAATTATCTCAACACTAGGTTCCCTCTGCCTACCCTGCTGTATGTATAAAAAATATGAAATATACGTGAAGGTAAAAATAGCATCAAATAAAAGAAAAATACACAGTTAACTTATCATTATACAACATTGAATTGAGGTCTAAAGGAAGTCCCATTACTGATATGAATTGTGCACTGGAACCTTAATAGGACGGCGTGAATGTCTTTTATAGCGCCGTAATAGGCTCTCATCATAATTTTAGAACTCTACAAGTGAAATTGTGATATTTTTCTTACTATATTCACTGAGACGATATTTTTTGTTTGTTAACTAAATATATACTAATATATCTAGAGAGTTTACTTTTATTTTTTATAAGAGATATGGCCCATACGTTTGCAAGGCTCTCAATCTCAATGTGAGTAGATTAGTATTTTCTTTGAAAGCTTCACGCTGTATCCCACACACAGCAGTGTACGCACAGGGAACCTAGTCACAAGACACTCCGTTCCCCACTTTCTACCAAATTCTGAAGGTTAAATAGGGGAACTCAATGCCGGGCTTTGCCCCAACACCAGAGCGTGGAAATGAAAATATAAACATAAAAGTATTTAATAAAGAATAAATAAAAAAAATAATTTAAATATTATGCCTGAAGAAGACAAATTTCCTTTAATTTAATCATATTTTCATTCGACATGACAGCAACTGATAATATATAACAAAGCCCTATAATATAATATTTATTTAGATACAAAAAGCTCCAATCGTTGTATCGCTTGAGGCGACGTGGATCCCGTTTGTTACCAGCCTCTTCAGAGGTCACGTGCCGATGGTGAATTATGGCGGAACTTCGGATAATATTTCAAGAGTTTTGACTCACTTTATGCTTATATGCGTATATGCCAACGGGGCTGTAAATTTGAGATAAATCGGTTATTCAGAATTGAGATATCGATTATTTTTTTATTTAACTTAATATCTTAATTAAATAAAAAAAATAGGGATATATGTGGTTGTAAGCGTGAGAGATAAAAGATCTTGTCTTATTGGCACAAAGTTCCACGATTGTCTTCTTGTCATAAGAAATCGGAAAGTAGAACGAAGTAGCTGGACACTACGGTCACTCTGTCTGTCTGTGACATTTTAATCATGGAATTAGAGACACGACGATTGTGAATTCGATTCTCATTTATAGAAATGAAATATTTTTATTTTCTGGCTATGGTAATAAAACAAAACGCGACTGTGGATTTCGCTACAAATTTGAATGAAATCTCGTAACACTAGGTTTTCTTTGCCTATCCTGCTATATGCGTGATACAGCGTGAAAATGAAAAAAACTATTTAACTATTAAAAATTATTAACTAAAGATAGCTCTTCTTTAGTCAGTCATCTTTAATAGGCACTAAAGAAATATTTATTAATAGTAAGTAAAGAAATATTTTTACTTTATAAGACCGACGTGTACTTATGATAACTTAGTATTTTTAATATATGAATGATATTATTAATACTACTATACTAATATAAATATAATAATAAATAATAATCAGCTTCACGCTGTATTCCGCACATTGCTGGGTAGGCAGAGGGTACCTAGTGTTAAGACAATCCGTTCATCACTTTCTGCCGAATTCTGGAGGCACTGCGTGTTGAGTGGCAGAACTCAACGCCGCGTTTAACCTCGACACCAGAGTGAAGAAATGAAAATATAAATGTCAATAAACATTTCATTTCCTCGAGTGGGTATCAAACCCACAACCAGTGGATTTTACACTCACGCTTTGTGCCCCTGCGCCACGACTGGCCTCGGCCATTAATTTTCCTTATTATAGTATTGTTAATATATGAATGATATTATTAATACTTACTAAACTAATATGAATAGAATATACCTTTTTTATTTTATTTTAAAGACATAGTTATTTCCTATTTATATTAGTATATTAGTATTAATAATATCAAAAATATATTATTAAAACTAAGTTATAATAAGTATGTACACGTCGGTCTTATAAACTAAAAAAATCGCGTGTCTTAGCTATCTAGGCTATCTAGGTTATGTGTGGAACCAATTTACTAAGTGACGCTTTGCAATCAAGTGATTGCAGTCCGACAAGCGTCAGGTACGATCCGTGATCACGAAGAAAGAAAATTTTTATTGCTATAGATATAGAGGCCAGTCGTGGCGCAGAGGCACAAAGTGTGACTATAAGACTGGTTGTGGGTTCGATCCCCACTCGAGGAAATGAAATATTTATTTACATTTATATTTTCATTTCTTCGCTCTGGTGTCGAGACAAGGCGTGGCGTTGAATTCCGCCACTCAACACTCAATGCATCCAGAATTCGGTGGAAAGTGGGAACAGAGTGCCTTAGCACTAGGTTACCTCTGCCTACTCTGCTGCTGTGAAGATGTTTTAATTTTTTTTTCATAGATACAAAATATGGATTGACGGCGCAAATAAGCATTTCGTTTATTGTTTTTGTTCATAAATTGAAAGAAATAATATAATTATATGGCGATATGAAATGTCATTATTTTCACTATACGAGTTTATTATAGTAAATACTATATATATTTATATGTGAAACTCTTCCGTTACTTTGTGACTGGAGTACTGGACTAACTAACCTATGTATGGTAGTAAGGGAGTGTAGGGGAGATATAAGAGAGTATGTTCCGAAATTCCTAGAGAAAACGTGATTTTTCTATTTAACGTCCACGCAAACACCAGTCTTTCTTATTCCTATATGAAGAAAAAAAAAACTAAAAAAATGTTAAGATATAAAATGAACAACGTACAATAAGATTGAGGCCGTCGTGGCGTAGGCACAAGGGTGTGACTGTAACGCGACGGTCTTGGGTTCGGTCCCCACTTGAAGGTATGAATTGTTTTTTATTAACATTTTCATGTCTTCGCTCTGGCACCAAGGCAAAAGCTTGAGTTCCGCTACTCAACACACAATGTCTCGAAAAAATCGGTGAAAAGTGGGGAACGGAGTGTCTTAACACTGGGTTTCCTCTGCCTACTCTGCTGTGTGCGGAATACAGCGTGAAACTGATTTAATTTAATTATTTTTTTTACAATAAGGTTACCTATACAAAACCACATAGCATTTGCAGATAGATGGTTACTCGATGATTATGAATCGAGTCCCATTCTAAGAGAGAACTTGACGATCAAAGAAAATATTATCTTTTAACTAAGCTGAGTTTTTGGGAGGTAAAAAAAAATATAAAACAAAAAGAAACCATCTATTGTATTAAAAATCCATGTTTATTTTTCGACTTTAGACTTTCAAAGTAATTGTAACAATTGGATTTGATGGATTGCTTAAATTTATCCAAAGCTGTCGTCTCCTTTTAAACAATACAGCTATTACTTTTCATTATTTTAGCAAAAAAACTTTTTATTTATCAATATTTTGAACTGGATTTTTAGAAATATATTATATACGATATCAATAATGATATTTTATAATTAGAAGAAGATAAAAGAGAATTTAGAATTGAGAATTTCAAATTATATACAATATTATTTAATATTCAACGAACAAGCAAACAACAAACTTCTTAGAGCAGTTCGAATATGTATTGTATAAACTATAGTTGTGGGTAAGTTCTACTTGGGAGAAATTTTATATTTGAATAATTTTCATACTCCTAAGAAAAATTGCTAGGTTTATTTTCGCAATCATACAGGGAGTGTCATGTCACTGAATTTTTTCTAGTTACAGATATAAAAACCTTGAAATTAACAAACTATATTTTAGTACAATCATTCATAGCCGACTAGGTAAGAGAAAACAGTGTTAAAACACTTCGTTCTGCGCTTTTAACCTAAAATCGAGACATTGCGTGTTGAGTCGCGCAACTTAACGCTGCACTTCTTCTTAACAGAACGTTAAATAAATAATTTCCTTAAAAGCTAACCGAACCTATGAGTGTCGCGTTTATACGCAGGCCCTATAGAACTGTGCCACAGCGGCCTCTATACTTATAAGTTATGATTAAAACTAAAAAGATCGGCATATTCAGCTGTTTCCACTGATATTGGATAATAATTAAAACAATTATTAATTATAAATTTTATAAAATTATCTGTGCCCATGTTAGGATTTAATTGATTGTACTTGAGTTTAAAGCTTATTTGGTAATGTTAGTCAACATTCAAACTGAGATTCCACTACATTTATAGCGCTATTATACGGATTTTTTATTATACACAAAAATAATTTTTATCTTTAATTTTTAATTGTAAGTTTCCTTTGAAATTTTCGACTTAGTAAAGTAAAGCGCGGCGTTAAGTTCCTGTACACAACACAAAATATCTTTAAAATGAGCTATAATAAATGATATAAAGGTTATAAATTGCTTCAAGTTACGAGAAAGAAGAAGAAATTACGGTTATAATAAATAAAAAAAAAATAATATAAGAAAAATACGCTTCGCATCGCTAGATACCTTTACTGGATAGTAAATACTTAACAAGGTCGACGGTGACAACAAATGACCGCTTTTTAGTTGCATTTTTAATAGTAGTTTTTTATCTAGTTCGCAGTTCAGTTTTCTGCAATGATTCATCGTGGATTTATGATTATAAGAATTCTTAGGTATACAATTTTTTTCCCAGTTTCACGCTGTATCCCGCATGTAGCAGGGGAGACAGAGGGAGCCTACGGTACATAGAGGGAGGCTAGTGTTGCCCGTTACCAATTTTTCCTCGGATTCTGGAAGCATTGCGTATTGAGTGGCAAAACTTAACGCCGCGCTTTTATCTCCACACCAGAGCAAAGAAATGAAAATTTTCAATATTTCATTTCCATGAGCAGGAAACGAACCCACAATCTGTCGTGTTTACAGTCACACTTTGAGCCCCTGCGCCACGACTGGCCTCAATTATGTCCTTTTATTTATGTATAATTTGGTTTTGCCCTTTTAGCACTTATGAGACATTTAAGAAAATTTGAGACATTTAATAATGAACGTAAATCCAGTTTTTTTTTAATCTTGACCTGGAATTCGCCTCTCCCTATTGACGTTGTTGGATGTGAAAATTGAAAACTTTACAGGATTATCTGTGTCAAAGCTTAAAATAATCATTTTTTTTTATATATAGCCGTGGTTGTAAAAACGTTCAAAGTTTTAATTTTAAACTATTTTTTTGTTAACCACGACCGTATATCCAGTATTCTTGAAAAGTGTAGATTTAATTATATAATTTACATAAATGATATATGTAATCAGAGGCTAATGTAACGTAAAAAAATATTTTGAAAAATATTCAAATTTAATTAATTTAGAAATAAGGATAAGTATAAAATATTTGTAGTTGTATATTATATTGAAGAAATAGTAAAAAAATAAATGTTTGAAAAGACAAAGTATATAAAATTAAACAAACTATATATTTTACACCATATTTATTTAAAACATTTAAAGACATACATATAAATAAGTATATTTAAGTACATATAGTTACGATACTAAAACATGAACAAGCAATCTCTCTAATCAAGGTCAATCTCTGGAACCGATTTTTAGGATTATCACTGAAAGACAAACTATGGAGTATATAGGCTACTACTTATCCCCAAATTATGTGGGAAAAATCACGTTTGCCGTGCGTGCGTACTAAATAAATAAGATATAGCTAAACATTTTTCAAAAATTATCCTATTTAAAAGAAAAATGTTAAGCTTTTTAAATAATTATTATTAAGTGTATATATAATATTATAGATATCAATACTTAAATAATTTAACTATATTTCCTTGATACATTTTAATAAAATCAAATAAATATTCGCATGGTTCCAGCGGGCGAGGCCGCTAGTTATAAATATGTAAACAAATACAAATTTAAGACAAATTAAATTAAAAAATTAAATTAAATTAGCTTCACGCTATATCCCGCACACAGCAGGGTAGGCAGAGGGAACCTAGTGTTAAAACACTCCGTTCCCCACTTTCTGCCGAATTCTGGAGGCATTGCATGTTGAGTGGCAGAACTCAACGCCGCGCTTAACCTCGACACCAGAGCGAAGAAATGGAAATATAAATTTAAGTAAATATTTCATCTCCTCGAGTGGGGATCGAACCCACAACCAGTCGGTTTTGCAGTCACACCTCGTGCCGCTGCGCCACGACCGGCCTCTTTAAGACAAATTGGCGCTAGATATTTACGTACATCACAACAATTTAATATGAATTTACTTAAATATAATAATGACATCAATTTGCAAATACATTATTTATTGACAGTAATTTGATTCTAGAGTTGGTAGAGTGTGGAAGAAGTTTGACTTAAAGTTAGGAAGAGGAATGATTATTGGTTCTGATTGAGTTGTGGTGTTAGAATCAGGAGCAAACGTGTCATTATTTGATTCTGTAAGTGGTGGAGCTTGATCATAAGTTTCTGCACTAGGAATGGTGACGATGAATGGTTCTGAGCTAGGACAGTAATTAAGGTTATTTTGTATATTGTTGTCACATAAATCAGTTGGATTATTAGTTCTGACATGGTGGATTGATGGTGTAATTGAATTGACGTCAGGAGTTAAAACGTTTTTTTGCATTGAACCTAAGGAATTAAATGTCGCATTAAGAGATTGCGGTGAATCAAAATTTTTATCTTCAAATGATTGTGACAAAGGATCAGATGTGATCGTGGACTGCAGTAAAGTTAAATTTGCATCTTTTAAAGATAGGCTAGAAGGTAGAGTGGAGATTATATTTTGTGACGAAATATAATTACAATTTTCAAATGATTGTGAAGTGGAAATCATATTTATAGGTTGTGGTAATTTAAAATCTCTTTGCGGTTGTTGAGCAGGGAGTGAAGCTAGCACTGGTGTAGGTATGTTGTAATTAGCATCAATCAATGACTGTAAAAAAGAAGGCGCATTAATTATGGATTGTGAAGAAATAAAATTGGTATGCTCCAGTGATTGTGAAGGAATAATAGAAATGTTTGACTGTGGCAATGTAAAATTAGTACTTTCAAGTGAATTTGAAGAAGATAGTGTGTTAATTGTCAATTGAGCAGATTCTACATCAATATTTGGAAATGAATGTACAGGAAGAGAACTGATAATTGAATGAGGTTGAGTAAAATTGGAATATGAACTGATGGGCCACTGAGTAGAAGAAATATATGTAATGGTTGACTGTGGTATAGTAAAGTGAGTGTTAGTTGGATGATTCGAAGCAGTAGTAGTTATAATTGATTGTGTTAAGGGAACAAAAGATATATTTGAATGTGGCAATGCAATAGTACTATCCTTAAATGATAGTAATTGTGATGGTGGAAATGTGTTAGATTGAGAAACGGAAAGAATAGTATTTCCTGTAGATTCTGTAGTGGAAACATTTGATTGTGGAAAATTAAAATTTATATTTAAACCTGGCAGTGGCTGTGATAATGAATAATTTGTATGTTCTAATGATTGTGAAAATGAATGCGTAGTTAAGTTTGTTTGTATAGTAGGCATAGTCGTGACACATATTGAGTCTTGTATTTTTAAATTAGTATCTTGAAATGACTCGGAGCAAGGAACAATGTTAATACTGGATTGTTGTAAAGTGTTAGGGTTTAAAATAGCCTCTAAGTTTTGATAACAATTAATCTTTGAGCCCAATTCTGAATTAACATTGAAAGATGGCTCTATATTAGGACAGATATTGATTGTTTGTTCCACAGAAGGGCAGGTCGGAAAAGGGATACCAGGTTTTTTCGTACTAGTAAAGTTATTGATATCTGGTGTCAGAATAGTATTAGTATTGACAGAAGAGTTAAAATCTTGTAAAATTGAAACCACTGGTGTCTCTGTACTTGAATATACATCAGTAATAGACTCTGCAGAATCATTATTTCTTATTTCTTGAACAGAAAACGTATTTCTAGTTAGTGGATAACCATCTTCAAATATTGGCTCGGATTCAACTATTTCAGAAATGATTTTTTGTAAATTAGAATCCGTATTTACTACAGGACTAGAAGTAACATCACTGGCTTCTTCACATACAGATAAAATGCTTATTATTGCATCCGATGTAGAAGTTGTATTTTGACATAAATCAGATCCATCATAAATATCATTGATTGTCGTTGTAGCTACAAAAGTTTCAGATATTGAATCTGAACATGTAAATTCATGAAAAAATTGTGTTAAAGTAGCAGGTTTCTTACGATTTGTTTTTTTCCTGCTCTTAGATTTTTTAGAGCTTGGAATAGCGTCCATGGATACTACTTTAGACCGTTTTTTTCTATTTGGGTCGTATTGAATTTCAATACGGTCATGTCCACATAAAGATTTTTTTAAGTCTTCTTCAGTATATATAGAATTGGAATTTTCAATCGCTAGTCCCAATTTAATTGATTTCCCAAAAAGCGCTTTATATGAATTTTGTAAAATATCATAATTATAATCTTGATTTTTCATTAATTGGATAAAAGATGAGCCAATACTCCAACGTGAGACTTTACTTTGTTGCATCCAGTCATTAATTTTTAAATTTATATCTGTAATAATATTTTCCATATATTCCTTATCTTTGCTATACTTATAATCTCCATATACGATTTTGAATATTTTAATTTTTTGAAAATATTCAAGAATTTGTTTAATATAATCGATACTGTTATAATAGCATAAAACAGCGGGAGCGCCGTAAACTGAAAATATATCTAACAAATTGTACGCCACTTCACTAGAGCAATTAGTTTTGAGCGGTCTCAACACAATAAATTTTGTTAAGCAATCCTGATAAACGAGTAGAAAGTTGTATTCGCCATCTGGATTAGTCTGGAAATCTATTAAAGCGGTTTGTCCTCGCGACATATTTTTTGGCATCGGCTTGGGCTTAATGGACTTTTGTTGACATTTTTCACAAATATCACAATAAAGCTCGATGGCGTTACGGGAAATATTTTTGTACTTAGCACGCAGTAGTTTTGACATGCGGGTCCGCCCGCCGTGACCTATAGCAACGTGCGCTTCGTGTAGCGCGTCGAATAACTGCCCGTCCGCCAAGTAAATCATTTTATTAGATGGATCAATTAATCTTTCTATTCCATTAATTTTTAATATATCGTATTGTCTCAAAAGCCATAACTCGTGGTCCGACTTATCCTCTCTGGATTTCGCTTTGGGAATGTCCTCCAATATCACATGATATCGCTCGTCGCTTATGCTCACTATTTTCTTAGGCGGTCGCGATCGTCGGTAGTGTTCGAGTTGTTCATAAAATCGATTTTTCATAAGCGCAGCGTTTATAGCGTCCGCCATGACGCAAAGCGTGCATTCGTAGCGCTCGATCACGGGACACTAAAGTAACTACGACCCCCAACCCCCATCCCGCTATCCTTTTACTAGTACTAGTTTATATATTTTATTCCAGGAAACATTTTAATTATCGCTGAGTTGAACGGCTTTTGTTATTATTTTATATTATCCGGTTTTATTGAATGTATTGAATGTTCCGGTTTTGATATGTATATCAAATATTTTTTTTATTTTCACGCTGTATCCCGCATATAGTAGGGTAGGGAGTGTCTAGTGTTAAAACACTCTGTTTCTCACTTTCTGCCACGAATTTTCGAGCGTGTTGTTTGGTGGAACTCAACGCCGCCTTACAGTCGCTCAAATAATAAATATTTTCGATAGATAAAATATAAACTATTAAATTAAAAATGTAAATTGAATGAAAATTAATGAGAGTAAAGTCTAAATATATTTCCACAATTTGAATGGATTGTATTATACAAATATAAATGGAAAATATAATATTTAAAAGCTAAAAGGTTAAACTTATTATCATACTAACTCATTATAACATTTTGTATGTTTATACAATTAAGAGATCTATTGTAAGACCCATTTGTGACTCAGAAGGGTTGAATTTTTAATAAAATAAGCTTTTTCCCGCGGCTTCACGCCAATTTTTTTATGAAAATGACTAAATTTCTTGAAACGTTGGACTATGCAAACCAAAAAAATCTTTCAATTTCAACCAGTAGTTAATAAAAGGAATAAGCGTCTTATAATTTTTACTTAAAGAAAATAAATTATTTTTAAATATATTATATGTTAATACGTATTAAATAAACAGTTATTAGTTATCTATATAACACTATTAATTCTTTCCATATACGAGTATGTATGTATAAAATATATTTATACATTTTAAATAAAACTATTATACCCGGTTGAGGCCAGTCGTGGCGCAGCGGCACAAATTGTGACTGTAAAACCGACTGGTTATGGGTTCGAACCCCACTCGAGGATATGAAATATTTATTTAATTTTATATTTCCATTTCTTCGCTCTGGTGTCGAGGCAAAGCGCGGCGTTGAGTTCTGCCACTCAACACGCAATGCCTCCAGAATTGGGAACGGAGTGTCTTAACACTAGGTTTCCTCTGCCTACCCTGCTGTGTGCGGGATACATCGTGAAGCTGATTTGATTTTGATTTTATTTTACCCGGATTAATCGCGTATACTTAAGATTATATATTTTTGGAAACCCGACGTTTCGAACACTTAAGAAACATCGTTCGAGGTGCCCAAACCGGCTGAGTACGTTTTCCTTCATTCTCAATGTGCAATAATCGTGAAAATCAATTAACTTATTATATTTATGCATATATATTCACAATATAAATAAAAAAATGGAGCCTCTAAATACACATACAAGCAGCACTACAAAATTTTTTGTTCGGCCCCTAGTATAAATAACAGACTGGTAAACTCTTATATGTCACCACAACAATGGAAGGCAGATGAAAATTCATTTCATATCATTTTACTTATTAGGGTTTGTCCACATGAATGCCTTTAAGCAAATAAATATCACAGAGCAATATGCGTGATGGTGATTTATCAGATTTATTTTTATTTTTTGTTTCACGCTATATCCCGCACATAACAGGGTAGGTAGAGGGAACTTGGGAATCTAATGTTAAGTTTCTCCGTTCCCATTAAACACTTCTGCTCCTCGCTTTCCGATGAATTCTGATGGTATTGTGTGTTGAGTGGCGAAAACCAACGCCACAACTCACAACAAATCAACAACGCCAGCGAAGAAATGAAAACATGAAATATTTCTTTTCCCCGAGCGGGAATCGAATCCACAACGTCTCGCGTTAACAGTTACACGCTTGGGCCATTGCGCCACGACTGACCTGGCCCGTGGCCGCATTGCTTGTTTTGTTTAACATTTTTAATGCCCCAGTGGGGTACAAGCCTATTTTGTCCATCCACATCTACTGTCACTTTCAGCTTAGAGCTGTCTGTCAACTTGCAATCGGTAGATATTTGAAAATCTACTTTATGGTTTAATAATTATGTTCTACGGCGATAATGAAATAAATATGGGAAAGTCGATAAATTATTACGAGAGGCCGTCGTGGCGTAGAGGCACGGCATCCGGCGTTAACCTTGATGGTCGTGAGTTTGATTCCCATATATACGAATTGTTTTCACGTCCCTGCTCCGCTAAGAATAAGGTAGGGTTCATACTATAATGCCGGTTCCGGTTTGTTCTCCGTTTGGTCTCAATGAGAAATATTCTTTAGAGGCCAGTCGTGGCGTAGAGGCACAAAGTGTGACTGCAAAATCGATTGGTTGTGGATTCGATCTCCACTACAGGAGATGTAATATTTATTAAAATTTATATTTCCATTTCTTTGTTCTGGTGTTAGGGAAAAGCGCAGTGTTTAGTTCCGTCACTGAACACGCAATGCCTCCAGAATTCGGCGGAAAGTCGGTAACGAAGTGTCTTAACACTAAGTTCCCTCTACCTGCCCTGCTGTGTGCGGGATACAGCGTGAAGCTGATTTATGATTTTTATTTTAAAAATATTTTTATATGCATGATAGGACCGGAACAATAGTAGGAATGTTGTCATTGTTTTCCATGTTATAAGAATATTTTTAACAGACCATATAAATATATTGTGGCTTCTAGTCCCGCCACTTAACACACAGTGTCTAAACGTGGTGGAGTGTCTTAACACTAAGTTGTTTCTACCAACATTGACATATTCGAAAAGTTGAGCGAAAAATTAATTGCTTTTTGTAATTTTGTAAGTATACTGCTTTAATGCTTGTCCCTAAAAGCAAGTGGATCAATTTTTTTGAAAACTTACTAGAAATATTTTGAATAGTATCTAATAGTAAGCTTAAATTAAGATTTCGGGTTCGTATTCCACATTTATGTGTTTATATTTAAAAACCACTTAACCTAGTACTAAACCTTTATGTATCTTAGGTACCTACTACTTTACTAATAGATGTTATAAAGCGGAACCACAACAAAGAAAATCTGTTTGTTTTATATCAACATACAAACAAATAAGAGTTACTTTTTTTTAGCGTCTCGCTGTATCCCTACAACAGGGTGGGCAGAGGGAACCTAAAACACTCCGTTCCCCAATTTCTGACGAATTTTGGAACCATTGCATGTTGAGTGGCGGAACTCGACCCCGGGATTAGCTTCCACACCAGAGCGATAAAATGAAAATAATAAATATTTAATTTCCTCGAGTGGGAATCGAACCCTCAGCCGTGACACACGTAATTACAGTGACACGTTTTGCCCCTGCGCCACGACTGGCCTCAAGTGATTAAGTAATTGTATATGAAGTTTATTTGCAATAAAATTTCATAATAAATAATGACGGTTAGGGAAAAATCAAAAAGATAGAGGAATAAATATTAAACCAATAAATGTTCTAATTCAATTAAATGGAAAATTAAATAAGTTCGTTGAGGGATCAAAGATTGAAAATAAAATTTATTTAAATGGAAATTAAGTTTGTAAGTAATAAAACAGAATAAGGGAAAACACAGCAAAAAGTGATTGACAACTCCGAAGGTCATATCGTAAATGGGGGAGGAAATTTCCATAAAAACTAAATGTTCGTATAAATATATCTAATAACTACACATGTTACGAGGCAGGGAACTCAGGTTCTATTTATATTATTTATAATATTATTTTTTGTCTGTCCGTCTGTCAAGACTATTTATTTCGAGATCGCGTGGAGGTATGAAGTTGAAATTAATATCAAACATTCAGATCTGTGGTTCGTTGAAGAAATCAAGCCTCTAAATCAGCGGAATCAAAATAAACGAGCTCAAATAAATCAGCTTCACGCTGTTTCCCGTATACAGCAGAGTAGGCAGAGGGAACCTAGTGGAAGACACTCCGTTCCCCACTTTCTGCCGAATTCTGGAGGCATTGCGTGTTAAGTGGCAGAACTTAACGCCGCGATTTGCCAACAAGCATTTATGTAATCAAAATCTATAAAGATTCTTCCTGTGGACCTAAAATTATGTATTTTGGCACCAAGTGACAACTAACAATACAAATAAGGAAAAAATCCAAAAAAAGAAAATTTACAGGTATTTCATACAAAAAAATCGTTACAAACTTATATCTGTAGTTGTATTTCCCGTTGACTTACAATAATGAAATTAGGTAAGAAATTATCTTTCATACAAATAGTAAAATAATACTTACACATTTGAATCATTCATCATTGAATTGTAAGAATAGAAATTGTAGCGAGTTGAAGAAAAAGACGACAATATTACATTAGATAATAGAAATTAAATTGAAAACAATTTATTTTATTTCCATTTATTGCTAAGTTCACTTGGTTTATATCTTATGAATGAATGTTTATTAAAATACATCAAAATAAAATCAGCTTCACGCTGTATTCCGCTCACAGCAAGGCAGACAGAAGGAACCTACTGTTAAGACACTTCGTTCCCTACTTTCCGTTAAATTCTGGAGACATTGCTTGTCAAGTAACCTTTTTTATTTTTAAATTCAGATCAGCGTTTATATTTATTTGAGAACAGATAATAAATCGCAAAATCATATGACGAAAAAATAATTAAATTCAAAGTAATAAAATAAAATAAACCTTATCTTATTTTTTATTTCTCTAAATAACACTTTTACTATATATCAGTACTAAAGGATTATGGTTAATAACATCTAATAATATATTTGTCATTTCTGTTCATAAATATTAATGTGTTATACGAATATTATTTACTTACATGATATCAGTAAATGTGATAAAATAATTACAGTGAAACAAAAACAATACATTTATTAGGTATATAAAATTAGTATTTTCTTAAAAATGTGCATTGTAAATTTTTATTCCAATAAAATGCGTGACATTTTTGAAAAAAAAAAACTTTTTGCTGTAATTAATAAAAAAGAAATTGTTGTATTGTGCTACAAGAACTGGTGTATTTACAACGTTCCGGTGCATTATTTTTATTTATTTTTTTTATATTAGAAAAAAAAAACGAAAATGAAAAAAAAAATATGGCATGCGCGGTGCTATAATGTAAAAACCTGTAAACATGCTCATATCCCAATTGTGCAAAACACTTATTTCTTACCACGGAAGGCAATCGAATAATTTTTTTTTTGCTTGCCATTAATAAGGCTTTATATATTCATTCCTTTGCACTAACACGACACTCACTCGAAACTTAAAGAAAATGGCGCGTATTTTATCTGTGGTAAAAGGGCGCGGGAAAATACTACCTCGCGTCGACGCTGGCGGTGAACTGAAGGGACGACGTCTAACTCGAACGTTCGTCTCTTAATTGTATTTAAACTCTGAGTTCACATTTAACTTGTTTTTATTTAGTTTTTTTTTTGCCAAATAATCTTTATAATTTTAACTTTGTATATAATTTAAATTATTGTGAGAAATAGTATTTGTAAGTTTTTTTTTTTTTTTGTATTATTAGGCACGTCGAACGAATGAGTGATGAAAGGCAAAAACGATTTTTGATGGAAAAGTGAGCGGTAGGAGAGGTAGAGGGAGACATCGGTTGACCTTCGAAAACACAGTGTCAAGGATACTGACGGAAGATCACGTAAAAAGCATGAGGTCCCCTCGGAGGGCATGCCTAAAGAGGTTAATGACAGTGGACGAGGCGACAGAAGTAAGAAGAAACTGTAGCGCTTGGCGCTCCGTTCTCTCTGACTACACCGCTAGGGATACAGCGTTAGTATTAAGTTAAGTATATAGTATATTCAAAAAATCTAAATTGTCTTAGTAAGTATTAGTTTTTTGTTAACAAAACAATATTTAACTAAATTTTCTGTAATAATATGAGTTATATTTCTATATATTTAAACATTTAATTTCTCATTAAAGTTGAAATATATGTATATAAATTTATATAAATATTCAAATCTATGAGACTTAGATTAGATTTTTTCAAAAGATTCAATTGATTTTATATATGTAGGTACATAAGTAGTATATTGTTAATTTTCCGCCGAATCCTCGAGGCATTGCGTGTTGAGTGGCGGAACTTAACGCCGCGCTTAGCCTCGACACCAGAGCGAAAAACGTAAATATAAATTTAAATAAATATTTTGTTTCCTCGTGTGGGGATCGAACACGCAACCAGTCGATTTTACAGTCACACTTTGTGCCCCTGCGCCACGACTGGCTTCAAGTTAGTTATATTAGTATATTGTTTTTCTATATTATTTAAATTCTCTCTCTTCATGCGCAGAAATAACATCTATGAATGTTATTTACCAATTCTATTTTAGATTCAATAAATATTCTATGAAGTATAATGGAGGCTTAGGTTTGTATGTGAATTGATTCAGTTTTATATATTTTAATGCATACGGTAGACGCGGTTGTGGTACAAAAAACACTACTGTTGCGGTATCGATCCCTATTCGGGGAATTTATTATATTTAATTTAATTTCATTATATTTAATTCTTTCATAGCCCGCTCTGAGACAGATAAGACATAATAATTAGCGAAAAATGGGAAACAGAGTGTCGTAACACTATATTACTTTTGCCTACTATGCTATGCTTTGAGAGAAATTTCTTTTGCTTTTTAAAATTTTTGATTAATATAAAGAGCGACGCCGGGTTTCCGCCACATGCTTTCTCTAATCGGGGCGGAAAGTGGAGTATTCTGACACTAGATTCTTATTGCCTACTCTTGAGGCCGGTCGTGGCGCAGCGGCACGAGGTGTGACTGTAAAATCGACTGGTTGTGGGTTCGATCCCCACTCGAGGAGATGAAATATTTACTTAAATTTATATTTCCATTTTTTCGCTCTGGTGTCGAGGTTAAGCGCGGCGTTGAGTTCTGCCACTCAACACGCAATGCCTCCAGAATTCGGCAGAAAGTGGGGATTGGAGTGTCTTAACACTGTGTGCGGGATACAGCGTGAAGCTCATTTTAAAAGGAAAAGCAGCTTCATATTTTTTCCTAGTAGCAGGGTAAAAATCAGCTTCACGCTGTATACCGCACATAGCAGGGTAGGCAGAGGGAACCTAGGGTTAAGACACTTCCTTTTAGTTAACTGAAATTATACCTATTTCTAAAGAAAGCTTCCACTTAAATTAGCGAATTGGATATAGTTATTGATATTTCATTGACACATTTTCCTATTTTAGTTGCCTATTTTAGGAGGAACACCGTAGAAATCTTATACACGCCTTGTTATTTTGCAAGATGAAAGGGATCCCTTAAATAATATAGTATGACAATTTAGTGTATTAAGATATTGAAATAAATATAATATCTACTGTGTTTCTTTTAACTCTACCTTTTTATTAAATCAGCTTCACGCTGTACCCCGCACACAGCAGGCAGGCAGAAGGAACCTAGTGTTAAGACACGCCGTTCCCCACTTTCCACCGAGTTCTGGAGGTGTTGCGTGTTGAGTGGCGGAACTCAACGCCGCGTTTTGCCTCGACACCAGACTGAAGAAATGAAACTATAAATTTAAATAAATATTTCATTTCCTCGAGTGGGGATCGAACCCACAACCAATCGGTTTTGCAGTCACACTTTGTGCCCCTGCGCCACGTTTGGCCGATATAAGAAAGAATTCGTTTTTTGTAGTATATCTATATATATAAAAGGACTTGTGCTGACTGACTGAGGTAAGACGCATGCAGAGCCGTAACCGCTGATGGTAGAAACGTGAAATTTGGGCAGATGTTTATTTTCATATTCTGGACATCCACTAAGAAAGGATTTTGAAAAATTTTAACCCTAAAGGCATGAAATAGGGGTTGAAAGTTTGTATGGATTTTTTTTTAAATCGGCACCGATTTTTATAAAATTTGAAATTCAGACTCTTAAAAATATTCCATTGATTACGTGTTTCATGGTTTTTTAGAATTCGCTCCCTAAAGGTGCAAATAAGGGGTTGAAAGCTTGTATGGAAAAATCTTTAAATCACCACCGATTTTTATAAAAAAAATAATTCATACTGTTAAAAATATTTTATTGAACACGTGTTTCGTGGTTTTTTTTAGAATTCACCCCTAAGTGTCCAAATAAGCGAGCGAAGCCGCGCGCGCCCACTAGTCTTACATAAATGTACTTAAATATAAATTTGAGGCCAGTCGTGGCGCAGAGGCACAAATTTATAAACACGCTACACACGCCAGGATACGGCGTTAATCTAAAAATAAAAATCGAAGCAAATTAATATATTTATTTTCGTAAAACAATATTAATGAATAAAAAGACAATTGAAATTGCTGGTCTTGTAAGAAATAATAGGTATTATTCTAAAGATTCCTTCTGTAAGTAAGTTGTTTTCCCCACTTTTTTATTTAGATTTTCATGTTATATTTATGTAGGATATACAACAGCTTGTGGTAAAGTGGTAAAAGCAACTATTAAAAAAGTAAATACATAAAAAAAATAAAATTTAACTTGTTGTCCAAAAATATATATTATAAAAGTGGTCAAGTGCGAGTCGGACTAGTTTATGAAGAATTCTGGATTTCGTAGTAGCAAGCATAACATTTATTTAGATTCAGTTTCACGTTCATCTTCCCTCCTCTGATTTTTTTTATTTGCAACGTTTATGCCTGATCTATTCTTTCATTATGATGTTCTGAACATGCCTAAGTTGCACTTCACGATTTTGTTATTTTTATATAAAATATTTTTATATAAAAAGTCTGATTTACGGACCGACAGATGTTTTTAGTCATTTGACTAATGAATTGTAATATTATAATTATATTATATATGTTAACTAATCCATGTATGTATATATATATATATATATATATATATATATATATATATATATATATATATATATATATACTATTATAAAAATACTAATATATATATATATATATATATATATATATATTAGTATTTTTATAATAGTATATTTGTTTGTCAATAATTTTCATTTAAAATATATATCATCAAAAATATTATCATATAGATATTGCCAAAACGATGGTACACAAAAAGCTATCAAAATCTCATGTACATCCAAGTTTTAACTCTACACACCACAACTCTATAAGTTAGCCTTAACTTTATAAACTCTACACCTTATTCAAAACTTAGTCCACAACAAGCCACACAATTGGCTGTTTCGCTTCTATAGGGACTTTCGGAATAGAATAAAAAGAGGTAATTGCTCTAAAAGCAGGATACTAGGATAAAAAAGGCAAATACATTTTGCTAAAGGCCTTCTTATCGTTTAGTTTAATTAGTTAGCGCGACCTCTTTTGTAGCAACCGATTTTTTTTTTCAAATTGACTTAATGCTGTTGACCTGCACTGGTCTTGTCTGGGTCACCGGGCTGGCTCAAGCAACGGAGGGAGGATGCAGCGTATGGACCAACAGAATGGTTCTGGTTCATAGTCCTTAACTAGGTCTTGGCTAGATTGTAAAAAAAAAACAGTCTGATACAAAAAAATATATACTAATATTATAAAGCTGAAGTGTTTGTGTGGTTGCTAATCTCAGGAAGTATTTGTGTGGTCGCTAATCTCAGGAACTAATAGTTCAAATAGAAAAAATCTTTTTGTGTGGAACAGTCATCATAAAGCAAGAGACCACAAGCTACAGCGACAGCAAAAAATAGAACATAAAAAGAGATTAAAATCGAACCCACTATCAATGTATATAGGCACATTTACTACTGAGAATGTCGATGTTTATATATTTTCACAAAAAAAGAAACATTTTGCTTGTTAGGTCGCTTTTACGGGGACGCCCTCATAAATATAATGAAATGTGTGAGAATTTGCCGACTGTTTTCTATAATGCCTTCGTGGAATAGACTTCGTTCATTTTCTTGAAGTGGCTTACTAATTTTATTATTTTAACAGTTATCTGGATATTTTATTTACTACATTATTAGGAGTACTGAGGCCAGTCGTGGCGCAGCGGCACGAAGTGTAACTGTAAAACCGACTGGTTGTGGGTTCTATCCCCACTCGAGATGAAATATTTACTTAAATTTATATTTCCATTTCTTCGCTCTGGTGTCGAGGTTAAGCGCGGCGTTGCGTTCTGCCACTCAACATGCAATGCCTCCAGAATTCTGCAGAAAGTGGGGAACGGAGTGTCTTAACTCTAGGTTCCCTCTGCCTACCCTGCTGTGTGCGGGATACAGCATGAAGCTTATTTTATTTTGATTTATTTGATTTGATTATTAGGACTTCTGAAAGCACTGCGCGTTCGAGTGGTGGAATTCAACGTCGCGCTTTGCCTCGTTGCTATGAGCGAGGAAATAAAAATATTGAATATTTCATTAACTTCACGTCACACGTTGGCTTCATGTCTCTTCTTCTTGCCATATAGCAGAGAAGAAAAGAACCTAGTGTCCAAATATTCCGTTGTATTTTCGACTAAAATTGAGGTATTGCGTAAAGGGAACGTATGGCAGAAACTCCGTATGAAAGAGGTCCGATAAGTTCATCATCATCATAATTATGTCATCCAGCTTTAAGTTATGTCAACAAAATGATCTCAATCTTAATAATCATCTAGTATAAAAAAATATATTTCCGGACAAGAGAGAACAAAAGTAATTTCTTTATGTTGTCATATTTTTAGTTAGGCCGACACTCAATTTAAATAATACGTTATTAGCAACTGAATTCGGTAATATTGGAGCTTCACGCTTCTGTATGCATAGTAGGAGTGAGTTCAATTCCCCCTTTTCTGTGCTAGAGGGAACCTAGTGTTAAGACACTCCATTTACCACTATTTGCTCCATATGAGTGGCGAAACTCAAACAAAACAAACTCAACAATTCAACTTAAAGCCATGATTTATGTACCAGAGTGGGAAAAATAAAATAATTTAAATATGACACTAGCGGAGATGGAAAATTAGGTAATTATTATTTTAGTTTCACACTGTGTCTAATATAGCAGGGTATTCAAAAGAGACCTTATGTTAATACGCTTCGTTCTCCACTTTCCACCGCTAGAACCACTGCGTGTTGATTGGTGTAACTCACTTGTAAACAGAGCCAAAATATGAAAATATTTAATATTATATACCCCTGAGTTGGAATTGAACCCACAACTGAAGGGCCGTCAATCATAGTCAGCTTCTTCCACTGCGCCACGACGGTCTCCGCCGACAGCCGACGGACGGTAATTAAATTTATCATAAACTTCTACTGAGTAACTAAAATTTGTATAAGAATTTGAGCGGAGAATTAGTCGAGCCTGTCGACCTTTTCATATTTTATTTACTTTTTAATATTATTAGATTATAAATCATTAATTTCGTAGTAGGTACGTTTTCCTTAATATATGTATTTCTGTAAGTATTAAAATAACGATATAACATGTAACAGCGTCAACCGATAGTTTTAGGTTCCATTCGTACCTTGAGGAAATTATAATATTTTTAACAATTTTCATCGCTTTCAAAAGTGTAAAATCGAGCTAAACGTGGAGAACAAAGTGCCTTAACAATATAGCTATAAGAAAATTTTGCTACTCTGTTATAGTGAAATATATATATTTCCCTATTTTGGCTTTTTTTTCGCGGGTAGATATTAAAGTGCACAGACGTGTTTTTGGTAGCTCTATATTATTTTTTAAATAAATAGTAATTAAGTGTATATATGGGCTAAAAATTATATTCCTGTGCTAAGTTGATTATCACTAAACTTTCTTACACACTTTCCGCACTAAATAACCAATATAACAATGGAAACACCAGTGAATCAGCTTCTCAAAAATATGGAGGAACTTTCTTCTATGTTTTCCACTAGGATGGGTGAGTTTGAGAAGAGCCTGTCCCAGTCTGGCCCTACAACTGCAACGCCTACTATAAAAACCCTGTCAGCTGAATTTCTCTCTTTTAAGACGCTTATCTGGAAAACTCTTGGCATATTAAAATCACAGATTGAGCTTGTTGCTAGTGGCATGGATCGCTTGGAGACACAGTCACGGAGAAAGGTTCTTCTATTTCACGGTGTAAGGGAAGATAAAGATGAAAATGTGCTACAGAAAGTAACCGGTATATTATCTAACCACATGAAGTTGCCTGATATAAGATCTACAGCAATCGAATCCTGCCACAGATTGGGTGTCAAAAAGGATACTTCCCGACCTATTATAGTTAGATTCACTAATATACAGCTCCGTTCTAGTGTGTGGAAGGCTAAAACAACGTTAAAAGGCAGTAAAATAACAATTACAGAATTTTTAACTAAAGCGCGTCAAGAGGTTTTCATAGCAGCTCGTAAGCATTTTGGAATAAAGAAATGCTGGACATCTGAAGGAGTGATAATTATTTTACTCCCTAACAAAATCAAGAGCAAAATTTCATCGCTGTCCGAGCTCAAACAGTTATTAAAAGATTATCCTGCTATGAAATCCAATGTCGGCAACTAAACTGGTTTTGTTTTGCTTTACCATCTTAATTCTGTCGGTTATTGCGTAAATAGAACTAATATATGTATTTATTTTCATTTCAAGTTCAATTTATCTTTTGAAGGGTACATTTACATCCTTTTATATTGATTTTTTTTTTAAATTTTGTACGTTTTTACTTTTATATTCAACTGTGACTTGGTATTAATTTATTGACAACTGACAGTAATGTGTTTACATAATTTAAAGTCACTTATGTCACAGACTATCAATATAAATTAACCGTCATTATATTATGTTTGTATTAATTGTCTTTGATATTTTACGTTTCGTTTTATGTTTTGCTTTGATTTATGTAAAAGTATACTTTAACTGTAAATATTTTTTTTAAGTGTGAATTTCTTCTGTAATCAACTTGTGCACGTGGATTTATTTTAAAATTTTAGCATATTTTCTTTTTTATATAATTTTTAAATTTATATTATATTATTTATTTACTTATATTTTTGTATTAATTTATTTTATATATTTATTTGTATATTAATATATTATATGTGTATTGACGATGAATACTTCTCTTGTTCTTCCAGCGACTATGACAGTGCCGACAGCAATAACACACAAATTTCAGATTCAGAACCACTTGAAAATAAGCTATCGAAGATTTTTACCAATCCGTCTAAATCTCTTTCCTTAGTGCATATCAACGCTCAGAGTATTCCTGCTCATATCACTGATCTTCTCGCATCTTTTGGCTCCGGCGTAGTTGACTGCATACTTATATCCGAGACTTGGTTAAAACCATCTCTTCCTTCTATTAGTTACTCTATTCCAGGTTACCAGTTGTTTCGTAACGATCGTACTTTGCAAGGTGGTGGAGGCGTTTGTATTTACCTTCGCAATAACATCCCTGCCAGTATCATTAAATGCTCGTCTAACGAATCTATAGGTGACCTGGAATATCTCTTTTTAGAAATTTTGTTACACCACAAAAAAATCCTTCTGGGAGTGCTGTACTCTCCGAATGATAAAATAAATTATTTTAGTGCTTTGGATGATGTGCTTAATTTTCTTGCACCAAAGTATGAACATGTTATCTGCATGGGTGACTTAAATACATGTCTTTTGAAAAATAATGCTAGATCCGATTCGTTAAAAGCGCTAAATGAGTCATATAATTTACACATACTTCCTATGTCGCATCCCACCCACCATTTTCCTAATTGTAAACCCTCTCTTATTGATATCATCTCTGTCTCTAACCTTGATTTCGTTACTTCCCATGGACAAATGACTGCTCCATTCTCTTTCCATGACTTGATTTTTCTTTCGTATAAATTACGCCCTCCTAAGGTTAGAGACAAAATATTTCTTCAGCGCAACTTTAAGCATATGGACCTGGAACACTTAAGAGAGGATATGAGGAACATCAACTGGTCGCCTATATTGTCGTCAACTAATATTGACAGTATGGTGGATTTTTTGACTTCTAAATTGATTTACATCTATGACAAACATGCCCCTGCGAGACCAGTACGAATGAAACATGCACCCGCTCCCTGGTTAACTTCTGTCATTAGACGTTCAATGTGTAAGCGCGACAGAGCTAAAGCAAAAAACAAGAAATTTCCTTCTCCAGAACATCTAGCTGCATACAAAAAACTGCGAAACATTTGCAACAGAATGTGTAGGGATGCTAAACGCCGTTATATTCATAGCACTATTCAGAATCTCTCTCAAGCGCAAGTTTGGAGATTCTTAGAGTCGCTTGGGGTGGGTAATACCACTGATACTTATTCTGTATCAGTGAGTCCACATCACTTAAACTCTTTTTTTACAACACCACCTTTAAAAGTAAGCCCCAAAGTAAAATCTGAAACTCTCACGCTTCTATCTAAAATTGACCTACCCGACTCTACTCCCTTTTCATTTAAAACTGTTACTGAGGATGATGTCAGGAAGTATATCAAATCTATCTCCACTAAAGCCATTGGTAGCGACCATCTAAGCCTCGACATGATCCTTCCTGTGTTGGAAAGCATTACAACAGTGGTCACCCACATAATAAATTTCTCACTGACATGTAATGTTTTTCCTGCTCAGTGGAAAAATGCTTATGTCGTTCCTTTACCTAAAACTTCCAACCCTACCTGCGTCACTGAATATCGTCCCATATCTATCCTTCCTATATTATCCAAGGTCCTTGAGTCCATCGTAAATGATCAACTTTACTCTTTCCTTTCCTCCAATAACCTACTATGTCCTTTTCAATCTGGCTTTCGTCCTTACCACAGCACAGTTACTGCGTTGTTGAATATCACGGAGGACATACGGTGTGCTATGGATAACACCAAGCTCACTGTAATGGTACTACTGGATTTCAGCAGCGCGTTCAACTCTGTTGATTTTGATATACTTCTAGGCACTCTTCGGGCAGTTAACCTTTCAACCTCAGTTATTGAATGGTTCCACTCTTATCTTTTCGGTCGCCAGCAGTGTGTAAAAGCTAGCGATCTTGTATCTACGTGGTTAGAACTCACTGCTGGCGTCCCTCAAGGTGGCGTTCTTTCTCCACTTCTTTTTTCTATTTTCATTAATAATATCTCTAAAATCATTTCTTCTCCTTACCATTTGTATGCAGATGATTTGCAGTTATATTGTCATTGCAACATAAATGAATTGTCGGAGGCTATTGCTTCCTTAAATAAAGATCTCAGCGCTATTCGATCTTGGGCTGAATCTTTTGGATTGCTAGTTAACCCTAAAAAGTCACAAGCAATTATTATTGGCAGTAACAAACTTAGAGTCAAAATAAATTGGGATTCAACGCCAAAAATTTTTTATTCGGGAATTGAAATTAAATATTGTAGTAAAATTAAAAATTTAGGTCTAACTTTTGACAGTAATATGTCCTGGGCGTCGCATATCAATGACATCAGCAAACGTATATATTTCTCTTTCCATTCTCTTAAGCGTCTCCAATATTTCCTCCCTCATAAAACCAAAATTATGCTAGCGCAATCTCTTCTCTTGCCAATTCTAGACTACGCCGATGTCTGCTATTTGGATGTGACGGAGGAGCTACTTAACAAGCTGGAGCGACTTCAAAATCTCGCCATACGCTTTGTCTTTGGTCTACGTAAATATGATCACGTTTCCCAATTTCGAGCTCAGCTTAATTGGCTCCCAATCCGACTTCGCCGAGATATGCACATCCTTTCACTCCTGTTTAAAATCCTCAATTATCAACATTTCCCTTCTTATCTACGCTCCCGCTTTACCGTACTTCCCACTCCCACACGCTCTAGGAGGTCTTGTGTTGTACCGACGCTTGACATTCTGAAGAGTAACACCAAATTCATGCAAAAATCCTTTTCAGTCTATGCCGCATCCTTATGGAACCATCTCCCAAAATCCATCCAGAATAGCCCATCCATAATCTCCTTTAAATCCAAATTAAAACAATATTTAGTCGCTTCTCTAAACCCGTAGATCTTGAACAGTGGTTACAACCAATTTAATAACCGCATTTTTATCTCAAACATATTTATTTTTTATATAGTGTATATATGTATATATTTATATATTTATGTAAGTATGTGTTTGTATATATTATAATTATAATATATTTAATAATCATTATTATACACTTATATATAATAATTTTAGCGATATTTAATTACTAGTATATATCTTTAAATTTCTTAAATTGTACTTTGTTTTTTACTCGCAACTTTTCACTCATCCACTTTCACTGGTTGACTGGAAGAGATCTCTTATAGAGATAAGTCCACCTTTGTACACGATTTTTCTTTTTTGTGTTTGTCTATTATGTATTTTAGTACAATAAAGAATATTATATATAACAGAGTAGCAAATATATATATATATATATATATATATATTGAGGCCAGTTGTGGCGCAGCGGCACGAAGTGTGACAGTAAAGCCGACTGGTGGTGGGTTCGATCCGCCATCGAGGAGATGAAATATTTACTTAAATTTATATTTCCATTTCTTCGCTCTAGTGTCGAGGATAATCGCGGCGTTGAGTTCTGCCACTCAACACGCAATGCCTCCAGAATTCGGCAAAAAGTGGGGAACGGAGAGTCTTAACACTAGGTTCCCTCTGCCTACCCTGCTGTGTGTGGGATACAGCGTGAAGCTGATATATATTAATATGTATATATGAATAAACGAAGACGATTCTTGGCTAGACACCCAACTACGCCAGCCAGTATATTCAAGGTATATTGACTTTATGACTTGCCCTTGACTTTTTATCCACCTTCGCTCCACAGAACTCGAAGTCGTCGAAAGAAAGAGCCTCTTCTACATATTAGGCTGAAAGTAGGTCGTAAAATTTTCCATTGCTTCATCTATACATATATATGTTTGTATGTACCTATGTACGTGTGAGGTCAGTCTTGGAGCAGGGGCACAAGCATGTGACTGTGGACGCGACAGGTTGTGGGTTCAATTCCTACTTGAGGAAATGAAATATTTAATATTTTCATTTTCTCCCTCTGGTGGCGAGGCAAAGCGCGGTGTTGAGTTCCACCCCTCGATACGCAATGCCTCTAGAATTTGACGGAAAATTGAGAGAAGAGTTTCTTAACACTTCCCTTTGCCCATCCTGCTGCGGGATATGCGGGATACAGCGTGAAGCTGAAAAAAAATCTAATTTCGCCACTCTCCTTCTCCCGATGATTATCGCAAAATGCTTGTTAGTTAGTTAATATGACGTAAAATTCAAAGCGAATTCATTATGTTTGATCAGTAAAATCGTTGTTGGTCAGCTTAATGGTTTTAATAATCGGATACATATGAGATAATTAGCAGTTTGGATAGAATAGTTATCACAGATTTTATCTGATATTCTATTATTATTATATACCTATATCGACGGTGAGTTTCGCCACTCAACATGTAATGCCTCCAGAATTCAGCGGAAAATGGCAAACGGAGTGTCTTAACACTAGATTTCCTCCGCCTATCTTGCAGTGTGCACACTATATCTCTGTTCTTAACCGCATATAATTTTCGAAATGATCTATAAGTATTACAAAAAAGCGACGAAATCCATGTAAAATAGTCTTATTCGCTACAAAACTACTAACAAAATTTCACGAGGCAAGTTTTGCAATTGATGCTGTTGTGACACAGGGGCACAAGGCCCTATATCCACTTTCCGCCGATTTCTTCATTCATTGCGTGTTGAACTCAACGCCGCGCTTTGCTTCGTTACCGGATCTCAGCGATATACATATATGTTTTAGACGTACATACATTCCACAACAAAATCAGCTTATATTTTTAAACATTTTTAAAGTGTTAATCCACACTTAGTTCTAAATAAGTAAAATCAGCTTCACGCTGTATCCCCCACACAGCAGGGTAGGCAGAGGGAACCTAGTGTTAAGACACTCCGTTCCCCACTTTCTGCCGAATTCTATAGGCATTGCGTGTTGAGTGGCAGAACTCAACGCCGCGCTTAGCCTCGGCACCAGAGCGAAGAAACGGAAATATGAATTTAAGTAAATATTTCAACTCCTCGAGTGGGGATCGAACCCACAACCAGTCGATTTTACAGTCACACTTCGTGCCGCTGCGCCACAACTGGCCTCTCACATTCCACAACAAAAACGTATGAAAGAGCAACAATACACTGACGGCCACAAGCCAAGGTTCGAGTCCCGCAGGGGACGCACTTACTACCATCGGCATCCGCACAAACAGCCACATAGTGCTCGCAAATTTATCCGGGGCAGAGTATCCCTATCCACCCGGTGTCGCTTTAAAAGCCAGTGGGGCTAGCAACATTAACTTCAAGTTGAAAAAAAAACTGAGTAATATTCTCGGTTAATATCACATACGAAAGAAATTTAATTAATGTAACACGGGAAGCGAAGGACTAAATCATGTTGACCCTTTCAAAATTAGTATTATAAATGAGTTCCACCCAGAGGACTTACAGAGAGTTATGTCGTAATACTTTGCCCAAATAATATGCGTTGAAAATTCTAACTGTCAAACTTATAAAGGTTTATATGTACATGAACAATGATAAATCTTGAAAAAATATAATTTTTAGAGTTTACTATTTTTATGTTTATTTTTTTTATTGGCTTCACATAGAATCTCTGATACACAGCCACATGGCTTCAATTTCTTATTTTTATATTTTCTTTGAGGGCAAATACATTTTTGTTCTATTAAATATTTTAATATGTATAACTTTGTGATATTGTAATATTGTAAGTAGGGAATGTAAGTGTCTTAATGAGAAAGGAGTGTCTTAACATTGGGTTCCCTGTCTACCCTGCTATGTGCGGAATACAGCATGAAGTTGAAAAATACTGCAAATTACGTAATTCGAAAAAAGAAAACAAAATCTGCTTTACGCTGCACAACCAGCCAGCACATGGCAGGATAGGCAGAGGGAACGTAGTGTTAAGACACTCCGTTCCCCACTTTCCGTTGAGTTCTAGAGGCATTGCGTGTTGAGTGGCGGAACTCAACGCCTCTTTGCCCCATAAATAAATATTTCATTTCCTCGTGTGTAGATCGAACTCACAACCTGTCGATTTTACAGTCACACTTTGTCACCTGCACCACGACTGGCCTCTATATCTAATTCGACGTGTCATAATAATCGATACAAACATACATACATACAAATATACATATATCACGAAAGGTAAATAATAGTATTGACTATTGATTACACTGTCGTATTACCAATAGTTAGAGAAATAGATTTAGTGTAATTAACTTGTCCATATGGATTAATCTCGATGGTTGGCTTAAGAGATTTACCTTCTGTTGTAGGAATTATTTGGTTATATAAAAATTGAATAATATCTGAATAGTGGATAAGAAATGTAATTACTTTTAATAATGGCTATTTGAATTTTATGTATCAACTTCACGCTGTATCCCGCACACAGCAGGGTAGGCAGAGGGAACCTAGTGTTAAGACACTCCGTTCCCCACTTTTTTAATTTAATGTAGATATGTCTATATGAGAAAACGAATTTTTGTTTGCAGCCACAAGCTTACTTAACTTACTTTGTAAGTATATATATTTGTATTTATTTTTTTATAAAATTAGACACAGTATTTTTTTAAATTTTTAAAGTGTTAATCCACATTTAGGAAAGTAAAATACTTATATAGAAAACGTATAAAAATTTGAACGCAACGGGACTCGAACCCGCGTCGGTTTCCGAACTCAAGGAGGCGCGGGTTGGAGTCCCGCTACGTTCAAATTTTTATACGTTTTCTAAATAAGTATTAGACACAGTTTATTTTTATTATGATGCTTTTCTTATATTTTTTATTTATTAACATAACTTAATATTTTTAAATAGCTTCTAGTTTTATGTTTAACTTGTCTCTTGCAATTTTGTTTGCATGAACTTTTAAATGGAAAACCTCATATTTCCCCATTGCCCCGTTGCTCTTAGGCGCGTATTTATAAATCATTTTCACGTCTGAGGTCGGTCTTGTGACGCGGTTTGCAGAAATAACATAGATACATCACTTATAAATAAAAATGGCATCTCTAGATCGATTTCAAAGCTACTATTCCACTTCTGATCTAAGACACTGCCGCGAAATATTAAATAAAGGTAGGAAAAGGAAATTAATTTACACAAAGCTTTAAATGATTATTATTACAAAAGCAATAATTTATTTTAAGCGTTTTTTTTAAAGTGTTTTTAAGTGTTTTTTTTAAAAGACCAGGTCCTGGTCGGTTTCCAGGAGGCGCAGGTTCGAGTCCCGCTACGTTAAAATTTTTATACGTTTTCTAAATAAGTATTGAAGCAATAATTAAAAAACAATTATCAAAGGCATTATTTAGCAGTCTAATAACTATTATAGAATTTAAAAAAAAGAAACGTCACTCGGCTCGATTTATAATTTTTTTTTAATATTTGCAGTAGTCCATAATATGGACACGACTTCGGTTTATAAATACGGACGTTAGTCTCCATTATACTTCTTAACCCACTTTCAAATTTCAACTAGACAGTTCGATAAGTTATCTTTCCAAACAATTTATAAGCTCTCATCCCAAACGTCTCTACCAAGAAATGAACCAAGTTGTAAGATTTTCCTAAGAAGTTCAGTCTCTCGCTGACAGATGGCGTTGGTAGTTACCTAAGTTTCTCATACCCTCAGTATTAATGGGGAAGAAATTTTCCATTTCCTCGTACACGATCCAATAAATAAATTGCAAACTAATTCTTTAAGTGTGTGCCTCTGTGGATTTAATTGATATTTCAGTGGTTAGATTGAATGATTGAGTTTTCTTTTTTTTTTAGATAGATGTAGGTATTAGGTTTAGGTTTTAAATATTTAAAAAAAATCAGCTTCACGCTGTATCCCGCACACAGCAGGGTAGGCAGAGTGAACGTAGTGTTAAGACACTCCGTTCCCCATTTTCTGCCGAATTCTGGAGGCATTGTGTGTTGAGTAGCAGAACTCAACGCCGCATTTAACCTCGACACCAGAGCGAAGAAATGGAAATATAAATTTTAGTAAATATTTCACCTCCTCAAGTGGGGATCGAACCCACAACCAGTCGGTTTTACAGTCACACCTCGTGCCGCTGCGCCACGACTTTAAATATTTACATATAATTATTTAAATTAAATGTAAGTATGAGTGCTCTCGATCTGGTTAGATAAACAAAATGGCGTACGAGTTTGTTACAAAAAACGGAGGTTCTGATTTTTTTTCACATAGCAGAGGAGGTGGACAAAACTAAATCCGGTTATAAAAAGAAAATGAAAATATTTTAATTATAATCATTTTTCTGACACTTTTGTTCTCCATTCCGCTTAATTATCGGAACATCGCGTGTTGAGTGGCGGAACTCAACGCCGCGCTTTGCTATGCTTTTACCAAAACAAGGAAATTATTTTATTTTCTTTAATTTAAGTGAGAATTCTTGTAAATATCAGAAATCAACTCACGTAAACCTACACAATATCATATAAATAAATTTATCGTAAGCTTTATTCCAGCAGTTTATATTATAGTATATCGTTTAGTTTTCGATTAAAATGTGAAGTATCTAACATATAACGTTCGTGTGTAGATTGTGTAAAAATTCTTATTGAGCACCTATTAATATTGCGCTCGCAGCTTTGCCAGCGTGGTTTTAGTGTGCAATCTCATAAATCTGACGAGTTTCACTATTCAGCTCCTGACTTCATCATCAGACCAGCTCGATAAATAATAAATAGTTACTTATTTAGAAAACGTATAAAAATTTGAATGTAGCGGGACTCGAACCCGCGCCTCCTGGGAACCGACCAGGCTCTGACCACTAAGCCATACGTTCATATGGTCGGTTTCCAGTCGGTCCCGCTACGTTTAAATTTTTATACGTTTTCTAAATAAGTATTTTTCTTTCCAAAGTGTGGAATAACACTTGAAAAAATGTTTAAAAATAATAAATAATTGTATTGTCACCTAAACGTCAAAATTCATGATGATACAATTATAACAAGTGGCTCGATTTCAATTTCTTCCATTTTATTAGATAGTTACAAAGCAAAGTAGGTTTTTTTTAATTTATGCGGTATCCTGTCTATAGCAAGATTAGCAGAAGGGGCCTGGGAGTATAGTTAAGACATTCTGTTCCTATTTTTCTTTAAACATTTTTTAAAGTGCTATTCCACACTTAGGAAAGAAAAATACTTATTTAGAAAACGTATAAAAATTTGAACGTAGCGGGACTCTAACTTTAATTTCGAATTGAACTCCAGGAGGCGCGGGTTCGAGTCCAGCTACGTTCAAATTTTTATACGTTTTCTAAATAAGTATTATTCTGTTCCTATTAAGACATTTCTGTTCTCCACTTCCAGCTGATTTCTTGTAGGTATTGCGTGTTTTGTGGAATAGCGAAATTCAACGCCGCATGTTAATATTTTATGTTTTTGTTGACTTTTACAAAAAGCGTTGAGAAGTTCTTTCTTTTTAAGTTGGTTAAAATGTTAGTTAGTAGCGCCGATAGATGTTAAACATCTGAAGGCGCTACAAGTAATACTTTCACTCTTTTTAGTGTACCGTACCTCAAGAGGAAAAACCGGAACCCTTATAGAATAACTTTGTTGTCTGTCTGTACGTTTTTCCTTAGACCTAGACCATTTAACTTGATGTCGCGTAGAGATATTAAACTGAAATTATTATCAAATACTTAGGTCTACGGTCTCTTGGAGTATAGAAGAAATCAAGCTTTGACTTAGGTCAATTCAAAATAAGCAACAATTTCTGCAACAAACTGCGATGGATAAATATGCATCGTGTTTGCTGTAGAATCATTGCTTTAGCATCAAAACTTATAGTAAGTATATATAAACTATATGTACTTACTTCCCGTGGACCTACATTTATGAAATTTGACACAACGTAGGATATTATAGAACAAAAAAATGGAAAACTCGGATAAGTGATTGTGTCATTTACAGATAATTCACAGTGAAAAAGAATTGCAAATTTATAATTGTAATTCATTCCATACAAATTCAGTGCATACGCCTGCAAACTCATATATTTGTCATCTTTTATAAGTTGAACTTCCCGTTGACCTATACTATTGAAATTGATACGGAACCCTCAGTGGGCATGTCCGACTCGCACTTGACCAAAAATAATAAAATCAGCAGGTAGCAGTTGAGGAAATGTGCCTCCCATTATATTTCCATTGTTTACTACACTATGAAATAATTAATAAGCGATGCATGAGTATTAGTATGAGCTTTAAAATAATTATGTTAATTTTATTGCCTGAACAAAATGAGATAAAAATAAACAAATTATATATAGCTAGCAATAACAACACAGTTGTTCACTAAATAAAATTGACATAATTATTTTCACCGAAGAGAGAACCTAGAACCTAGTGTCAAGCATATATCGAGCAAAAGTTTCGTGGAGTGTCAAGACACTAAAAGATTTCATGTTAAGTGATGGAGAAATAATTAATAATTCTTTCACCCTATTTGTGAATCGAAGCCACAACGATCGCGTTTACCCACCCTGTCCCACTGTGCCACGATGGCCTTATCTGGTCCATTTTGTAATTCGTTTGTTTTCTTACGATTTACCATATACTCGTATAAAGCGAATTAAAATTAAAATATTCGTTATTCTATTAGGCAAATACATTTAACTATAATTCGTCGACTTACAATTTAGAAATGTCAGTCGTGTAAGTCCTACAGCAAGCTATCACAAGCTTGGAAGGCAATTTTACTGGGAAGGAACGGCAAGAAATTCAACATACGCTCTAACTAAATATAATTCATAATTAATTTTTATTTTAACTTTAAACAGAAGTATGAGCATCAAGGAAGTCGAACATACCTGAACTGAAGATATTGATATTACAGGAATATCTAGAGATATTGACAATATGTTGTTTTTGGGTAATAGTTTTTTTTTATTCTTAGTATTAACTTTGTTTAGTAAATATCCTGAGGCGGGAATCAGATAATTTTGGGATTGGCATGGTCCACATAATTTTCCCTTTCCCACGACTAATTCTCGACGCATATCAGTTTTAACTCTAAAGATCTTTTAATCGACTAAAATTGATCTATTTATACTTATTTATACTTGAGGCCGTGGTAGCGCAAGGATGTGATTGTAACGCGGCGGTAGTGGGTTCGATCCCCACCCGGAGAAATAAATTATTATTTATTAAAATTTTCATCTCTTCGCTCTGGCATCAAGCCAAAAGCCCGGTATAGAGTTCCGCCACTTAACACGCAATGCCTATAGAAAATCGGCCGAAAATGGAGAATGGAGTAAACTGTAGTGTGGAACTTAAATGGAGAACGGAGTGTCTTAACGCTAGGTTCCCTCTGCCTACCTATATGCGGGATACAGCGTGAATCTAATTTTTATTTTGATTCATACGAACATCGTCTAGCATCCATTTAATGGGTCACGAGAAGTACAATG
This sequence comes from Heliconius himera, assembly GCA_021202915.1. Classification (NCBI taxonomy): domain Eukaryota; kingdom Metazoa; phylum Arthropoda; class Insecta; order Lepidoptera; family Nymphalidae; genus Heliconius; species Heliconius himera. The sequence goes on from JAJHJA010000351.1 coordinate 325,703, forward strand.
TAAAACTAATATCATGTGTTTGTGTTCGCAGCCGGCGCGTTATTGCCGTCGCTCTCGTTCCCTGCTCCGAATGACAAACGAGACGACACTCGAATGCTTAATTTGCTATGGGACGTTTCAACTTCTGATGTTACCTTCCGTGACCTTACCTTTTTCATGTATTATATACTTTTCACGTGTATTTTATAAGTTTATTATAAAGAATATGCGGTGTTGAGTTCTGCCACATAACTGGCAAATAGTCTGAAAACCAAAAAAAAGAGTGTCTTGATCTAGTCGAGGTTAACTCTGTTTTTTTTAGTTTCTCACTTTATCCCACTTTATAAAATAAGAAGCTTAAAAATGTTATTACGGTTTTTTTAAGAATAGTTTAAAAAAACACAGATTTACTGCACTAAAAAGTCTAGTCTCGATATGTTAACAGTCGTAGGCAGTCCATGCATCCATCAGCCATCTTCCAATTCCATCGGACCAGCTCGATGGTACCTTAATATCATCTAACCAACATATAACTGATGTTTCATGATGATACAACAATTGGAAGTTTGTTACAGCTCTACCTAAAGCCAGCTGAAAGCGTTAAAAAGCAAACTTATTAGGGTTCCGTACCTCTAAAAGTAAAAACGGAACCCTTTTAGGATCACTTTGTTCTCCGTCTATCCGTCTGTAAAGACCATTTATCTCGAGATCATGTGGATGTATGAAGCTGAAATTAATATCAAATAATAAGGTTTGTGAACCCTTGAAGCATAGAAAAAATTAAGCTTCTAAGTCAACGCAATTAAAGGACACGAGCATTTAAGCATCAATTTTGCTGCAAAAACCTATAGGGTACTTCCCACGGACTTACAGTCATGAAATTAGGGCACGAAGTGAGAACTTACAATACAAATAAATTAAAAAATCAATCAAAAGTTAAAAAAAATATATAGAAAATAATAATAACAAGGTTATTTGTAGTTCGTTTCATACAAAACGAGCGCATATAACCGCACAATTAAGTTTGTCAACTTTTATAATTTATTCGTACCTACAAACAATACTGGAATTGGTACGGAAGCCACGGTGTGAGAGTCCGACTCGCACTTAACCGATTTCATTATTAATAGAAATATGTAAATTATAAAAAGTAAACTTTTGCTGATTCTAACTTAAAAGCTCTACTCTTAAAATTAAATGAAGCACCAATCATAATGACAATAATCACAGTTAAGCAAATTGAGGCCAGTCGTGGTGCATGGGCTTAGAGTTTGACTATAAACGATATAACGATATAACTGGTTGTGATATTCATTCCTGCGCTCTGGTATATTCGCAAAATGCGGCGTTGAGTTCCGCAATTCAACACGTAATGTCGCCAGAATTCAGCGTAAAATGGAGAACGGAGTGTCTTAATACTAGGTTCCCTGTGCCTACCCTGCTGTGTACGTGATACAACGTGAAGCTGATTTCATTTATTTAAGTTTAAACATCAAAAGCAACAATCATATTTAAAATAATGATATACCATAATTAAGCAAATTGCAAAATAAATAAAATGCTATATAAAACTTATTCAGTACATCCTACATAATATGAGGTAATATGATATTATTGAAGTCCTTAATTATTTATGATAGAGGTTTGTAAACAAAATTTGGTGTACATTGAACATTTGGGTACATATCGCTTTTCCGGGAATAAAAAAAAATATTGTAGTAATAAATATAACGTGAGTCCAGTGGTGACACAAGGGTAAAGCGTGAGATTAAGCGTGAAAGGTTGTGAGTTCGATTTCCACTCATTTGCTCGCTCTAATAACCAGGCAAAACGGCGTTGATTTCCGTTACGCAACACGCAATTTCTCCAGATTTCGACTTAAAGTGGGAAGTGTCTTAATGGGAACGGAGTGTAAGAGTGTTAGTAGGTTTTTGGTTCTTTTTATCTACCCCGCTAAAAGACAAATACATTTACTTTTAACTTAAGTGGTATACTGTTAGCGTACTCGTGTAAAAGAGAGTAGATTTAGGTGGAAAATAACTATAAAAGCAGAGGAATTGTGTCAATCGGGGGTAGTTGCTTGTAGGCAACGGCCTCTATTGGAAGGAAACTAGTGTGAAGTATTGTTAGTAGGTGATACATATCACTTATTGCAATTACATAGTATCTCTTTCAAAATAGTTTAGAATCATTAAAAACGTTAACCACTACCGATTTCTAACAATACTCTATTTATAAAGACTGTTTAAATAAGCCGTATCATCTAAATTTAGTAAGACGACCCTTTTCTTCTTATCGTTGATTTATGCTGACAAATTTTAATAACATTCATCCCTTTTGTCCATGGTCGTAACTTTATAAGTTATCCAATTACAAATTTTGTAAACAGTTTATGTATAGGGGTAGTATATTATTTTAGGTAAACGTTTGCCTAATGTAAAGGACATCGTGGCCAGAATATCTGACTGCTAACAATGGTTGTGGATTCGATATCCACCTAGGGGAATTAAATGCTTTTCTTTCCTTTGGTAGAATAAATCTTGGTGTTAAATTCTCACGCTACTCAATAAGCAGACAAAAAACGAATGAAAAAATGAATGTATAAATGTTCTAATATATTATGATTTGGAATAAAGTTCTTTTTATTTATTATGTCAGACATAATTATCTAAACAGCGCCAATTTCAAGCTTATTTTACTTAACGATATAAAACTACGCCTTGAATTTCTTCAGGCGTTGATTTCGACTACTCAACATACAATGGATCGAAAAATTTTGCAGAAAGTTAGGAGTGGAGTGTCTTAACACTAGATTTCCTCTGCCTACCCAGTATGCGAGATACAGCCTGAAGCTGATTTTTTTTTTTTAATTTTAATTTTAGAAATTAATCCTATATGCGTAAATGCCTATGAATGTTACTTTGTACTCGTATAATTAACATTCTGAACACAAAATGAATTTCTTTTAGAACTTATTTCAGGTTTAATTTTGTTCAACTAGTACCTCTGCCATGAAGGTGATGATTATTTAACATTATAAGTTAAACAAAGGGTTAAATATTTCTTTTCTGTATGCTTATCTATATATATAAAAGGACTTGTGCTGACTGACTGAGGTAAGACGCACGCAGAGCCGTAACCGCTGATGGTAGAAACGTGAAATTTGGGCAGATGTTTATATTCATATTCTGGACATCCACTAAGAAAGGATTTTGAAAAATTTTAACCCTAAAGGGATGAAATAGGGGTTGAAAGTTTGTATGATTTTTTTTTTTAATCTGTACCGATTTTTATAAAATTTGAAATTCAGACTCTTAAAAATATTTCATTGAACACGTGTTTCATGGTTTTTAAGAATTCACCCCCTAAGGGTTCAAATAAGGGGTTGAAAGTTTATATGGAAAAATCTTTAAATTGCCACCGATTTTTATAAAAATTTAAATTCAGACTGTTAAAAATATTTTATTGAACACGTGTTTCGTGGTTTTTTTAGAATTCACCTCTAATAAGCGGGCGAAGCCGCGCGCGCCCTCTAGTCTATCTATATATATAAAAGGACTTGTGCTGACTGACTGAGGTAAGACGCACGCAGAGCCGTAACTGCTGTGCGTAGAAACGTGAAATTTGGGCAGATGTCTATTTTCATATTCTGGACATCCACTAAGAAGGGAATTTAAAAAATGTTAACCCTAAAGGGATGAAATAGGGGTTGAAAGCTTGTATGGTTTTTTTTTAAATCGGCACCGATTTTTATAAAATTTGAAATTCAGTCTTTTAAAAATATTTATTTGAACACGTGTTTCATGGTTTTTTAGAATTCATCCCCTAAGGGTTCAAAAAAGGGGTTGAAAGTTTATATGGAAAAATCTTTAAATCGCCACCGATTTTTATAAAAATTTTAATTCAGTCTGTTAAAAATATTTTATTGAACACGTGTTTCGTGGTTTTTTTAGAATTCACCCCTAATAAGCGGGCGAAGCCGCGCGCGCCCTCTAGTGTACTCATAAAAATGAAAGGTAAACCACTGTGGTGTAGCTTTCGAATGTAAAAGTGTTCAAAGTGTTTAAAAGTGTTCAATCAACAATTCAAGTCTTGAATATTGTATGATGCTTGAGGAATAGAATATCTTATACCTGGGTTTCCTCTGTCTACTTTTGTATATGCGGAGCTTAAAACTAAAAAGAATGAAAGAAAAACAATTTTGAACACAAAAAAATCTTAAACGACAAACTTTTATGCTGATGTTCTTATACTTTAGTGTTTCCATGTCAGAAATCACCATGTTTCATCCATCAAAAAGTCGTATAACGACACAGCAAGTATTTAAATTTTAGCATGTATGTATTTACATACATAATGGTTAAATTTTGAAGTTATTTGTTAAAGTTAAAGTTGAACTGTTGGTTAACTTTAACTTGAGAAATTTTGATCGCATAGTCGTTAATTAAACAACACGTCACTTTGATCCCTAAGCTATTAAATATTTACTGGATATATTGGATGAATAAACAGTTGTGTATTGCTGGCATTATTAATAATTTGACTGAGTTTTGGGCTTTATATCACATATAATGGAGGCAAGAAGGAAGAAGAGATTAATAGTATTCGAGATATTTTGTGATGAGTGGTAGAATTCAACTCCATCCTTTTGAGAAAAGTGAATTGGAGAAATTAAAATAATTTAATTCTCCGAATCGAGATCAATCCTGACTACATCCATCGCGACTCACATCCATCGCGGATACAGTCAGAGGCCCACAGCACCAGGATGGGTAATTTATATTATACTAGCAGCCAGCCCGCGGCTTCCCCCGCTTGAACTACATGATTATTGATTTACATAAACAAAATTGACTGACAACTATAATGAATTCTAATATGTATTTTTTTTATTACATTATCGTAATTTCTATAAGGGTTTTTGATTGTTTTGAATTAAAAAATACGACTAATGTTGATATTTGATATTTATAATAATATACACTTTTTACCAGAATAGAGGCGATCATGGGGACTTTGATTTTTGCGTACCTTGATTTTAAGTCCTCGGCTGCCTTTTTTTTTTTTTTTTTTTTTAAAGCGCGTCCAAGTCCCACGGCATGACTCCAGCCAGCACGCATGCCACCTCACCGGAGATGGTCCGATACCCCCGTATCACCCGGATGGCCATCACCCTCTGCGCACGTCGCAGCAGGGTGACGTTGTACCGATCCAGTGCGTCCGCCCATACGGGAGCACCGTAGAGGGCCATCGACCTGACCACTCCGGTGTACAGGCGGCGGCTAGAGGCGCTCGGCCCAGCCACGTTAGGCAAAAGGCGCGCCAAGGCCCCCGCCGTCTTCAACAGTTTCGGGGCCAAAGATGTGAAGTGGCCCCGAAAACTCCACCTGCCGTCCAGGACAAGTCCGAGGTACTTCATGCTCCTGCTGACGTCAATATTGACGCCACCGACGATGATGTGGGCATCTGGTGGTGGGCCCTTTCGAGGAGCATGGAAGTATAATAAGTCCTCGGCTGCCTAACCTAAGTTAATCTAAGTTTGTCAACTTTTACTTTTACGTTTAAATAAATAAATTTGTTAAGTTGTAAACACCTCATTGAAATCGTTTCCGTTTGAAAGATCTAAACGTATATATGTACGTGGGAAACAACTTTGATCTTGTACAAGTACCTACTTATATTATAGCATGTTTCTTTACAAAGTCAAAGAGAAAAAAAGAAACGCAGTTTTGCGGTGCTATATTGGAATATGCATAGCAAGCCCTTTCATCTGATACCTCACTTGAACTAGCGGCTTTAATCTCAAATGTTGCCCCCCTTTTAAGGCTATTATTTTTTAGGATTTATCCACAAATGTGTTGTGTATTTTTTTCTGAACTAGTACTACCTGTAGGTGCTAGCTGCCAGGTTTATAATTCTAGGTCAAACGAAAGTACCCTATTAATTGTACCCTTTATGGCACTGGTTCCCAACCAGTGGTCCGCGAATCACCAGTGGTCCACAGAAGCCTAAATATGATCCACGGATGATTTTAATTTTATGACTGGGGATGGTGATACGAAGTTTCTATTTGATTATCACAGTTAATTTTTATTATACTCATAGTGGTCCCAGCTACCAATAATGATATAAAAGTGGTCCTTGATCAAGAAAAGGTTGAGAACCCCTGCTTTATAGGTCGAAATATGCGTTTTTTGTTATATAAACGGCCATATCTTGTTTCTAAGTAAATGTAGTTCAAGATATCGTAGATCTGAGTATATAATTTGAATTTCAACTCGATATCTTCAAGCTTTCCTGAGATAAGGGCTCTTGACAGACAGACAAACAGGCGGATGGAGAGACGAACGAACAACAAAGTGATCTTATAAGAGTTCCTTTTCTGTTTAAGAGAAATGGAACTCTAAAAATGGGGACATGATTTTTGAGGGATGTATGTTTTTTCTTAGCTTCACACATAATAGCTTAGGTAGAGGGAACCTGTGGACCTAGTGTTAAGGCACTCCGTTCCCGTTACCCATTTTCCGCCGAATTTTGAAGGTGAAGGCCGAAGACGTTGCATGTTGAGTTTAGCCTCGTTACCAGAGCGAAGAAATGGAAATATTAAATATCTAATTTCCCCGAGTAGGAATCGTACCAACAACCTGTCGCATAGTCGCAGGCTTGTACCCCTGCGCCTCAACTAGCCTCAACTGGACTGGATATAAATAAATAATTAATTTGATACTTATGGTTTTAATTACTGTAACGAAAGTCAAAGTTACTCTTGAAACAAACTAAAGCTCACCTTAGCTGAGTTAATGAATCACCACAACATTTTTAATTCGATTTTAAACATCAATAGAAGTGTGTAAACTTTTACTTGGCAAGACCTCGATGCAATTGCCGACAAATGTTTTTAAGTTAATAGAATTATCAAAAAAATATGCTAATATGTTACCTAAATAATCCATTTTTGATTCATTTATGATTCAATATATGAAATATTGAACTTCTTGATTACAGTCAATTGTTGTGGGTCTGAGCACAATTTGTTCACAAGTGAGACGGTTGTCGGTTTGATTTCCACTCGAGAAAGACATACATGTATAATATTTTCATCACTTTGCCCTGGCAAAGCGCGGCGTTGAGTTCCGATATTAAGTAAGCTATGACTCAAGAATTCGGCGGCAGTGGAGAACGGAGTGTTAATGAGCAACGAAATGCTGAACACTAGGGTCCAGGTTCCCTTTACCTATCTTACTATTGTTAGGCGCACTAACAAATCAGACACAAAATCCAGCTTTTACAATAAATTTATTTACACTTGTTATATACACATATACTCTCGTAGTCACAATATTGAAATATGAATTGTAATGACAAGTTGTCTTGACAATATCTTAGAACGTAATGAACACGAGTGCCGTGTCGTTTGTGCTTATATTGGAAATCCACCGGAAAAGACGCAGCACACTACCGCCACTTAATACAATCAATAATGGAAACAGTATCAAATGACGTACTCGTAATTACAGTGACACCTATTACTACATTATAAGTAAATTATGCTAACAGCTCGGCCATCCTGCTAATCGCGAGTCCCTTCGCGATTTAAGAATAGTTTACAATTTTTAAATGTCCTAATTTAAATAGCTTTAGTTTTGTGCCAACAGTTACATAACAATTATATTTTTAGCACAAGTGAGGATATTTACAAAAAATATTAAATTAGATATATTCACATGTCATAATATGTAAATTATACAATTTGAAATACATTTTCTTAATTCGTAATTTTCTTTAAATCAAAATAATTATTACATAAAACTAGACTCATGTGATGTTTGTAAAAGAGTCCTGTTATTCCTTAACTAAAATTAAATAAAGTAAATGTTAACTACACTGAATTCGTTACGCAATTAAATTGATTATACAAAATATTTATAAATTATATTTTACATTGCAAACATATTTTTTTTTGTATTTATACATTTTTAGTTTTTTGATTTTAGATTTATACAACAGTTATATAATTATGTATATTAGATAATATATAATTATGTAGATTTATACAATTCAATAATTCTCATTAACACAATGAGCCATCAGTATACATACATTCATAGCCATATACATTCATGTTATAATTTAATTATTACATATTATTATTATTTTTTTCACAAGAATTTGGCTAAACAACACTAACAACGCTACATGGGAGATTCCTATTTAATATCGAACACTTACCCTAGTACATTAAAAGAGCATGTTATTATTAATGACATTTCAAATCGTAAACTAAGCATATTCATTAACTTAAAATAAATAAATCGGTTTCACGCTGTATCCCACACACTGCAGGGTAGGCAGAGAGAACCTAGTGTTCAAGATACTCCGTTCCCCAGTTTCTGCCGAATTCTAGAGGCATTGCGTGTCGAGTGGCAGAACTCAACGCCGCGTTTAGCTTCGACCGACACAAGAGCGAAGAAATGGAAATATAAATTTAAGTAAATATTTCATCTCCTCGAGTGGGGATCGAACCCACAACTAGTCGGTTTTACAGTCACACTTTGTGCCCCTGCGCCACGACTGGCCTCATTCATTAACTTTCATATACTTTATAAGCTTAACATATAAAAAGTACAGTACACTGCTAAACAGCACCAACATGACTATATAGAGTTACTCTATTTCCTTTTAAGACCCATATATATTATCAAGGTTATTCTCAACTCAACCACAGCCAATAATTAATGACACACGTTTACTTTATACATTGTACAAATCTTACATATAAAAGCAGCTCATTTGAAAAAAAATTCAACACACAATTTGTGTAGCCATGATCAGTCAAATACAATAAACAGAACGTGACACCGCTCGCCTCATTACTCCCATATTCAAACCACATTATCACAACCATAATGACTGCCATCTTCACCCCCATAATCTCCATCCTCACCATGATCCTCATCATCACAATGATCCTCATCATCACAATGATCCTCATCATCACAATGACCCTCATCATCACAATGATCCTCATCATGACCATGATCCTCATCATCACCACAATCCATATCATCACCATGGTCCTCATAACCATGATCCTCAACACAACCATGATTATTAGCCTGTCCTCGTCCATTACTGGACAAAGGTCTCTTCAATGATATGCCGCGAAGATTAACCATCAGCTCTTACGTACAGCCGTTGCCAGTCACATGTAAAAAATAATAAGTGCTTAATATCTACAAACGCTTATGCATTAAGTCCTGTCCTTACGTACGTCTGTCTGAATGTCTCTCAGGACTAATTATCTAAAGAAGACATGGAAATATCAAGCTAAAATTAATATGAAACATTCCGATCAACAATACAATAAATCTGCGGAAAATTCGTCTTCTGAATCAACAAAAGGAGGTTGGTGGGCAAAATCGTGTCGAATTCGATTGGTTTTTTTTTGGTTATTTTTTTTTTAATTCAGATTATTTTAAGGTTTACTTCTACTTTCCTCAACAAATGTCAGCTGTACGCGTAATCTAATAATTTGAAAGTCTACTTGTAATAAACAAGAAATTGATAATATACAAAAACAAACAAATAACAACAAGTTGACAGATAGAGTAATATGCTCTTAATTTTCCTTTAGGCATAAGTTATACTAAATTTGCATCATTTTCCTTGTTCGTATGCATTATAAAATTCCACAGCCAATTTTCAATTACTAGGCAAAGCTTGTATCCTATATTACTATAACGATATTAATATATGGACTTAAAGGATGTCGATGTTAAAACTGGAATATTTCAATCATTTTTTTAGGATTCATAACTTAAGCTACTGTACCTACCTACCTACCTACGTATGTCTATTTGTGTCTATTGCTACACCGTGATCATTTCCACCATTTACCAACCAATAGCCATTATTTCACACCGATTTAAAAGTTTTATTTTATAAGAATTTTGCTTCGTGTCTCATCGTAAACACATTTATACTAACATATTTGTTAAAATGAATATACTTAATTCTCGTCGTTTGGGAACGACTCGCTATGAATTTATTCCATTCCGGTCAATTACAACAATTTAAAAGAAATACTTTAATATCAATTCAAATTTCGAAAAATCAATCAATTTTTATTCATTTTCTTTAATGAGCTCAAAAATGACTTCACTAACCTGATTCTTAAGCTCCCTTTATCCTTAAACTCGAGTATTTTGCATCCATTACCCTTAACCTCTGGTATTATCCGTCCATTACCATAAACCACGGGTAACATCTATCCATTATTCTTAACCTAAAATATCATCCATCCATTATCCTTAACCTGAAATGTTATCTATCCATTGCCCTTAACTTAGGGTATAATCCATCCATTATCCTTAACCTGAAATATAATCCATCCATCACCCTTAACCTCGGGTATAATCCATCCATTATCCTTAACCAGAAATATAATCCATCCATCACCCTTAACCTCGGGTATAATCCATCCATTACCCTTAACCTCGGGTAAGATTAAAATGATTAAAGACGAATGATATGGGACGAATGATGAGGGACGAATGATGAGGGATGAATGACGAGGGACGAATGATGAAGGATGAATGCTTAACTCCTTAACCTCGGGTCCATTCTCAAACCCTTTCCTCGGGCATCATCATCCCTAAACCCTATCCTCGGGCATCACTCAACCCCAAACCCTATCCTCGGGCACCATCCGCCCCATAAACCCTATCCTCGGGCATCATCATCCCAAACCCTATCCTCGGGCATCATTCAATCTCAAGCCCTATCCTCGGGCATCATTCAATCTCAAGCCCTATCCTCGGGCAATATTATTTTCCATGTTCCTGAAACTCAAACAATATAAGCTTAGACTTGCACACATCATAATAACTTTTTTATCAACCTAATTACATTAACATAAAATTCCTTCAAATTCATAACCTATTCAAATAACTTTGACATTCGAAATTCATAAAAGTTAATAAGTTAACCGACACTGTATAAACTGGCCATAAATGCACATAAAGGATATTTTATCTTTACAATTACACGACTTTTAATCGTTATAAAGTAATAATAACCAAGATTAAGAACGCTTCAGAGAAAATTACAAATCAAAACACTCAATCGACGATAATGGACCAATAAACAAATAAAATCTAGATTTGTCTACAATTACGTGAAACAGGGCCAATACTTTCACATCATGTTAACAACAAACAAATAGGAAAAGAAAGTCAATTGAACAAATAATGAATGCCACCAAAGTTCCCTAAGCTGGCTGGTCCTCACGGGATAAAGAGAATTACACTGTAATATTTACATTAACACCAATTATCCAAAACCAGGAATAATTATCAAATCACAATGTATTTATCCCGTAAAAGAAAGGAATTTTTACCATATGTCATAACACAAATAAAATGAGATACTAATAAATTGAGATAAGAACACATGTACTTTAATTTCATTGGAATATTAGATCCCATAGCTATTACGAATATATTTTCTATGTTTGTGTCTATTATACGTGTTAATAAATTCGTATACCATAGAACAATCTAATTCAAAAATAATACATTCAAAAAGAGACTATTACATTACGAGAATAGCTTTATAACTCTTACAGAAATAGGAAACGACAAGACGACAGTTCTCAATAAAGTGACAAAGCCGGAAGTAAAAACCAATGAAAATATTTACAAATTTCAATTCAGATAATTCATCAATTCTAAACATACTACACATGATAAAACAAAATCATATTGACGTTTTTAAGACAACAAAATAGTTACTTCACTAATATTATTGTCATCACAAAAACAATTCTAATATCATTTATAGTTAACCAATAGATAACGAAATACAATATCCTCTATACGATGTAAAAGCTTTCCAAAGAATGACAAACAACGAAAGAAATATTCCAGATATGTAATAAATAAATTTGAATATACCCATTATAAATATTTCAAAATAAGTATTCCAGAAAGTCTTGATAATTGAAATTATTCATGACCAATGAATGTCATATATCTTTAAACGAGTGAAATATCATGGTATCAAATATCTTTAAATTATCACCCGTATAAGTAAATATTCTATTGGAAGAACTAATATCCTATCGATCACGTCTACCAACGTAGATGGTATAAGCAATTGTATACTTCTTTTAAAGTATATCTTAAACAATCTTAAATTCTAAATTTATCAACTACCCTCAAAACTGAAACGTTACGTAAGTACTATAAAATGGAAAATGTTTAGGTATGCACACCATCCAGTGTATTCTCAAATTATCCAACCTTCAAAATTTATCCAATAATTCCCTTCATAAAAAAACCACTCTGGCTGTTATAAAGGTTATCAATCACCACACAACGAAAAGATCGAAGTACAAGATTTCTATGTATCGTCATCAGTAAACTTTAACTGTTAAAACTATTTATTAAATTTCCATTGAAGATCCTTCATTTATCCGTTTGTTGTTTGTTCGATGTAAAAGAAATAAGAGTAACTAAAAACTATAATTAGAATAGCAACACTCTGCTTATATTCAGAATAGAAAAATTAAAAATTATAGAGAACTCAATTTACATACAAATTATTCAGCTAATCTTTAAGGAGTAAGAAAAGAAAAAAAAAGAATATATATATGGTCTACTTACACTTTATGAGCGTGGCAGGAAATTTTGTATATCCTTTCGTAATCCCTCTTCTGAACTGTTAGGCGCACTAACAAATCAGACACAAAATCCAGCTTTTACAATAAATTTATTTACACTTGTTATATACACATATACTCTCGTAGTCACAATATTGAAATATGAATTGTAATGACAAGTTGTCTTGACAATATTTTAGAACGTAATGAACACGAGTGCCGTGTCGTTTGTGCTTATATTGGAAATCCACCGGAAAAGACGCAGCACACTACCGCCACTTAATACAATCAATAATGGAAACAGTATCAAATGACGTACTCGTAATTACAGTGACACCTATTACTACATTATAAGTAAATTATGCTAACGCTATGTGTGGGATACAGCATGAAGCTAAAAAAAACCATATTTTTTTGGTATTGGATTATAATTAGATTTAAACGTTTAAGTTACATCAGTTACAACAAATAAACCTGAGAACTACAACTCCTTCAATATAAATGACTATTAACGATATTTGACATGCACTCGCTTCGAACCCACGTACTCAGCAATAAGTATTGATTGTACGTTATAACTATTGAACTTGCGTACGAACTCAAGCATATAGAGCTTTACATACAAAGTCCCATGTTGCGTGAAACGTTGGATCAAAGACAAATTACATATTTACATTTCCCATACATACATAAATGTAACACAAACCAGGAAACAGAACAAACCAGAAATAAATATTACTATACTAAATAAAATGATTTCAATTATTTAAAATGTTTCATTTCTTCGTTTTAGTGTCGAGGGAACTCGCAATGCCTCCAGAATTCGGAGAAAAGTGGGAAGCGGAGTGTCTTAACACTAAGTTTCTTGCCTGCCCTGCTGTGTACGGGATACAGCGTGAAGCTGATTTCTAAATTACCACAAAACCAACATGACAAAGTTAAATTCGTACTGTCTCAATTAATGAGGCCGGCTCATTAATTAAGGCTCTATTGGCTGGAAGTGACTGGCGCCAAATGATTAATTAAGATCCTCTAAGCGGATTTGAATAAGGGATGGGGGATAGTTTGCTTTATACGATTTGTCTTAAATTTTGATTTATATAAGGAAATCGAAATAAACTTACTGTTATATTGTAGCCAAATTATACAAAATCTGTATATAAACTGTTAAGCTTTATTTACTTTGGAGGTATTGCGTGCTAAGTGGCGGAACTCAACACCATGATTTGCCTGGACACCAGAGCGAAGAAATTAAACTATATTTTTTTGAAATATTTCATTTCCAGTATTCATTTCGAGTGGAAATTGAACCCACAACCAGTAGTGCTTACAGTCACACACTTGTGCCTCTGCGCCACGACTAGCCTGAAAATACAGGTCCTTGTAGATACATATTATAGTTAAATAACAAAGTTGTATGTACTCATTTCCATTCGTCACCACCGTACACGGTTCGTTGGCCCAACGTGTTCATATAAGCACATTAAATATACCAAAATCTAATTTTACTTTTGTTTTTTTACTTTTTACCGATAATGATGTAAGCTTTTTAGTGGTGTAACTCAACGCGGTTTTTTGATGTTACAGTTGAAAAGCAAAGACGTTTGATTATCCAAAGTCCGGCGTTGAGTTCCA